>OY970831.1:37668423-38178306 GCA_963853835.1 Calendula officinalis
TTTTATGTTTAAAAAAGAAAATTTTTTGAAAAAAGTTTGTTTTGGATCATTTTTAGAGTCCTCGCAGTCTTCACCGGTTTTTGAGTCCTCACCGGATCCGGACCCTATATATATATATATAGGATCCGGTGAGGACTCAAAAAACGGTGAGGACTGCGATGACTCCAAAAAAAAACTCTGAAAATGATCAAAAACAAACTTTTATCAAATAAATTTCTTTTTTAAATATAAAAATCGAAGCTTATAAGATCCAAAAATAAAAAATAAAAAATTTCAAAAATGATCAAAAATAAAAAATATGGATCATAATTTTGATCCATAAAAAAAATGTATTTATCACTATTATGATCCACAAAAAAAAGTTGATTATAATTTTTTTTTTTCAAATTTTTTTTGGTCAAATGTAGTAATAATCGTCGGGAGTAATATATATTTTTTTCGGAATTTTTTGAAATTTTTTGAGGTGTCCTCGCGTGTCCTCACCGGATCCCACTTCCATATATATATATATATATATATATATATATATATATATATATATATAAATATAGGGTCCGGATCCGGATCCGGTGAGGACTCTTTTACCGGTGAGGACTGCGAGGACTCCAAAAAAAGCTCTAAAAATGATCCAAAACAAACTTTTTTAAAAACAATTTCTTTTTAAAACTTAAAAATCGCAGCCTATAAGATCCAAAAAATAAAATAAAAATTTTCAAAAATGATCCAAAAAAAAAAAATGGATCATAATAATGATCCACAAAAAAATATGGATCATTATTATGATCCACAAAAAAAAGTGGATCATAATTTTTTTTTCAAATTTTTTTTTGGTCAAATGTAGTAATAATCATGGGGAGTTATATATATATTTTTTTGGAAGTTTTTGGAATTTTTTTGAGGTGTCCTCGCGAGTCCTCACCGTTTTTGGAGTACTCACCGGATCCCACTTATATATATATATATATATATATATATATATATATATATATATATATATATATATATATATATATATAGTGTATATTAGAATCAGAACCAATTAATGATACAGAACCAGCAGAACTAAATCTAAACCATTGATTTTTGAAATGAAATGATCATGGAAGACACATTAATGTATTTGATGAGGGACCCCCCAAATATTTTGGTTTGCATGGATGTCATTAATGCATGTATATATATATATATGTATAGATAACACTTATGTATACATACATGAAAACATATACATATATGTATACATGCATGAATGACATCTATGTAAACCAATATTTGGGGGTTCTTCATCAAATACATTAATGTGTCTTCCATGATTATTTCATTTTAAAAATCAATGGTTTAGATTGAGTTCTGCTGGTTCTTTAGCCTTAATTGGTTCTGATTTTAATTCAACCATATATATATATATATATATACATATATATATATATATATATATATATATATATATATATATATATATATATATATATATATATATATATATATATATATATATATATATATATATATATATATATATATATATATATATATATATATATATATATATATATATATATATATATATATATATAAGTGGGATCTTGTGAGTACTCAAAAAACGGTGAGGACTCGCGAGGACACTTCATAAAAATTTCAAAAAATTCCGAAAAAAAAGTATATAACTCACCATGATTATTACTACATTTGACCAAAAAAAAATTTCGAAAAACAAATTATGATCCACTTTTTTTTGCGGATCATAACAATGATCCATATTTTTTTTGTGGATCATTATTATGATCCAAATTTTTTTTTTGGGATCATTTTTGAAAAACTTTTTTTTTTTGGATCTTATAGGTTGCGATTTAGATATTTAAAGAAGAAATTTTTTTGAAAAAGTTTGTTTTGGATCATTTTTAGTGTTTTTTTTGGAGTCCTCGCAGTCCTCACCGGGAAAAGAGTCCTCACCGGATCCGGACCCTATATATATATATATATATATATATATATATATATATATATATATATATATATATATATATATATATATATATATATATATATATATATATATATATAGGTCGAGTTATATAGAGAACCCATATTTCATGTGTAACACAAAATAACCCACCTAAGCAATCAGAATTTAGTAAATACATATGTAAACCAATAACATTAAACCCAAATCAAACACATACTTAAAAAAAACATCAAAAATATTCAAAAACATACATGCACAAATAACACTTACGATACATACATGAATAACATACATGCGTGATAACATATATGTATACATGCATGAATTACCTACATCCAAAACAATATTTGAGGGTCCCTCATCAAATTCATTCATGTATCTTCCATGATCCGTTGATTTTGAAAATCAATTGTTTAGATTGAGTTATAGACAAAAGATAGGGTTCTCTATATAACTCTCCACTATATATATATATAGGGTCCGGATCCGGTGAGGACTGCGAGAACTCCAAAAAAAACACTAAAAATGATCCAAAACAAACTTTTTTCAAAAAATTTATTTTTTAAATATCTAAATCGCAGCCTATAAGATCCAAAAAAAAAAAATTTCAAAAATGATCCAAAAAAAAAAATATGGATCATAATAATGAGCCACAAAAAAAATATGGATCATTGTTATGATCCGCAAAAAAAAATGGATCATAATATTTTTTTCGAAATTTTTTTTTTTGGTCAAATTTAGTAATAATCATGGTGAGTTATATATATTTTTCTCGGAATTTTTTGAAATTTTTATGAGGTGTCCTCGCGAGTCCTCACTGTTTTTTGAGTTCTCACAGGATCCCACTTATATATATATATATATATATATATATATATATATATATATATATATATATATATATATATATAGGGGCCGATTCAGCGCAGAACCGTTTAAAGGTACAGAACCGCAGAACCATCCTAATATCCAATGTTTTCTATGTTATACATTAATTTCCATTTTCATACACGCTATAACACATTTATACATTCAATGTTTTCAATTTTTTATACACATAATATATAAATATATGTATATATTATTTGTATAAAAAAATTGGAAACATTGGATGTTAGGACGGTTACAGCGTGTATGAAAATTTACAGCTTATGTATAACATAGTAAACATTGGATGTTAGGATGGTTCTGTGGTTCTGCACCTTTAAATGGTTCTGCGCTGAATCGGGATATATATATATATATATATATATATATATATATATATATATATATATATATATATATATATATATATATATATATAGAGGTGGGATCCGGTGAGGACTCGTGAGGACACCTCAAAAAAATTTCAAAAAATTCCGAAAAAAATATATATAACTCACCATGATAATTACTACATTTGACAAAAAAAAATTTGAAAAAAAAAATATGATCCACTTTTTTTTGCGGATCATAAGAATGATCCATATTTTTTTTGTGGATCATTATTATAATCCATATTTTTTTTTTGATAATTTTTAAAAATTTTTTTTTTTTGGATCTTATAGGCTGCGATTTAGATATTTAAAAAAGAAATTTTTTTGAAAAAAGTTTGTTTTGGATCATTTTTAGTGTTTTTTTGGAGTCCTCGCAGTCCTCACCGGGAAAAGAGTGATCACCGGATTCGGACCCTATATATATATATATATATATATATATAGTGTCCGGATCCGGTGAGGATTCAAAAACTGGTGAGACCTGCGGCAACTCCAAAAAAAACTCTGAAAATGATCCAAAACAAACGTTTTTCAAAAAAATTTCTTTTTTAAACATAAAAATCGCAGCCTATAAGATCCAAATTTTGGTGAGGACTGTTGTGAGGATCGAATAACACAAGAATGGTTATTGAATCACAGATCTACTCACAATGAGAAGTTACAGCGGATTAACACTATTGTGATTAACAAGAATTGTATTATAAACTGTAAACAGTTAAACGAATAACAAGAACACCGTTTTATCACAAAAAGCTTCAATGTATATTGATGAAGAATTACAATACACACATATGGTTACAATTATAAGGAACCATATATAATATCAGTAGTAAGTTGCTTGGTCAGCATCAACTCCTTAGCAACAGTAAGTAGTTGATCAGTAGTAATTTCATTATCAGTATTAATCATCTCGAGCAGCAAGAAGTGATTCTTCAGTATTAACCATATAGCAGCATTAATGGGCATCAGTAGTAATCTTCAAATTAGTATCAACTATATATCAGAAGTAATTCAATCATTAGTACTAACTCTGATATATTCCAACAATCTCCCCCTAAACTTATTAATTCAGTGAGAATTAATCAAGTTTCCTTTGTTCTTGTTCTTCCTTTTCTTTTTCTTCTTTTTCTTCTTGTTCCTTTATTCTTTTATGTTCATCCAAATATTTCTTATATTCATCTTGGATCTGTTTTCTCTTAGCTTCATAAATAACATGATCAATTGGTCTTATGAAGGAATACAAAAGTAATTTGTCTGCAAGTAGTTACGGAATGATTGTACTATTTTTCCAATAAGTGTATCTCACACTTCTTGCTATATCTTTCAATAAAGTACATTCCACATGAAGGTAGTACATTCCATCCCATTACTCCTTCTTCACTACCTATCTTTTCTGAATACTTTTCTGGATTGAATGTAGCATCAAACATCTCAGTCATATAACCTGCTGCAGAATTCTTCCAGCCATTGTTTTTCATTCCAGGCATTCCGATTTTAAGCATAATTTGAATATCTTATATGTTAAAAGATAGTAGCACAGGTCTCCAACTGTTGTAGCTTTGAATTTGCTTGTTGGACCTAATTATTTCAATTACTCCTGACCTAGATCTCCAATTAATGATAGAGTTGTTTCCTTGAGGTTGAGTTGGATCTGTTTGAACAATTTCTTGGGCAGGAGTTGTTTTCTTCTTTTTACTTGATTGCTCTTCAGAGGTTTCTTTAATTAACTTTCTTTTCCTTGTATTTGGTTTAGATGCTTGTGCAGACACAGGTTTTTGTAGGGTTTCATAACACTGATCGACCCATTGGGTCAACCACCTAGTGTACTTAGTTCGAACCATAACTAATAAGAACATTAACTTGTTCTTACCGGTTGAACCAACTAGCTAGTTTAATCCCTAAAGCAGAACTGAGATTAAACTTAATCCTTAAACCCTAAAGGATTGGGGATGTTGGAAATCTAGACTAGATTAACAAAAAAAGAAGCTTGTACGAAAAACTTTAACACACACACATTCTTGTGTGTGTTCGTCTAACACTAAGAACCCTTGGTTCGACTTCGAACATAAGGGGAGAGCTGAAAAAGGGTTTTCCAAATCATACCGTAACTGCTTAAGATTAGTCCACCAGTGATGAGCAAGACAAGAAACCTTCTAGCCGATTCTTGGAACGATTCTTGGACAACTCGATCGATCTTCGAAGAACGCGAAGAATGAACGAAGAGCATGAAGAAAAATTCAAGAACACAAGGCTTGTGTTCTTCGTTGTGGTGTTCGTGGACCGAATCCAAGGGGAGGAATTTCGTGGGTAAGGCTAGAGGGGGAAAAGGGTTGCCCTAAGCCTCTTATTTATAGTAGAATAAGTTGCACTTTATGTCCTTCTAGTTTAATTAAGCTTAATCTCTTAATTAAACTTTCCCTTTCTTTGTTTCTAACCCTTATAGTTTAACTAGTTATTATTATTGCACTTAATTATTAAATATCTAGTATTATACACTTTATATATTTCGGTATTATACATACGAAATATATACTTGTATTTTATACTTTTAATAATTGATTATATAATAAACTTTATATAATTTAGACAATAATATTATCCAAACGCCATATGATTTAAGGGCTTTAAATCATATTATGGATAATCTATAATTAACACATTGTATATTTATTCAACTAGTAAATGTACAAATACTTGTATTAATTAGTCAGTTAAACTAATCTAGTAATAAGTTAATCTTAACTTAATACTTAACTGATTTATAATGACTATTATAAATCATTCCTCTCCAAATATCATTGCATAATAACTACTTGTATAACATGCACTCACCGGTGTGACCCTTAAGTGTTTCGTACACATGGAGGTGACATCATAGGCAGACTAACTGTGCACATAAATCCAACAGACTCCCACTTGTGAAAGTTCGTAACCTTATCTTGATGACACTAGCCTCTAGCGGCCCCTAGACAGGCAATACATGATAACCAACCCCGTAGAAACTACTTTGTAACCCAGGTATAGTTTTTGGAAAAACTCTTTATTAGCGTCGCCTAGTAAAGAACACTCCGTCTTTACTTCTTGGGTAACGTGTTAGGTTTATCCCTTGCAGCACGATATTTGTGATAACGAATACGAGCATGGTAAAATTCAACTCCTGTATTCAAAATCATTTCTTGACTTCTTGATTTAAACTGCGTGATAACGACAAAGAACAAATCAGTTCGTTTGAGCACGGCCGTGCATTCTATAAGTTTTTCATCATGTCAAGGGACCCATAAATATCTCTCCTAAAAAGGAGGCACAATTACCATCTTGTTATATTTTAATTCAAAAATACAACTTTCTCTGTACCCAGTAAGGCCTCGTATGACAATCATATTTCAGAATTGTGTAAGACGAACCAAGGTACATTAGTCATGTATGCCAAACCAAATACCTCATGCTTAAGGACAATCCTAGTGATTAATACTTTTGAACTTTTCAACCACGAAGTATTTATCACGGTGGTCAATCCAATATTTGTCGATATGACAAAATATCACCGATATTTGGTTTACAACAAAAACTTATGTAGCTATCTTCGAAAAACTTCGAATCTTCCACCAAATACCGCGATGACGTTAGCGTCCCATCAAGGTTCCCACCAAGACGAGTAGTCACAGATTTATACCTTCTAAATAAAATGACTTTTATTCATGGATATTCTAAAACATACAAAGTCTGAATAACAATGTCACTAATTCATGTATCGTTCCTCGCTGGACCAAGATACCGAATTATTACTGGATCATTACTTATTCCTTTTGTCGTGTTGATTACTTAATGACTTTTACAATTGTAACTTTATCACTAATCTAGTCATTTCTGTTTAACTAAAGACATAATATGAGTATTTGAAAAATACTATAACTTTTGTCTTTACTAGATTTTGTTCTTGCAACATTTGAACATATTCTAGTCTTGCCTTTTATAAAATTCGGTAAACTTAGAAAATTGGAAATTAACTCCTTACTTTCTTGAATTTATAAAATTTTCCTTGTAACAAAACCTCTTTTAGTTACTTGATTTGTAGACATATAATTACTAGTTAAAAAAATATCCTTTAACTATCAACTTACTCACTAGACTGTGAATATCCTTTTAGATCTACAATAATTAATCACAAGACTTGTGACCACGCTATTAGGTTTGCAATAATATAATTAACGTTCATTTATTATTTCTCTTAACTCTTTGGCTAACGACTTGCTAATATCTTGTTGGTAATATCTTACTAACTTACTAAATTCATTAATACATGTAATGAATATGTTAGTCATAGCTCCCACTAGCTTTTATGGAATATAAGCATCACTTAAACTATCATTTTGACTAAGTCAACACTTTGACTTTCTTGGTCAAGAACTTATAGTTTAATCTTTTAAGAATTTATCAATCATTAAAGTCATCCTTTGGATTTTGCGAATATCCAACATTCCTGTTTAGGGAATCATGACTTTCATTGATCACTGTTTCTAACAAGTGTGAAATACTTGTAATGATACTTCTAATTCTTAAATACTTTAGTATCTTTTATGAACTTCATTTAATGCCATCAAGTCACTTCTTGGATTTCATAAATATCCAACATTCCTATTAGGGAATTATGACTTGATTAAATACTGTATTTATTACAAGTATTAAACACTTGCATTAATACCATTAGTTCTTAAATACTTTAACATAGTTTGACCCTTTTAAGAGTTTATTTAATGTCTAAGTCATTCTTTGGATTTTGTGAATATCCAATATTCCTTATTAGAGAATTATGACTTCATTAAATTCCTTTATCACAAGTATGAAACACTTGAAATAATACTCTTGAAGTCTATCTTGATTATATCCAATATAATCATACTATATTAATACCAATGCTTTAAAATTTACTATCATAAATAATGATTATTACGTAAGATGTTTTTAACTAAGTTCAATAACCTTTGAACTTGATCTTTCCATAAAACTCTTAAATACTACTATTAGAAAGACTTTATAATTTCAAGTATCTAAGTAATTGAGCTTTTAAGATATTATTATTTATGCAACAATCAAACAAATGTAAATTATGAGATTATTAGTAAGTCAAGACTTGACTTAAAATCTAGTCATAAAAACTTGACTAGTGTAATTATCACACATGCACACATAATATAATTCAACCATGGATTCATAATTTAAATAAACCAAAACCGTGTTTTAATCATAAAAAATTGTCTTAACAAAAATAAAATTGTTTTCCATGAATCCAAAATGAAAATACTGAATTATAAAATTAACTTTGGTGCTTGTGAGATAATCACCATCTCTTGCAGGCCATCTTCACTTTACATCATCTCTTGCAATAAACGATTGCTAAAGTTGAGTTACTCGTAATAAAATTTACAAGTAGAAAGCGAGTATCTAGAAGTTGGTCAAGTCAACTGAGGAGCTTGCATTGCCTCCTACCCTTTGATCCTCGCCAAAACCAAGACACCGTTTCTCGGTCCTTGCCTTGTTTGGCTTCACCTTCTTGACCTTTTGTTTGACTCCATTACCCTTAGGTACGTCTTGGATGGGATCGGTTTTACCCTTTCCCTTTCCACTGCACCTCTTTCTCTTTTCACTACCATCAGCGGTAACTACGAGATCATTCTTAAACTTGGTCCCCGAAAATCAACTTAGTCTTGAGCATGGAATGTAGCTCAACAATGGATTGCTCCATGTTATGCATGTTGTAGTTGACTATATAAGGCTTATAGTCATCTAACAACGAGTTGAGTGTCATTATTGTTGCTAATTGCAACGGTACTGGTTGTCCTAGTCTTTCAAGATGATCCATGTGCTCTTTCATTTTCATGACGTAAGCACTCACTGATGATCCCTAAAACCATCTTGCAAGAGTTGAACACTCTACAAGTGTAATATGCTTGTCCTGGTTCATTTCTAGCATTCGCGGCAGGGGCATTTAGTATCGTTCTTTTTAGGACATTACCTTTTCTCTGATGCCTAAGCATAATCCGAAGATCACGCTTCCAATTGAGAAACTTTGACCCAGTCAATTCATCCTTTTCTAGAAGCAAGCGTAGTGAGAGATTATTGGTACGAGTTGTTGTGGTTGTTGCTGCCATCTACAAATCAAACCCAGTTTAATTAGTAATCATCAACAAACATCTTCTAAATATATTATAAACCCATAATTAATATTTTAGACATAGGATCCATATTTCACATTCTCGCCGCAAGGTTTGGACACTTCCCGACGAGACATGTTATTTCTGGTAGGTAACATCCTTACCAATCGCACCAAGACTTGATACGATTCCTAGGGGTCGTAGAATGTATAGACTTTTAACTTACTACAACTTTGTACAATCTAATTGCACATTTCTAGTTACAATAAAGTCTAGTATGTTTATTCTACTCAAGTACTTTTTGGGCCGGGGCTCCCGATTATCACCAAAGTAGATCATACCATATAAAACAGTACGATGTTCTGCGCCGGGACTCCCGATTATCACAGAACCTTACGCACCCTAACACTCGCAATGATTTGAATCCATATCTAAGGTTCTTTCTCCTTACAATATGAATATCGTTGAACAAGTGAGGTGTTCCATTATATGGGTAGTACTTAGATCTAAGATATTCTTGGGTTTGTTGAAGTCTTTAAAATGTGTGACTTGTATACTCAAAAATTGTACTAGACGCCTTTTTAAATCTTAAACCTTATTCCAATTTTAATCTATTTAAAATGTGTGACTTGTATACTCAAGTTTTACAAGACAGCTTTTTAAATCTTTAAAACTTTTTCTTTTTAAACTTATAGTTTCAAAAACGTTGCGTGATTTATATGTATACCTAAATCGAGGTGTACAAAACGTTTTACTAGGTTTTGTGAAAAACATTTTCGTTTATAAAACTTGCTCATTTTATTTACTTGAAAAACTTAAAGCTTATGTTAAACTTTAAAATGTGAATTTTAATTCCTTTATGATTCATGAACTTGAATCATAATCCTAGTTTAACACACATTGTCTTTTATTTGTTTAATAATGAAATTAAACCTTTATTTTAGCTTATTAGGGTGGCCCAAAACCATGTCTTAAGGACATATTTATAGAATTCGTGATTTTATTGCGTAACTCCACTAATTCCAATAACTATGGTGGAACTTGAGACAAATACAATCACCGGTTTATACTTGGCGAAACTTAGTAATAAACTTATTATATAAAAACTTTATTTAATAATTCTACTTTGTTAAAACCATTCTTATACTTAACATAGACTAGTTAAACATAGGTTATGAAGTTTTCTTGTTATTTAACTTTCGATCATTAATCTAGTATTTTACATAACTCGTAACATACTTATATTATACTTGTATAATTAACTAGTTATAATAACCTTATAACTTTATAAACCTTATAATAATATATAACTTTATATATTTCTAGTTTCTAATATAATCTCAAGCTGTACAATTTCTAGTTATAATGAAATCATAACTTTGTACATTCTAGTTTTAATTATATTACAACTTATACAATTACTAGTTACATTATAATCTATAAGATCAAAATAACATTTCCTTTTAATGTTCCATTTAATCTTGTATTATATATATAAAAATACATCTGGTTAATTTTAAGACTTTAAAATTAACACTTCCTTTTAATCCTTATTAACTTTTAATTACCCAAACCCTAATCTTGTTCTTGATCAATCAAAACTAGGGTTTTAACTTTCTTGACCAAAGACATCATTTATTCAAAAAATTAAACCTAATTAAATCCTATGATTCAAACTTAACTAGTTTTTATCCTTTTAATTCTAGATTTTAGTTTTTGAATATTTATTTGAATTCTAATCAATCCTATCTAAATAATAATATTTGTTTAAATTCTAGGATATATTATAATTTTAATAAATTTATTAAAACCTTTTTAAATCAAAACTTTTTAGACAAGAACTTTGTCTAGATTTCTAGGCTTAAAAAACTAGTTTTAATAAACTCATTAAATCAACAATCAAACCTCTTTAAACATAAACTTGTTTAAATTTCTAGGTTCTAGATTATGATTTTAATTAATCATCTTAACCAATTAAACTAAACTATTTTAATGTTCTTGGTCCTAGGGTTCTTTTTAGGTTTCAAAATAATCAAAGGGAAAGAATCCTTTTGACCAATTAAACTAAACTAGTTTAATATTTTTGTCCTAGGGTTCTTTTCTAGATTTCGAAAAATAGGGGGAAAGAATCCTTTTGACCAATTAAACTAAGCTAGTTTAACATACTTGGTCTTAAGGTTCTTTCTGGCTTTCGAAAATTAAGAAGGAAGAATCATTTTGACCAATTAAACTAAACTAGTTTAATATTCTTGGTCCTAGGGTTTTTTTCCACTTTCGAAAAATAAGAAGGTGATAAAGAAACTTGGAACAAAAAATAAAAAAAAAACTTTGAAATTAAACAAACAAAAAAAAACTTTGTTAATATTGTTTAGATTTCTAAACCTGGCTCTGATACCACTGTAGGGTTTTATAACACTGATCGACCCATTGGGTCAACCACCTAGTGTACTTGGTTCGAACCATAACTGATAAGAACATGAACTTGTTCTTACCGGTTGAACCAACTAGCTAGTTTAATCCCTAAAGCGGAACTGAAAACTTTATCCTTAAACCCTAAAGGATTGGGGATGTTTGAAATTTATAATAGATTAACAAGAAAAGAAGCTTGTACGAAAAACTCGAACACACACACATTCTTGTGTGTGTTCGTCGAACACCAAGAACCCTAGGGTTCTTGGTTCGACTTCAAACATTAGGGGAGAAGGGAAAAAGGTCTTTCCAAATCATACCTTAACTACTCAAGATTAGTCCACCTGTGATGAGCAAGTCAAGAAACCTTCTAGCCGGTTCTTGCAACGATCCTTAGACAACTCGATCGCTCTTCGAAGAACGCGGACAACGAACGAAGAACATGAAAAACAATTGAAGAACACAAGGCTTGTGTTCTTCCTTGTGGTGTTCATCGACCGAATCCAAGGGGAGGAAGGGGAGGAATTTCGTGGGTAAGGCTAGAGGGGGAAAAGGGTTGCCCTATGTAACGACCCGAAATTTGTAAATAAATAAATTTTATAAAAATAAGATAAATAAGGATAATACGTTTAAAGAACGTGGGAATTGCTTTCATGTCGTTTGGATACCGTATGAGAAATTTACGGGCGAAACCGGGTCGAGACGATCAACAAACGTTGCAGCCTGCGTGGGCAAAGGGGTTCGCGGTGCGAACCACTCTTCGCGATCGCGAGGATCGGGCAGTGACTTGGGGTTTTCAGAGATCGGACTTCGCGGATGGTTCACGAACGCGAACTGTTCACGACACGCGAAGTTCGCGGCGCGAACCTGGGCTTCGCGGCGCGAAGTCTGTCAGACTGCATTAAAATAGGGTTTTGGCTCATTTATGTCATTGGCAAACCCTAGTTTCTCTCTTGGGCGATTTTCGAGTGCAAGAGCTGGTTGAGGTCGATTTCTCCGTCAAAACTTGGTAGATTTCACTCCTAGTTGAAGATTAAAGGTATATCTTCACTCTTTGATCATTGTAGCTTTAGATCTATGGATTTCTACGCTTGGGTTTGAAACCCTAGTTCTTGGGGTTTTCTTAAATGGTGGTATAAATGTTGTATACACTTATTAGATGGTATTTTAACATGGAAACAAGTGTATGGTTAAGATTGGTAAGAATCTTAAGATTTGGTAAAACCTAGGGTTTTGGAAATCACCCAAATTGGGGGAAAGTGTTGTTAAAGGATTCTAGTGATGAAAAAGGGGTTATTATTAGTAGTATTTGTTGTTGAACAAGTTGTGATTTTTATGATAGGCTTTGGTGAAGTCTTGGAAGGTGCTAGCTTCTTGAAGTAAAAGGATTGGATGTGAAGAACACATTTGGAGCATTATTGGCTAAGGTGAGTACATGAGACTTTTAAACTGAGTACATAGCAAATAGTTGTTAAAAATACGTATGATATTTTATTGGGTCTTTATTGATAAACATTTTAATAAAGTTAGTGATTGAAAAGATATGAAAGTAGGCATATTGTGATACTAGAACATGTCTAGTATGATTGGTGATTTTGGAAGTAAATATGATAACTGAAGTGGTTACGGAGATCTTCATTAATGAACCATAATAATAAAGCTATTGATTAAAAGAAAGAATACTAAGTTTGGATTAATAAATATGTATTAGTAAAGCAAGTGGTAATGATTTTTATAATAATGGGTACTATTGGTAAGATTTACTAATAAAAGTGAAGAACGAATATATATGAAATTGAATATGACGTGACTAGTAATAAATGTGTATTATAGTCAAAGAAGAGATAAAGTATTATGATGACGATAAAGTAAGAAATGTATCTTATGAAATAAATAAGTATGGACCTCCTAGAGTTCAAAGATATAGAAGTAGATGGGGGGTCACTTATGATCGAGTCCATGGGACTATTCGGGTACGTTCAAACTATGTTGAACTAGTTATATATAGTTATTATTAGATAACTAACTTGTTTGATGATTTATGTGTTAGCCGAAGGCTTTGATTGAAATAACTGTTGAGTTATGGTAGGAAGGAGATGATGTGATGACGCGGGGGACCCCCGGTCATGAGGTGTGGAATGAGGGGCAGTTGGGTGGATTCCCATCGACTCATCCACCTTAGTAGTCTTGCTAACTGGACGTATTCCGGCGAGTAAGGCAGGTATCGGTAGATTGGGCGAATCCCTCTTGCCGGTATCTTGAAGCTTATTAATGACGATGGATTTCGGTTAATAAGCTAATGTGGAACTTATTAATGGCGATGGATTTCGGTTAATAAGTTAATGTGAAGCTTACTAATGGCGATGGATTTCGGTTAGTAAGTTAATGTGATTCTTGTACATATATGTTTATGTATTAGATTCGGTTGAGGCTTATTAATGCGGGGGATCCCCGGTTAATAAGTCAATGTGCCTCTAGTATATATATGTTTATATACTAGTTATGTTGATGCTTCTAGTACGTATATGTTTATGTACTAGCTATGATGGTGCTTCTGGTACCTATATGTTTAGGTACTAGATATTGTTTGCTAGGGAAGTGAGATCGATAGGGTCACAATAGGGTGACTAGACGGTATTGACGTAGTATATATATGTCTATATATTTATGAATGACTTTTGTTATTGGGGTCTAATACCCATGCATCTCACGAGGCTATTTTATCTCACGTACTGCGTTTGTTTTTGTGGCTATGTACTCAGGTACATGTTTGAAGCGATAGAAGGTTGCACTAGGAGTGGCCTTGTTATGTTTAGCTCGGGAGCTCGTAGGTAGACCCCGTTTGCCTATGGTTTTGATATACTTGGTGACACCGTATTTTTGTATACTCTGATAAAGGTTTTGAAAGTTTTTGTTAAACTGTATTTTGGGATTACAGGGAAAATATTGGAAATCGTATTTAAAATGTTTTAAACGATGTTATAAAAATACGGGTGTTACAACTTGGTATCAGAGCTATAGTTTAAGTGAATTAGGTTGGATGTCCATCCTAGTCTTAGACTGTAGCAATAGGAATGTAAGATTCCTTGAGATCGATAGGTTGACCTTGAGACTTTATGATAAGTTTAGGGTTGAACCTAGGGGACCTATAAAAGTTGTTATGAATTGTGCAATGTGTAGTCTTTTGAGACCGTAGGGCATTCGTGTGATAGGGCCGAACCCTATGAGAAATGTCATGCTTTGATCTAACTGTGTTGTTTTCTACTGTTGAGTTGACCGTTTGGATCTTGTTTGTTGGATACGTTGGTATGGCGAAAGAATGAATGTGAAAAGTGGACGAGCTCCACTAAATTGGGAATAGTTAAGAATGAGGATATGAACCAGATTTTGGATAATCGAATGAATGAGGGTAGGTGGAATGATTCCAATACCCATGTGAAGGAAGAGTCATCGAGTGGCGAAGTCCGTAGCGGGAAGTAACTACATATAAAGGTAGCAAAACCTAGCCGGAAGAAATGGAAGGATGTTGTATGAGGCCTTCATAGCGTGTAAAATTGTTGGATAACTCGGAGGTTCCGAGCCGGAGGTCACGATTTGGTGGATTCAGTGGATTGAGCAAGTGCTAGATAGTAGCGAACGAAGGAAAAGTTATATGGTGACTTTGGCGTCTAGGTTATTGAAGGATGAGATGTTGACACGGTGGAATGTTTTATGAGACTTTGGGAAAGATAGCACGGTATAAGGTGTTGTGAAAAGAATTCACGAACGAGTTGAAAGGGGAAGTTGTCCGGAAAGAATCTAGAGGAGGATTCATGATACAACCTCGGAAATCTTAAGTAAAATGGATGTTATGTGATTATGGCCTAATTGCCTGGTTGTTGCACGAATTGGTGCTTATAGAAATTGCGATGAGTTGTATGATGTGGAGATTTATTTTGGGAAATAGTCTTCCCGGTTAGTTATGTGTAAGGAAATGTGTATTTGAAAGGATTATAGACAAGTGTGTCGCATGTAGTACAAGGAAGTACTAAGTCTTGGTAAGAAATGTTAGTGTCGATTGGAATTCTAGAAATAGAAACCTTGGGAAATGGAACTTGAATGTTCGGCGAGAAGCCGGATAAGTAATGTAATGATTGTTACACGTGAATGGTAAACAAAAGAATGACTAAGGTATAGTTATGTCTTAGAACTCATAAATGGGAAATATGTGGAAAAGAATAAGTGTCAGGAATGACGAATTTTGATTGTCGAAAGTGGTTGAGTAAAAAGGTGGCATATAGCCATGTCAAGCTTGGTGACAGTAATGATGAATTCGATATTAAGGGTAAGAAAATAATTGTTGGTTACGTGTTATAGTAATGGTATGGCGGTATGTGGCGTAGAGTAGCGTGAGACTACGGTTGGGAAAGGAATAATTATAAGTCTCACGATGTATAAAAGTGGGAACATCGAGTGTTGAGCTATTGGGTGCTAAGTCATGGGTCACGAGTGTAGACCGGAGTTGGTTGGTTGACTCAAAGATGACCGGGTTGGCCGGTGAAATATGGTTAACGGAATAGATTGGTGGTTACCCAGTGGTGACAAAAGATTTGGAAATTTGGTAATAAGGAAATGAATCGGTTTAGGGTTGGTCAATGTGTAATTGAAACGGTAAATAGTAATCGGAGATTTTAATAGTTTACCCGCGGGGTACAATGCACATGTTTTAGGTAATGGCAGTTGAAGGCATATGATAATGAAAAGGTAATGTTATATGAAACGCGATAAGTAGTATGTCCAATAAGAAATATGTTAAATATGAAAGAAAATAATAATGTGATATTATGGGAAGGGTGCAAAAGTGCATGGTGAATAAGTAGACGATTAAATGTGTAAGATAGTGGTAACATTATGAGATGTGAGAAGATTTATACTCGTATGGCATCCAATATAGAATGAGGAAAGGGTGATGTGGTAGTTCGGGGGATCCCCGGCTACTGTGATGTTTGGGGGTGGAATCGGTTGGGCGAACCCCAATGGTTCCATTCCGTGATTGGAGATGATCCAATCACTGTGACAACTTGGATCTTGATGGATTGGAGGCTTTCCAATCATCTTGATGTGATAGTTAAATTATGGATTGTTGTGTCCGTATGATAATATTTATATATATGTGATGAATGTAGAACCATGTGGTTAATGTGTATTGTTATGATTTTATGGTAAGTGAGAATTTGGTTTGAAATGCGAGTTGCATTTAGGTCATGTGTGTGTAGGAGATGCCTACGATTTATTATAAGAGGAAAGAGAAACTCCTAGTGAGCAAATTATTTGGTAACCAAGATGTGGTGAACTTGTATGAAATTGTGGAATGTGTTGCGGTAGAGGATCTAATACCGATAATTGAGAATTAAAAAGTTATGAAAAAGATGGGTGTGATACAAAGATTGTTGAAAGGATATGAAATAAAGGTGTAAGTGACCAAATAAAGGTCAAGAAACGGTAAAGGTTAGTGTAACCTTAAGTAAAGGCACGACTTCCTAATTGGTTGGAGAGAAGTTAAATTTTTGGAAAGATGGGAATTGTTAAGGAAACAATAATTAGTATAACCGGAAGTGATAAGTCGAGAATGATATCCCGTGAGTAGGGAATTTGTTGATTTGGGAAAGTATGGTTGACTTTATGCAAAAGTCAAGATTAGCCAATTTGTGATTTGGTTGACTTAGTCAAGGATGAGCTTTGACTCTCGTTTCGAATGACTAGTGAATGATGAGAGCATGATGTATCGGTTGTATGTATGTGCAACGATTAATGGAATAATTAAAAGAATGATAGTCGAATTATGCAACTTTGACTCGTTTGGGTGTTTTCAAGATTGAATTTGGGAATCGAGTATGTGATCGTGGATGGATCATAAATTAAAGGCCGATTGTAAAGGAAAGGAGGATTGATGGAATCCTTAGCAAAAAGGGGAAAATGTTAAAGTATAATTAAGTTGACTTTGTTCTTAAGTCAAAGGTTAGATGATTTTGGAATATGGCGACTTGGTCGAAGCTAGGCTCTAACATCCGTGTTGGTCGAGTAGTTGATTGTAATGATGGTGTCATATCATTGCTATGAATAAAAGGATTGGTTGAGGGATTGAAAGTGTTATGAACGAATTGTGAAGTTTTGACCCGTTTAAGTATTATAATTTTAAGATTTGGGTTTTGACCGTTGGGGCCTAACGGGTTAAGTGAATGTTTAAATACATATTGTTGACTAAATTGGAATGGGAAAAGTTTGATGGTAATAACCACAAGGGAATGAGAACGGAATACTCGGTCGAATGTGGGTTGAAAATTTTTAGTGATTCCGAGGACGGAATCCTTTTAAGGGGTAGATAGTTGTAACGACCCGAAATTTGTAAATAAATAAATTTTATAAAAATAGGATAAATAAGGATAAATCGTTTAAAGAACGTGGGAATTGGTTTCATGTCGTTTGGATACCGTATGAGAAAGTTACGGGCGAAACCGGGTCGAGACGATCAACAAAAGTTGCAGCCTGCCTGGGCAAAGGGGTTCGCGGCGCGAACCACTCCTCGCGATCGCGAGGATCGGGCAGTGACTTGGGGTTTTCATAGATCGGACTTCGCGGATGGTTCACGAACGCGAACTGTTCACGACACGCGAAGTTCGCGGCGCGAACCTGGGCTTCGCGGCGTGAAGTCTGTCAGACTGCATTAAAATCGGGTTTTGGCTCATTTATGTCATTGGCAAACCCTAGTTTCTCTCTTGGGCGATTTTCGAGTGCAAGAACTGGTTGAGGTCGATTTCTCCGTCAAAACTTGGTAGATTTCACTCCTAGTTGAAGATTAAAGGTAAATCTTCACTCTTTGATCATTGTAGCTTTAGATCTATGGATTTCTACGCTTGGGTTTGAAACCCTAGTTCTTGGGGTTTTCTTAAATGGTGGTATAAATGTTGTATACACTTATTAGATGGTATTTTAACATGCAAACAAGTGTATGGTTAAGATTGGTAAGAATCTCAAGATTTGGTAAAACCTAGGGTTTTGGAAATCACCCAAATTGGGGGAAAATGTTGTTAAAGGATTCTAGTGATGAAAAAGGGGTTATTATTAGTAGTATTTGTTGTTGAACAAGTTGTGATTTTTATGATAGGCTTTGGTGAAGTCTTGGAAGGTGCTAGCTTGTTGAAGTAAAAGGATTGGATGTGAAGAACACATTTGGAGCATTATTGGCTAAGGTGAGTACATGAGACTTTTAAACTGAGTACATAGCAAATAGTTGTTAAAAATACGTATGATATTTTATTGGGTCTTTATTGATAAACATTTTAATAAAGTTAGTGATTGAAAAGATATGAAAGTAGGCATATTGTGATACTAGAACATGTCTAGTATGATTGGTGATTTTGGAAGTAAATATGATAACTGAAGTGGTTATGGAGATCTTCATTAATGAACCATACTAATAAAGCTATTGATTAAAAGAAAGAATACTAAGTTTGGATTAATAAATATGTATTAGTAAAGCAAGTGGTAATGATTTTTATAATAATGGGTACTATTGGTAAGATTTACTAATAAAAGTGAAGAACAAATATATATGAAATTGAATATGATGTGACTAGTAATAAATGTGTATTATAGTCAAAGAAGAGATAAAGTATTATGATGACGATAAAATAAGAAATGTATCTTATGAAATAAATAAGTATGGACCTCCTAGAGTTCAAAGATATAGAAGTAGATGGGGGGTCACTTATGATCGAGTCCATGGGACTATTCGGGTACGTTCAAACTATGTTGAACTAGTTATATATAGTTATTATTAGATAACTAACTTGTTTGATGATTTATGTGTTAGCCGAAGGCTTTGATTGAAATAACTGTTGAGTTATGGTAGGAAGGAGATGATGTGATGACGCGGGGGACCCCCGGTCATGAGGTGTTGAATGAGGGGCAGTTGGGTGGATTCCCATCGACTCATCCACGTTAGTAGTCTTGCTAACTGGACGTATTCCGGCGAGTAAGGCAGGTATCGGTAGATTGGGCGAATCCCTCTTGCCGGTATCTTGAAGCTTATTAATGACGATGGATTTCGGTTAATAAGCTAATGTGGAACTTATTAATGGCGATGTATTTCGGTTAATAAGTTAATGTGAAGCTTACTAATGGCGATGGATTTCGGTTAGTAAGTTAATGTGATTCTTGTACATATATGTTTATGTATTAGATTCGGTTGAGGCTTATTAATGCGGGGGATCCCCGGTTAATAAGTCAATGTGCCTCTAGTATATATATGTTTATATACTAGTTATGTTGATGTTTCTAGTACGTATATGTTTATGTACTAGCTATGATGGTGCTTCTGGTACCTATATGTTTAGGTACTAGATATTGTTTGCTAGGGAAGTGAGATCGATAGGGTCACAATAGGGTGACTAGACGGTATTGACGTAGTATATATATGTCTATATATTTATGAATGACTTTTGTTATTGGGGTCTAATACCCATGCATCTCTATAACACCCTAAAATTTACAAGATTTTTAAAATTTTTGAAAACAAAATTATAATCAAATGGTCCCATAAATAAGTCTCAGATATAAATATTTAACATTTAAAACGTATTTAATGCGGAAATAGTTAAAATAAAATAAAGTGTTTTAAAATATTAATTGCTGTCCACATCAGTATTGATAAGATACAGCAGTCAACCGTCCACCTTCTCCTTTCCTTTTTTGGTACCTGAAACAATGTGGGGGAAAGTTTGGGTCAGCTGGGAAGCTGAGTGAATAGTCTCAAAATGTAAACAATTATAACATACAACACATGAGGGCACATCGGTGTACTCCTACTCAGAATCTACTCGATTAATTACTCAGATTTATTTCTCAGATTTTATTACTCAGATTTTAATTTATATAGCGCGCTAGTGTGACTTGGGCCGAGAGATCAACCTCGACCCGCCTCACACCACCTCAACACCTGTACTCTTCGGTGTTGAGTCAAAAAGGCCTGGCACCAGTACTCTTCGGTGCCAAGTCAAAACATCTGACACCAGTGCTCTTCGGTGTCAAGTCAGATATATTGTGTTTAATGTTTAAATCAAAACTCAGAAACTCAGAACTCGGAAACTCAGAACACAAGATGCTAGATCACAGATAACTCAGATAACAGATAACTCAGATAGCAAATATGGTGCAAGTAATGTAACACGTAAGTCATGCATGTACAACGTTAAAACTGAATACATGGTGAGAATACTCACCTCGATAAACGTAAGCTCCAACCGGTTCACGGGAATCAAAGATTCAGCAAATTATCTCCTAGACGGACCTAAAGCATAAATCGAAATCCCGGATTAAAATCAAACCACTTATCATTATTTTAGAAAAACTGGCAGCACCCGTCGGTCTCACGGGAACTGCCATAACTCTTAAACTGTGCAGTAGATTTATCCCATATTTTTACCATGGAAAGTAGACAACCAGAACTACATATCTCTGTGAGACGGTCACTGGCCAAAATAGACTCTAAGTGTCTTAAAACAGTGTTCCAAGACAGGCATGTCGCACATGTCATTTTCCTAACAGCAGTATAATAAAATAGTTATAACTTTTAAACCGTAATTCGGATTGACGAGCGGGTTGCGGCGTTGAAAAGCTAACTCAGAGAACAAGGTCTCCTCACGGGTCAAAAGCCCAAAAGATCATTTTAAGTACATCAAAAACAGTCGAGGGCAGAAGACAGATTCTGCCAGAAAACAGTGAATTTGAAAACACGTTATAGCAACCCGACTCGATCCGTAAAAATTCTGAAACTCCAGATTAGATTCCGACCGTTTAAAAATGTTAAATTCACAGATTACAGCTGATTCCTAACATTGACTTATAAGAGTCTCCCGATTGGGAACCAAGAACCCTACGGGTTCGGTTCCCCTTCGGTTATACATTCCCGTTAAATTTTCAGACTATAGAAACGATTTAAACCAATTGACTCCAACCCACTGAGACCACCCGAGGCTCGGTGTTAGTCACTGAGATTGCAGCCCCTATAATCTCGACATAAACGATTCGTGCTATGAATCACAAGAATAGAATTAGAATTAACGAAAAGGATGAGGAAAAAAAAAGGCTACCGACTCGAGTTGCACCTACAATTCGGAATCTCTGCTTGGCTTGCCGATCTGCCGATCATCCCGTTGTCGACCACATACAACAAACTCGTCAGTCCCTGATTGAATTAAAAGGAAACGAGAATCATATAAGACGGGAAGATTACCGTGTTGAAATCCCTTGCTCGAGTCCTCTTCTTGGCTGGTTGTTCGACGGAAACATGTTGAAGATGAAGGAGTAGCGGCTGAATTGAGGAGTAGGTGTTAGGGAAATTGTCGGCAGGTTTTAGAGGTTCGGCAATTGGAATTTACAAGACTTAATAATATTAGCTGGTAATTTAATTCAGGCTTTGCAACATGGTTGGGCCGTATGCTCTTGAATACCAACACGAGCCCACTCTTTAGAAGACCAACTAATAAAACCGAGTAAGGAAGAAAACGAGGAAGGCCCGGCTAAAACGAAAAGAAACAAGGGAGGCCTTGGCCTACGGCCGGCCCGACTCGAAATAAATAACTAAAACTCTTACGGTCAACTAACCGGTCAAAACCCGAGACTAACTAAATAATTTACATGCCGTCTAAACGATACGAGACGTCTAATTATAGAATTTCTAATTAACCATTTATTAAAGTTTAATTAATATGAACCGCCTGATTACAAGTCATCTAAATAATACGAACCATCTAACTTCATTAATTTACTAATTACTCCATCTAAAATTTAGTATGACGATTTAATTATTACTTTTTAATTATTAAAATTTCAGGGCGTTACAACTCAACTCCACTTAAATAGACTTCGTCCCCGAAGTCATCGCTCGGAAGAAACTTAGGGTAGTGATCTCGCTTCTCAGATTCAGGCTCGCCAACGGCACACATCGACAGGTAGGAAAGCGATAAGGTTGTTTATAAAAGGAAGCTCTTCAAAATGACCTACTCAATCAGAATGAACTCCGGCTTTCGCAACTGCTCATGTACTCTTTCTTCTTTAGAGGCGCAAAAATGATAAGGCTAAAAGAACTAGAACCTAAATGCTCTCTAAGATCTCGGTTTATCTCAAAAAGAAAAGGATGACGGTAGAAATACAAAATGATCTATGATACTCTGTTAAAGATGTCTTCTTGCTCTCGTAGTCAGGCACAGTTGTTGCACTCGGCTCTTGGTGTCGCGTTGAATCTCCGATTCAACTCCACTTGGAGATTCGATACGGATTTGTTAATGATGTTAGATGATCTCGGCGTGGGACTTGGTCATTCAATCCAGCTCCATGACCACGCACGACCCTCTTATGGCGATAACAATAAATATATGGGACATAACTTCCCGCACAACTCCATCAAATAATATCACTTATACATATTTGCAACATTTTAAAATTTATTATTGTCAATTCCATATTAGAAATGGCTCCAAAAAGGTCCTCTCCCCTATGGGACACCAGTTTGCATAAGGCAAAGAAGCAATCTAGTAGATTACACCGTTATCAGTTAATACAAAAATAGGAAGTTATTCACAAGAGATGTACATATCACACAGAATTCTCAGATGATGCACACAGAAATTAAAAACACTCAGTAGTACACATGCAATTTACTCAGAAATGTCACTCATGAATGTAACTCAGAAGTCTAACTCGAAGTATATCTCAGAAGTATAACCCATAAATCTAATCTCAACAATTTTAACTCAGAAATAAACCTAGAAATGTAATTCAGAAATTTTAACTCAGAAATAAACCCAGACAGTTGAACTCAGAATGTAGCAACATTTATCAGTAACAGCGTTACGTACCACACATAAATCTCATACATAATCATGAACATGCATAATTACGCGCATCCGATTCATCTCCCATATACTTGCTTATATATATTAGGTCATCTTCGGTTATTAGTTAAAATATATGTACCAATAATTAGTACAAATTATTTTAATATTAAATATATCTCCCCAAATTCTCATTTTCATATACTCCAAATACACTTGATTAAAATTTCCATAACTCAGCCTTTAACATATCGCAGTCTATACTGACAACTTATTTGAAACCTCGATTAATAACTTCCCATTGATAAATTTTTAAATTTTCTCTAGATTACTTCGACCACATATTACTAATTAACCCTGGTTACCCACTTTTTATATATATAAAAGAATCAATTAAACATCATACACTTATTTTAATGATTTCTCATCGCTCAACTGTGTGAATTACTTCATTAACTCTCATTTACTCAATACTCAATTTCCCTTTATTCAATAATTTAATAATAAAATATATTATTTGATAAACTATATACTCACAAATATATTATTTTATAGCACCTCAAATTTTTTAATTAAGAATAATATAAGAGTCTCCCGATTGGGAACCAAGAACCCTACGGGTTCGGTTCCCCTTCGGTTATACATTCCCGTTAAATTTTCAGACTATAGAAACGATTTAAACCAATTGACTCCAACCCACTGAGACCACCCGAGGCTCGGTGTTAGTCACTGAGATTTCAGCCCCTATAATCTCGACATAAACTATTCGTGGTATGAATCACAAGAATAGAATTAGAATTAACGAAAAGGATGAGGAAAAAAAAGGCTACCGACTCGAGTTGCACCTACAATTCGGAATCTCTGCTTGGCTTGCCGATCTGCCGATCATCCCGTTGCCGACCACATACAACAAACTTGTCAGTCACTCATAGAATTAAAAGGAAACGAGAATCATATAAGACGGGAAGATTACCGTGTTGAAATCCCTTGCTCGAGTCCTCTTCTTGGCTGGTTGTTCGACGGAAACAGGTTGAAGATGAAGGAGTAGCGGCTGAATTGAGGAGTAGGTGTTAGGGCAATTGTCGGCAGGTTTTAGGGGTTCGGCAATTGGAATTTACAAGACTTAATAATATTAGCTGGTAATTTAATTCAGGCTTTGCAACATGGTTGGGCCGTATGCTCTTGAATACCAACACGAGCCCACTCTTTAGAAGACCAACTAATAAAACCGAGTAAGGAAGAAAACGAGGAAGGCCCGGCTAAAACGAAAAGAAACAAGGGAGGCCTTGGCCTACGGCCGGCCCGACTCGAAATAAATAACTAAAACTCTTACGGTCAACTAACCGGTCAAAACCCGAGACTAACTAAATAATTTACATGCCGTCTAAACGATACGAGACGTCTAATTATAGAATTTCTAATTAACCATTTATTAAAGTTTAATTAATATGAACCGCCCGATTACAAGTCATCTAAATAATACGAACCATCTGACTTCATTAATTTACTAATTACTCCATCTAAAATTTAGTATGACGATTTAATTATTACTTTTTAATTATTAAAATTTCAGGGCGTTACAATCTCACGAGGCTATTTTATCTCACGTACTGCGTTTGTTTTTGTGGCTATGTACTCAGGTACAGGTTTGAAGCGATAGAAGGTTGCACTAGGAGTGGCCTTGTTATGTTTAGCTCGGGAGCTCGTAGGTAGATCCCGTTTGCCTATGGTTTTGATATACTTGGTGACACCGTATTTTTGTATACTCTGATAAAGTTTTTGAAAGTTTTTGTTAAACTGTATTTTGGGATTACAGGGAAAATATTGGAAATCATATTTAAAATGTTTTAAACGATGTTATAAATATACGGGTGTTACAACTTGGTATCAGAGCTATAGTTTAAGTGAATTAGGTTGGATGTCCATCATAGTCTTAGACTGTAGCAATAGGAATGTAAGATTCCTTGAGATCGATAGGTTGACCTTGAGACTTTATGATAAGTTTAGGGTTGAACCTAGGGGACCTATAAAAGTTGTTATGAATTGTGCAATGTGTAGTCTTTTGAGACCGTAGGGCATTCGTGTGATAGGGCCGACCCCTATGAGAAATGTCATGATTTGATCTAACTGTGTTGTTTTTTACTGTTGAGTTGACCGTTTGGATCTTGTTTGTTGGATACGCTGGTATGGCGAAAGAATGAATGTGAAAAGTGGACGAGCTCCACTAAATTGGGAAGAGTTAAGAATGAGGATATGAACCAGATTTTGGATAATCGAATGAATGAGGGTAGGTGGAATGATTCCAATACCCATGTGAAGGAAGAGTCATCGAGTGGCGAAGTCCGTAGCGGGAAGTAACTACATATAAAGGTAGCAAAACCTAGCCGGAAGAAATGGAAGGATGTTGTATGAGGCCTTCATAGCGTGTAAAATTGTTGGATAACTCGGAGGTTCCGAGCCGGAGGTCACGATTTGGTGGATTCAGTGGATTGAGCAAGTGCTAGATAGTAGCGAATGAAGGAAAAGTTATATGGTGACTTTGGCGTCTAGGTTATTGAAGGATGAGATGTTGACACGGTGGAATGTTTTATGAGACTTTGGGAAAGATAGCACGGTATAAGGTGTTGTGAAAAGAATTCACGAACGAGTTGAAAGGGGAAGTTGTCCGGAAAGAATCTAGAGGAGGATTCATGATACAACCTCGGAAATCTTAAGTAAAATGGATGTTATGTGATTATGGCCTAATTGCCTGGTTGTTGCACGAATTAGTGCTTATAGAAATTGCGATGAGTTGTATGATGTGGAGATTTATTTTGGGAAATAGTCTTCCCGGTTAGTTATGTGTAAGGAAATGTGTATTTGAAAGGATTATAGACAAGTGTGTCGCATGTAGTACAAGGAAGTACTAAGTCTTGGTAAGAAATGTTAGTGTCGATTGGAATTCTAGAAATAGAAACCTTGGGAAATGGAACTTGGATGTTCGGCGAGAAGCCGGATAAGTAATGTAATGATTGTTACACTTGAATGGTAAACAAAAGAATGACTAAGGTATAGTTATGTCTTAGAACTCATAAATGGGAAATATGTGGAAAAGAATAAGTGTCAGGAATGACGAATTTTGATTGTCGAAAGTGGTTGAGTAAAAAGGTGGCATATAGCCATGTCAAGCTTGGTTACAGTAATGATGAATTCGATATTAAGGGTAAGAAAATAATTGTTGGTTACGTGTTATAGTAATGGTATGGCGGTATGTGTCGTAGAGTAGCGTGAGACTACGGTTGGGAAAGGAATAATTATAAGTCTCACGATGTATAAAAGTGGGAACATCGAGTGTTGAGCTATTGGGTGCTAAGTCATGGGTCACGAGTGTAGACCGGAGTTGGTTGGTTGACTCAAAGATGACCGCGTTGGCCGGTGAAATATGGTTAACGGAATAGATTGGTGGTTACCCAGTGGTGACAAAAGATTTGGAAATTTGGTAATAAGGAAATGAATCGGTTTAGGGTGGTCAATGTGTAATTGAAACGGTAAATAGTAATCGAAGATTTTAATAGTTTACCCGCGGGGTACAATGCACGTGTTTTAGGTAATGGCAGTTGAAGGCATATGATAATGAAAAGGTAATGTTATATGAAACGCGATAAGTAGTATGTCCAATAAGAAATATGTTAAATATGAAAGAAAATAATAATGTGATATTATGGGAAGGGTGCAAAAGTGCATGGTGAATAAGTAGACGATTAAATGTGTAAGATAGTGGTAACATTATGAGATGTGAGAAGATGTATACTCGTATGGCATGCAATATAGAATGAGGAAAGGGTGATGTGGTAGTTCGGGGGATCCCCGGCTACTGTGATGTTTGGGGGTGGAATCGGTTGGGCGAATCCCAATGGTTCCATTCCGTGATTGGAGATGATCCAATCACTGTGACAACTTGGATCTTGATGGATTGGAGGCTTTCCAATCATCTTGATGTGATAGTTAAATTATGGATTGTTGTGTCCGTATGATAATATTTATATATATGTGATGAATGTAGAACCATGTGGTTAATGTGTATTGTTATGATTTTATGGTAAGTGAGAATTTGGTCTGAAATGCGAGTTGCATTTAGGTCATGTGTGTGTAGGAGATGCCTACGATTTATTATAAGAGGAAAGAGAAACTCCTAGTGAGCAAATTATTTGGTAACCAAGATGTGGTGAACTTGTATGAAATTGTGGAATGTGTTGCGGTAGAGGATCTAATACCGATAATTGAGAATTAAAAAGTTATGAAAAAGATGGGTGTGATACAAAGATTATTGAAAGGATATGAAATAAAGGTGTAAGTGACCAAATAAAGGTCAAGAAACGGTAAAGGTTAGTGTAACCTTAAGTAAAGGCGCGACTTCCTAATTGGTTGGAGAGAAGTTAAATTTTTGGAAAGATGGGAATTGTTAAGGAAACAATAATTAGTATAACCGGAAGTGATAAGTCGAGAATGATATCCCGTGAGTAGGGAATTTGTTGATTTGGGAAAGTATGGTTGACTTTATGCAAAAGTCAAGATTAGCCAATTTGTGATTTGGTTGACTTAGTCAAGGATGAGCTTTGACTCTCGTTTCGAATGACTAGTGAATGATGAGAGCAAGATGTATCGGTTGTATGTATGTGCAGCGATTAATGGAATAATTAAAAGAATGATAGTCGAATTATGAAACTTTGACTCGTTTGGGTGTTTTCAAGATTGAATTTGGGAATCGAGTATGTGATCGTGGATGGATCATAAATTAAAGGCCGATTGTAAAGGAAAGGAGGATTGATGGAATCCTTAGCAAAAAGGGGAAAATGTTAAAGTATAATTAAGTTGACTTTGTTCTTAAGTCAAAGGTTAGATGATTTTGGAATATGGCGACTTGGTCGAAGCTAGGCTCTGACATCCGTGTTGGTCGAGTAGTTGATTGTAATGATGGTGTCATATCATTGCTATGAATAAAAGGATTGGTTGAGGGATTGAAAGTGTTATGAACGAATTGTGAAGTTTTGACCCGTTTAAGTATTATAAGTTTAAGATTTGGGTTTTGACCGTTGGGGCCTAACGGGTTAAGTGAATGTTTAAATACATATTGTTGACTAAATTGGAATGGGAAAAGTTTGATGGTAATAACCACAAGGGAATGAGAACGGAATACTCGGTCGAATGTGGGTTGAAAATTTTTAGTGATTCCGAGGACGGAATCCTTTTAAGGGGTAGATAGTTGTAACGACCCGAAATTTGTAAATAAATAAATTTTATAAAAATAGGATAAATAAGGATAAATCGTTTAAAGAACGTGGGAATTGGTTTCATGTCGTTTGGATACCGTATGAGAAAGTTACGGGCGAAACCGGGTCGAGACGATCAACAAAAGTTGCAGCCTGCCTGGGCAAAGGGGTTCGCGGCGCGAACCACTCCTCGCGATCGCGAGGATCGGGCAGTGACTTGGGGTTTTCAGAGATCGGACTTCGCGGATGGTTCACGAACGCGAACTGTTCACGACACGCGAAGTTCGCGGCGCGAACCTGGGCTTCGCGGCGTGAAGTCTGTCAGACTGCATTAAAATCGGGTTTTGGCTCATTTATGTCATTGGCAAACCCTAGTTTCTCTCTTGGGCGATTTTCAAGTGCAAGAGCTGGTTGAGGTCGATTTCTCCGTCAAAACTTGGTAGATTTCACTCCTAGTTGAAGATTAAAGGTATATCTTCACTCTTTGATCATTGTAGCTTTAAATCTATGGATTTCTACGCTTGGGTTTGAAACCCTAGTTCTTGGGGTTTTCTTAAATGGTGGTATAAATGTTGTATACACTTATTAGATGGTATTTTAACATGGAAACAAGTGTATGGTTAAGATTGGTAAGAATCTTAAGATTTGGTAAAACCTAGGGTTTTGGAAATCACCCAAATTGGGGGAAAGTGTTGTTAAAGGATTCTAGTGATGAAAAAGGGGTTATTATTAGTAGTATTTGTTGTTGAACAAGTTGTGATTTTTATGATAGGCTTTGGTGAAGTCTTGGAAGGTGCTAGCTTGTTGAAGTAAAAGGATTGGAATTTGAAGAACACATTTGGAGCATTATTGGCTAAGGTGAGTACATGAGACTTTTAAACTGAGTACATAGCAAGTAGTTGTTAAAAATACGTATGATATTTTATTGGGTCTTTATTGATAAACATTTTAATAAAGTTAGTGATTGAAAAGATATGAAAGTAGGCATATTGTGATACTAGAACATGTCTAGTATGATTGGTGATTTTGGAAGTAAATATGATAACTGAAGTGGTTATGGAGATCTTCATTAATGAACCATAATAATAAAGCTATTGATTAAAAGAAAGAATACTAAGTTTGGATTAATAAATATGTATTAGTAAAGCAAGTGGTAATGATTTTTATAATAATGGGTACTATTGGTAAGATTTACTAATAAAAGTGAAGAACGAATATATATGAAATTGAATATGATGTGACTAGTAATAAATGTGTATTATAGTCAAAGAAGAGATAAAGTATTATGATGACGATAAAATAAGAAATGTATCTTATGAAATAAATAAGTATGGACCTCCTAGAGTTCAAAGATATAGAAGTAGATGGGGGGTCACTTATGATCGAGTCCATGGGACTATTCGGGTACGTTCAAACTATGTTGAACTAGTTATATATAGTTATTATTAGATAACTACTAACTTGTTTGATGATTTATGTGTTAGCCGAAGGCTTTGATTGAAATAACTGTTGAGTTATGGTAGGAAGGAGATGATGTGATGACGCGGGGGACCCCCGGTCATGAGGTGTGGAATGAGGGGCAGTTGGGTGGATTCCCATCGACTCATCCACGTTAGTAGTCTTGCTAACTGGACGTATTCCGGCGAGTATGGCAGGTATCGGTAGATTGGGCGAATCCCTCTTGCCGGTATCTTGAAGCTTATTAATGACGATGGATTTCGGTTAATAAGCTAATGTGGAACTTATTAATGGCGAGGGATTTCGGTTAATAAGTTAATGTGAAGCTTACTAATGGCGATGCATTTCGGTTAGTAAGTTAATGTGATTCTTGTACATATATGTTTATGTATTAGATTCGGTTGAGGCTTATTAATGCGGGGGATCCCCGGTTAATAAGTCAATGTGCCTCTGGTATATATATGTTTATATACTAGTTATGTTGATGCTTCTAGTACGTATATGTTTATGTACTAGCTATGATGGTGCTTCTGGTACCTATATGTTTAGGTACTAGATATTGTTTGCTAGGGAAGTGAGATCGATAGGGTCACAATAGGGTGACTAGACGGTATTGACGTAGTATATATATGTCTATATATTTATGAATGACTTTTGTTATTGGGGTCTAATACCCATGCATCTCACGAGGCTATTTTGTCTCACGTACTGCGTTTGTTTTTGTGGCTATGTACTCAGGTACAGGTTTGAAGCGATAGAAGGTTGCACTAGGAGTGGCCTTGTTATGTTTAGCTCGGGAGCTCGTAGGTAGATCTCGTTTGCCTATGGTTTTGATATACTTGGTGACACAGTATTTTTGTATACTCTGATAAAGGTTTTGAAAGTTTTTGTTAAACTGTATTTTGGGATTACAGGGAAAATATTTGAAATCGTATTTAAAATGTTTTAAACGATGTTATAAAAATACGGGTGTTACAACTTGGTATCAGAGCTATAGTTTAAGTGAATTAGGTTGGATGTCCATCCTAGTCTTAGACTGTAGCAATAGGAATGTAAGATTCCTTGAGATCGATAGGTTGACCTTGAGACTTTATGATAAGTTTAGGGTTGAACCTAGGGGACCTATAAAAGTTGTTATGAATTGTGCAGTGTGTAGTCTTTTGAGACCGTAGGGCATTCGTGTGATAGGGCCGACCCCTATGAGAAATGTCATGATTTGATCTAACTGTGTTGTTTTTTACTGTTGAGTTGACCGTTTGGATCTTGTTTGTTGGATACGTTGGTATGGCGAAAGAATGAATGTGAAAAGTGGATGAGCTCCACTAAATTGGGAAGAGTTAAGAATGAGGATATGAACCAGATTTTGGATAATCGAATGAATGAGGGTAGGTGGAATGATTCCAATACCCATGTGAAGGAAGAGTCATCGAGTGGCGAAGTCCGTAGGGGGAAGTAACTACATATAAAGGTAGCAAAACCTAGCCGGAAGAAATGGAAGGATGTTGTATGAGGCCTTCATAGCGTGTAAAACTGTTGGATAACTCGGAGGTTCCGAGCCGGAGGTCACGATTTGGTGGATTCGGTGGATTTGGTATTTCGGTATTATACATACGAAATATATACTTGTATTTTATACTTTTAATAATTGATTATATTATAAACTTTATATAATTTAGACAGTTAATTAGTCAGTTAAACTAATCTAGTAATAAGTTAATCTTAACTTAATACTTAACTGATTTATAATGACTATTATAAATCATTCCTCTACAAGTATCATTGGATAATAACTACTTGTATAACATGCACTCACCGGTGTGACCCTTAAGTGTTTCGTAAGCATGATCGTGACATCATAGGTTGACTAACTGTGCACATAAATCCAACAGTTTTCTACTCTTCATTTCTTTTGGATCAATCTCTTTGATCCCTGTTTTAACAACATTCTTCTGAACTTGTTGCTTCAATTCTTTCTTTTCTTCCAGTTCTTTGAAGAAATTTCTTTGTTCTGAGACAAAGCATAGCCATCTACCACTTGATATCCATTTCTTCAAGATCATCAGGATTAATTTGTTCCAAGTCTTCACTAATTAATGCAGTATGCACATGACTAGTGAAGAAGGATTCTCTTGCAATATCTTCACTCTCTTGAGGCTTTCCAATTATGCTATCCTGTGGTGTTCCTGCAGTTGAGACAAAAGTAGCATTGTTTGAAGATAAATTAGGAGTTTTCTGACTTACCTCAGTTTCAAAAACTCTTAGATTGTAACATCCTAAAACTGGCCTAGTAATTTTAGGTATATATTGATATTTGATAAATGTCTAATTGACTTTATGTGAAATGAATTGATCAAATGTGAAATGACTTGTTTGGCCTTTTGTCCTTTGGTGATATTTTAATCAAGGGATTAAAATATCCATTTTCTGAAATGTTTAAATGATTTTATGATTTTTATATATTTGGATTCTCCTCTTTATTTCGTTTCCGAATATGTATTCGCTTTTGAAAACAGAGCTCGTTTGGTATTTTAAATAAATTAACTAGGAATGGGACTTTTATATTGTATTTGTTAAAAGATGAAAAAAAATTAAAGTGGGGCCCCCTTGGAGTGGTGATCGGCAGCCAAGGGAGGACATCTCCCTCCCATCTTTCTTCTTCTTTACCACTTTTTATCATATCTCATTCGCTCTCTCTCTAACCTCTCTCTAAAAACCTTATCCAAAACCATAACTTGTTCTTGATGATTTTGTGAAGACCTTGCTTGCATCTTTCTCCTCTTTGCTTGAATCTCGAAATTATAGTAGCATGTGGGATCCGAGGAGGAAACTCAGTGATATTAGCTCACTGAGTTACGGGAATTGAAGGTTACGGTGAGTGGATTTAACCTCCAACTTATGTTTGGTTACAATTGGTTTGGTATATGCATACTTGTGAAAACGCAGGAAGAGTAGCTGAGCTGGGGAGTTCGCGTCGCGAACTCCAGCTCGCGGACGTGAACTTCGAACAGAGAATTTAGGGCTGAAACGTGAACGAGTTCACGATCAAGATCCCGACGCGAACTGATGTTTGCGACGCGAACTCTGGGAGTTCGCGATGGGAACTTACATGTGATGTTTTTCGATGCAGTTTTTCGTGACTAGCTTGTTTGTTTGGTACATGTTTGATCGGGTTAAGCGAAATAGGATATGTGGACATAGATGAAGAGGTTTGCTTGATTGGTAGCAACAACTCGGTTTGAACTAGGTGACCGAGGTTTTGAGAAGTCAGTGTCGGAGGGATAACGGCTGGGCATAGTGTATCGACTAATGGGTGGAATGGACCTTACCTGTATGCATTACACGTAAGGGGGTTTACCCGGGGAGTCGGGTACAGGCCATCGGTTACCATTGTTAGGCCAACAATGGTTTAAGGCTCCGGCAGGACCCCGATCTTCTTGAACAATTAGTGAATTAGTGGAACAGTGGTTACCTGAATTAAGAGGTTACACGGTTAAGTGGAACAGTGGTTAAGTGATCAAGTGGTTAAGTGGATTATCGATCGTGGAGATGTTTGTGCTTGCTTGTTGAGCTTTACATAATTTTTAGATTATGTTCATTCACTTAGCTTTGTGCTAATCCCTCATTCGTTGACTCTTTTCAGGTTGATCGGTGCTTCGGACGGAATGGGTGACCAAGCTCAGTTTGATATGTTTTGTAAAATGAGTCATGCCGTTTATTAACACCGTTTAAATGTTATTATTATTTTGGAGTTATTTTGGGACGTTTGGTTTGTAAACCTAAACCGAGAACTTATTATTATCTTTATGTTTCCGCACCTTTAAAAAAAAACGCTTTCTAAATTTTGCGGTGTTACATAGATAATTGTAGAGTTCATCAAGTTATTTTTCTTCAAGAGCATCTCCTTGTCTATAAATGACAGTGTACATAGACGATTCTTCACCAAGAGATCTGAGAAACTTTCAGTTGACATTATCTTTGTCTGGTGTGACTCCCACTTGATTGACTTCACCAATAAGTTTGTTGAATCTGTCAAAAACTTGTGACAAAGATTCATTCTTTTGTCCTTTGAAGTTTTCAAACTCTAGCTTCAATACAGACTTCATGTTTCTTTTGGTGCTTTTTGTTCCAACAAACCTTTTTTGCAAGGCTTGCCATAACAATTTTGCATTATCAAACTCAACAAAGAGATGTTGATAATAATTGGGAATTGAAAGCAATAATGTACTTAAAGGTTTTAATTCAATTCCTCTGTCTTTTCTTTCTTTGTCAGACTTGAGTTTTTCAGTTTCAGTTGAAGTACTAGCAACAATTGTTTGAATGGTTTTGTTACGTGCTTGAGTACTTTCATTGTTATCAGACATGATGAATTTCGTGGATTGAAGTGTGTAGTATGTTTTTTAGTGAGAGAAAGTAGAGAGAAGGTGGAGAGTGAACTTTGAAAGGTAATTTGATTAATGTGACAAAGTTACAATTAGTTATTAAACTTGGACTATTTATACCCTATCACTAATTGACTATGATTATCCTAATTACTAGTTTAACACTATGCAATGTGTCAACACTAGTCCCTAGACTATTAATTACAATCAAATAAGTCCTAACAACATGGATAAAGAAGGCAAACTGGCAACAAGCTGTGGCGCTATGCCCTTTTGAATTGCAAACCTAATTCCCTTCAAAATTAATTGCTAAAATGTATTTTATTAGGTTCTGAACTTATCAAAATGGTCAATTAATTTTCTCACTACTAATTTGATATTGTTTTCGTACATGATTTGCTTCTGATATTAACAAAAGTTTGTTGGGTAAGAATTCACGATCAAATTAGTGAGACATGATATTAAATCGACAATTTTATTAAATTCAGAGTAACATGTGATTTGCTTCTGATATTAATAAAAGTTTGTCGGGTAAGAAACACAATCAAATTAGTAAGACATGATACTAAATCGATCATTTATCAAATTTAGAGTATCATGTTACATCTTTTATATTTTATAGTAATAGTAATAGAAGACCTAATCAACTAACTTAAGGATACTAAAATTAATTTTGGCCAAAATTAATAAGTTAACGGTGGTTGTGTGTTCTAAAGTATTTAGAATTTGGCGTGTAAATTCAAAAGTATTAGGGCATGTTTGGGAAAGCTTATTAACGGGGCTTATGAGATTATTAGCTTATTAAACTTCAAATAAGCTTGAATTTGAAGCTTAATAAACTAATAAGTTCATAAGCCCGTTAATAAGCTTTTCCAAACATGCCCTTAATATTATGGGTATATTATAGTATTATTATTACCTTTTAATATATCAAAAGTATCACCCTTTACTGAATATTTTTATTAGTGCCACACTTTGTTTAAAAGTACTTTTTAAAAGGTATTACTATCAGTTGAAAAACTCCAAAATGATATCTACCGAAAGAAATTTTTTTACTTCATATGGTAATAATAGATGAAAGAAAATTTAGATTGTTGTAGGAATATAATCTGAGTTAAATCAACTCACAAGCTACTTGATATCAACTCAAAAAATCAATCATTTAAAGTTGATTCAAGATCGAACTATTTTAGTAGACTTTTGAGTCAAGTTCAAGTAACAAAGTATCTAGCCCGTAAAGCTCGCAAACCTTACCGGTATATTTATTTGTATATAATTATCATATCATCTAACTAATCCCAAATCAAGCTTAAAAGTGTTGAGTCAAGTCAAGCTAGGTTTGAAAAATATTGGCTAATCATCAAAATTTGTTTAGATAAGTTTTTTTTGGCGTTACTCCTTATATAAAACAAAATTAGTCAAACACCTATATCAAAATTGATTGAAAAGCCCTCACTTTTCGGCCATTAGTTTAAGAATATGCAAACGGATAATTTGGTTTATGAACATATATGCAAATGACTTTCATTTCTAGGGATAATCTCATACACGTCCTTGCAAACTTTCAATACTACGTATATATCCTTGCAAACTTCATTATTACGTATATATCCTTCCAAAATCTCAAAATTCTCATATATATCATTTTACCTAATATAATAATATTTAAAACTTTTTAAAACTTAAAAAACATAAATCCTAATCTAAATTAATGGTAAAATCGCCTAAAAACTCTTGACGAAATAAAATGTAATTGTCGAATTTGACAAGAAAATACTCTTGATGAAGAAAAACCCTTGATCATAAAGAGTATTTAGGGCATTTTACTATTAATTTAGATTAGTATTTATGTTTTATTAAATTAATAAATGATTTATATATTATTAAATTAGTAAAAAGATATATGTGAAAATTTTGAGATTTTGGAAGGATATATACGTAATAATGAAGTTTACAAGGATATATACGTAATATTAGAAGTTTACAAGGAGGTGTATGAAATTAACCCTTTCTAATACACATATGTATTGCCAAAACCACTCTACAAACTTATTTAAACTTCCTACTTAATATAAGAATAAGATCAAGAAAGAAGCATCCTTATTTGAATAAGTTGAAAAAGCAATGCATTTTCGTAAAATATACGTATATGTATACATATACATACATATATGTATATATACATATATATTCATACCATAGATATACATATGTCATATTTATACCGTATATAAGTATATATATATACACATATATATGCGGTATGCATATGCATATGCATTTTCGTAAATGAAAATACAAGTTCCGACTGAAAATGCAAGTAACGTAAAATGCATGTGTATATATATGTGTATATATACATATATATCGGGCATGAATATGCACATACATATATCTATGGTATGAATATATATGTATATATGCATATATGTATGTATATGTACACATATAGGTATATTTTACGAAAATGCATTGATTCTTCAACATTTTCAAATAAGGACCCTTTTCTATTAATCCACATCAGTTAATATAAAACCTTTATGTATACAAATATTTCACTTAATATAAAACCTTTATGTATACAAATATTTTCAACTATTATGATGTTAGAAAGGAGAAACAGGTGTCTAGATCCCCTAGAATGCACGGGCTTGTGATTCCCAATGTTCCTTTGTCAACCGAACCCTTTCTGCTCTCTCGGTTTGAAGTCTCTCCTCCCAATATTCAGGACAACTACAAAAATTGTAAAAGAGAATTGGTCATTTGCTGCATGTGGTAAACCGGGCGGGTTAGTCTACTTGATAACGGGTCAAATAGGTTTGGGTCAAATGAGTAATCTTTAGTGTGGTAAAAATAGATCGAGTTAAGTTGACATGCAAACATTTTCCCATCTTATTTTAAGTTTATAAGTAATTAGAGCTCATTTTTAATATCAAATAACAAATTTTGGATGCAATATGTAACTCATGACATGACGGTAATGATAAAAATAAATACAATAGTTGATAAAAATGTTTAATTTTTAAATATTATCTAGTTATGATTTTTCAAACAATAATAAAACAAAACAGTTGTTAAAATTGCTACTTTAAAATTATAATTACAAAAATGAATATACGGGGCCGAAAGTGTAAAATTAATTTTACTAGAATAAAATTAGGATTGAAAATTCAGAAGTTAGAGATTTAAATGAGAAAATGGTAGAATTTTTACCATAAGGGTAATATTTAAATGTTTGATATTTAAGTATCATCTACTTATTATTTTTCAGATTATAATTGAATAAATAAACTGCATAAACAATGCAGTATATAAATAATGACAAATATGAAAAATGTTGTTGAAAATGTAAATTTAATTTTAATTTAATGGAATTAGAAGTGGTTAAAGTTTAATTGGAAAAATGGAGAATTAAATTTAATTTAATTAAGTAGAAAATACCATGTTTTAATATGACGTGTATAGACTAACTTATGGATAAGTGTCAAAAATCTCAATTGATTTATTAGTATGTTATATAAATTAAGTAGTTTATAGCCCGTGATAAATCACAGGTGGTTTATAAAAAAAATTAATAATAAATTTTCATAATTATCATAATCTTTGTACCATTAAATAATATATAAATAATTGATTTTGTTAAAAACTTAAAACGATGCCAAGGACCCAATCAGACCCGTAAAAAAAGGCCCGTATTGACCAATGATGCATTTACTTACGATTAAGTCAACTCGGTTCATAATTTATCTAAAAAGTAAAAGTTAAATAACTTAAAAGTAAAATATCCAATTAGCCTAATTGAGCTTGTATTCCGGTTTATATGATTTTAATTTTTTTTTATAATGCATATGGATATGGATGTTGTTATTAGAAAAAAAAAGTGGTTTACTATGAATATCATATTTTTCCATATTGTTAGTTTTGATTTTAAAGTGTATTTTATGTTAGGCTTAAATATATTTGGAGTAATTCGGAAACTATCTATAATCTGGATATTAAACATATATAAAAAAGTAGGTGTGATTTTTCCATATGAATTTGAAACTGATCAAGTATTAGCTATTCCGTATTAATAGGTGTGATTTTCTTAAGGGTTTTGTTAATGACAGCCCTTAGGGCTGTCACTAACATGCATAAAATGCTTGTATATTGATTAAAAAAGTAATATTACTAAAATTCTGGGGGCTTGTCTTTTGTGTATTTTGCCTTCTTAATGACAGCCCTAAGGGCTGTCATTATCATTTTCCTTTTCTTAAAAACTAGGTGTGAATTGTTGACATGGCTTTTAATTATGATGTGACATTGAGATGGATTAGATGACATGACATGTTTTCTTTTATTAAAGATAAAGATGTGTATTGATAAATATGACAAGAAAATGTACCTTCGACTTAATAAAATGTTAAGCTCGTCCAAATGGAGAGATCCACGGTAAACTCCCGCCTGTGAAACAAAACCAAAATAATTCACCATTTTTTATATGATAAAAATTTTGAGAAAAAAGAAAGAAAGAAATATTATACTTCCTCCGTATCAAAATAAGTGACACAAATTAGTTTACACATTTTTTGAGGCAAAAGATTAAAGTAGAGGTTAAAATAGATTAAAGTACATAGTTAGTAGAGAATGGGTCCCACTTTTCTTGAATAAAGTGATATTAATGAGTTTAAAAGTAAAAGTAAGGGTATAAGGGTAATTTCACTTTATTAAAGTGGATAGTTAGTGGGTATAGGTCCCACTATTTTTACCAAATATGGAAAGTTTTCAAAATGTGTCACTTATTTTGATACACCTCAAAATGGAAAGTGTGTCACTTATTTTGATACGGAGGAAGTATATACTTCTCGACAAAGAGGACATTTTTTTGTAGGGTCCGTAGCCTTCAGCCCATCTACAATTGTTACGGACCCGGACTTGCAGAAGCAGAAGATGTGTCCACAAGTCAAATATACAGGGTCAAATACATTATCCTGATCAAACACAAATAAAGAACGTAAAATTGATTAAAAAATTACGTAAAATAGTGCTTGCATAAAAGCCTATGGCTCAATATTGAGGTGGCAATTTCGTCATTTTACCAAAAGAGGGTTGATTTTGGTAATATTTAATCTTGAATGAGCCAAATGGGTAGGGAAAAAAGTAAGCAAAAAATGGAATGGGTCAAAGATTTTAAATGGGTCGAAAGTTGCGTGAGCAGTGAGGTATACAGAAGTACATAATTATTTAAGCAGTATAGTTTTTGTACTCATATGTAATACATAAATTGTTTTAAGAAAAGGTAAAAAGGATAGCGGGTTAGCCAATAGAATCGACCCGTATTACAAATACCATTTTAAACTTGTTTGCCAACTCACTTGCATGCTCATTTGCCACCTCTACTAGTTGAATAGAAAATTCTCATTTGTTGGAGTCAATTTGGGATAATCTAAACACAATGAGTTTGAAATTAGGCAAATTTTATAAAATAGCAATATACTTTTGGGCAGTGGTCAGTATCGGTAATTATAACCTTGTAATATCCATTTTGGTAATCATAAGTTTTTGCAACTGCCTACATTGGTAATTATAGTGTTAAATTGTACAAGATAATAAGCATGTAGTGCCAGAAAAAATAATTCAAATACTGATGATAAAACTTTAATTACCAAAGTATGCTGCTCAAAAACTTGTAATTACCAAAACGGACATTGAAAACTATAAATATCAAATCAGACCACCGCATAAAGTATATTGTTATTTTATGACATTTGATCTATTTATTTATATAAAAAATAAAAAAATAATAATAAAATGCATGAAGAACTAACCAAACATATGGTGCAAGTCAAGTCTATCTCAAGTTCAACACTATCAGAGAGCTCACATGATAGTGAAGGTTTTCCATCACTAAATACAAGAGAGCAGGCCTCGAATAACTCTGAACCGGTTCCAATATTCGTGTTTGTTTCTTTTAAGTTAATGTGGAAAGCAATAAGCTCACAAAGCCATGGAGACTGAAGGATTTCCATGTGCATGCTTTGGACTTGTGACTTAAATGCTTGCCCTTGCTTAGAGTCATGTATCTAAATATTAAAAAGTAAACATTAGAGGCGAGAAAATGGGTTAAAATATGTAATTTTGTTGCACGGGTCAAAACACATGGGTTAAGTTGACATGAAAGTGAACTTCACAAGCATGGTATGCGAAATTAATGGCTAATTGGGTATTTCTCCAATAAAAATATTTATCTGTCCAATGTGATAGAATACTATATTTTGTAATCAACAACCCATTTTTCTAACAAAATCATTTCGAAGTTTTTATGCAAGTACATTTTGGGAAACATTCAACCGTTCGATCCACTTGACATGTTACTCATTATTCTATTAGAGCCCATCCCACTTATGTAGATGGGCCAAAATCTATTAAGGTTATGATTAGGGTTGTAATCTTCTCCTATATATGAGGCCTAATTTGGCTTGGGTTTGACAACTAGGCAATTCCGACCTCTCTCATTTGCCGGTTTTGTCACGTGTAATTCTCCGATTGGCCCACGCATCTCATAAACAAATCCGTTTGGTTTTCTAAGATAATCAGTTACTAATTTGCTCCGCTAAACACATCCTTTATACCAATTTAATTCTTTTTTAATTCATATAAATTTCTTTTTAAACCTCCTTATTTATCTCCACAATAAGTTATACAAGTATATCGACTTTATAACTACAAAAATTCGAATTTGAATTTATTTTTGGATTGATAGCATTACTTTCCTAACAAACATTCAATCACCAATCTATAATATATTATTCCACTGAAGTTTCCGTTAATATTGTTCTTATTTTTAACAATTTAAATTCTTCTCTAACAAATTCTTATAGTATATATAGACAACACATAATTGCTTCCGTATTGTATTGAGCACCTCAGATTTCTCTAAGCTTAAATTTTATTCACAGGTACACGCCTTATTTATGCATCCTTTTATCATTTAATTTTATTGCATGTGTCGATTATTGTCTATTGTCTAATGTTTTGAGTGACTATATGCCGAATACAGACTTCTGTAATCAACATTATTTAGAAAAAAATTGTTTAAAACTGATATGATTTTTTTGTGTGTTTTAAACAGATATTCACAGGTACAGCCTTCAGTAATCATAACTCGTGGAAATCACTATTGATATTTACTTTGTTTTAAACTGACATTTTAAATTTTTTTTTGGAAATCATTGTTTCAAACTGATATTTACTTTGTTTTAAACTGATATTATAAAAAAATTAAAAAAATATTCTAAATATATTTTTTGGTTTATTTTTGACAAAAATGTTAACATAGTATGTACCATATCACTGTTTTCATTTTTTTTTTAGATATAGTTAGTGATCGATCTTTGCTAATAATTTTGATTAAAATTTAAGGTTAGTTTAAAATTTAAGGTTAGTTTAAAAAAATTAAAAAAATATTCTAAATATATTTTTTGGTTTATTTTTGACAAAAATGTTAACATAGTATGTACCATATCACTGTTTTCATTTTTTTTTAGATATAGTTAGTGATCGATCTTTGCTAATAATTTTAGACAAAGTTAGTGGCTGCTTTGGTATAAAAAAATTTATTTTATTGAGTACACCCTATTAAGTTTGAGAAATGGGAATTTTGTTTGAGACAAAAATTTAAGGGGAAAGGGGGACTTTGTTATTAGTGAGTATTATTTTTGAATTTTTAAATAATTTTCTTTTCCTTAATGTTTTATCATTTGAGCTACTGATTATTTCTCTCATTCAAAATTCTAAAAAATAAACAGAATAAAACTTGCATTCTATCAAGAAATAATAGATTTATAGGAAATGTTACTTTTATGCATGAAGTGGTAAAGAATGAAGTCAGGCTAATTATTTGTACTCTTAATTACAAAACCACTGTTAGATCTAACTAATAAATCTTGAAACATCCCCGCCCATCGGACGGGTTATGAAGCTAGTATTTGTTATATATAGATGGCATTGTATTTTGATTGATCCTAAAGCATTACAATGCAACTACATATAACAAATATTGCAAACCTTAATCATAACTAACCATAAGACTGGACGGAGTGGGTATATCTGCAAGCCCGTGGTGCTGAGGTGTAGCCTATGTGAGACAAATGGTGGGACCCATCTACTTTTCAACCACACCACACCAGCACATTGGGGGGGGGTGGGGTTGGGGGGGGGGGGGTGTTCCCTTTCTAAAGCACGGGGTGGTGATTGCCACATGGGCACCACAACACCACATGGCCCATACCCCATAGCCTTAAGGGATCTCGGCCCGTCTACATAACTTGGTTGGGCCTCTAATATACTCAACCCACTAGAGATAACCCGGCTTTGATCCGTTCATAAGTAAATGGGTCAAAATCCTCAACTCTAGTAAAAGTCTTCATACATAATGATCATACAATCTTCAATTGTTAAGGAACACATTAACAAACCTTATCATTTTTCTTAAGAATTTTTCGCATCGCAATGGCATTGATAATTGCATAACCCATAAGATCCTTGCCTTCTTGTATTAAAGCACCATGATTCCCCTTAAACGTGTCTTTACACCACATAAAGTACTTGCGGAATCCTGTTGCTAAATGCACATCAAGCACTTTTTGTGCACGCTCGTTAAAACATCCAACCACGATAGACATCTCCTTCATAAGGAAAGAAACTTCCATCGCAAACTTACTTAAATGAGAAGTAAACAAAAACTATGTAAATTGCATAATTAGCGTAATAACATCATGAAATAATATCAACATACAGATATTATACTAATAAGTAAGTAAATTTCAAGAAAATAATACCTCTGAGTGCCAATAGCGGTTTATATGTTTTTTTTTCTGAATTAACAATGTACCTTTTCATTTGTCTGTACATATTTTTGTCTAATTGGGTCATTAAAAGATGATTTTTTATCCATAAAGCAGTGACATAACCCAAACGGGACACAATTGTTTTTAAAAAAAATAAACAACACAAAAATCTTGAAATGTCACTTACCATATGAGCATGTTACCGTCATATCATTAGTTTTATTACATCATCAATTTGCTAAATAATCCAAGCGTGATACAAAGCTTAAGTGGGCTTTTCGGGTAAGTTTAATTATTTTAACAGCATAGGGTTTATCGACAGTGGCGGTACCAAGGATGTCCACTGATATTGACTAATTTATACATATTTAAATCGGTCAATGTTATATAATTTAAGCTTATCTTGTAAGAAAAATACTTTATTTATGTCTAAATGTATGTTATTTGTGAAATGCGGGTCATAATTCCAAAATACACAAGAAACGAGCCAAAAGTATAAAAAAAAGGAACAAGTCTTGAACTATGCAAAAGCTCGCGCTGCATATGCTGAACCAAGAGCACGAAGTGGAAATTGCAGTTTAAAAAGGTTAGGAATTTAATCTCACCAATTTCTTGTTTATAAGAAATAGGTAGTGATTTATATACCACAATTTTTAATGTATATACCACAACTATTGCATTAAGGGGATGTACAGTTAGCTTTAAAACTTGTATATTGTGGTGTGGACATTAAAAATTGTGGTGTAGAAATGACCTCCCGATAGGTAGTGATTTATACATGGGTTAGACTTCTTTTCTTTTCATGTGGGCCTACTGACAATTTAATTCCATGACTAGCCTTGTTATAATTTACCACTAAACGATTTCTTATAGGTAGTTATTTATATACCATGATTTTCAATGCATATACCACAACTATTGAAAATCATCTTGGAAAGCCCACGTGCAATTGAATTGGAGAAGAGCTCATGCCCACAATAGCCCACGTAATGTTGGTGACTTGGAATTTAGAAACTGGCCATATAAACAATTGTGGTGGAAGTAGTGGCGGATCTAGAAAAAAAATTAAGGGGTGGCACTGGTTGCACATTTTTTTTAGGGGTGTCACCTACACTAACAAAAGAAAAGGAAAAATATTTTAACACTATTCGAAAAAATCTCAGGGGTTGCACGGGTAACCCCATACACAATACTAGGTCAAACCCTGGGTGGAAGACTGGAAGTGATACACCGGCCCATTACCTGTATTTTAAAAGGGATGAGTTTTGACGTATGGAGGAGTTTATGTGCGTTTTGACGAACGAGAAACCAGCCTGCGAATTCATAAACCTTACGCACGGACGAAGATACGGACGAACCAATTGGAAGACAAGATTCAAAGGCGTTCTACATCAAGCATTATTTGGGTTAATTCCTTATTCTTATTAACAATGTTTTCAAACTTTTATATTTATTTGATGTTTGTTTGTTTTGGCATGCCTATGTGCTAGATCTTGTATTCACTATGATTTGGTGAACACTAGGTTTTAGGTTTGGTATTTTTAGTATTTTTTTACGGTTTTCGAATTCATTGTTTTTTTATATCAAAGAACCTTTTAATTAAACTTTAAATCTTTGTTTATTTAATTTGTCAATTATTAATGTGTTTAGTTAAGTGACCACTATCAAAATAGATAATAATTCCCTCGAGTTTTCACCCCGGTGAGTAGTCGGCGATCCACTAGCTCTAGGGATTCGAGATTAAATATTAATTACCTAGGTAAAATCAAGAGTTTAATCTTACTAACGACCAAATTCTTGGATTAGAAGGCGACGGAAATCCGAACCTAGATATAAGTCCGGAGTGTGACCATAATATGGTTCTTTAAGAAAACATTTCTTAGGAACGATAGTACGGTCATTGTAGGGACTAGTGGATGATCAATTAGTTAAGCCTTCATGTCTAATCCAACAAATGATTTACCAAGATTGTTATCTTTGTACTATTAATAAATATGAGTTCAAGTGTAAAAGCTTTAGTGTAACGACCCGAAAATTTTGTATCGAATAAATTATATAAAAATACTACAAATAAGGATAAATCATTTAAAAAGTATGGGAATTGGTTTCGTGTAATTCGGGCGTCGTTTGCTATGCGTTTTCCGCCGTGGAAGCCGAAACCGGGTAGAAGTAAACAACAAAAATTGCAGCCTTAGTTGCCATGCAGGGTTCGCGGCGAGAACATGAGTTCCCGTTCGCGAACGACGGACAGAGTTTTTGCAGTTTGATCGCGAGAAGCTAGCGGACGCGAGGTCGGGCGCGAAGATCAGGTTCGCGACGCGAACTTGACGCGAAGGGGGACATGAAGTTCGGCGGGCACGAATCGGAGAGGTCTGGACCGCACATCTTCACGGCGCGAAGATACAGTTCGCGCTGGTCAATATAAAAATCGGGTTTTTAGGGTTTGTTGCTCATTATTCACCTCAACACTTGTGCAGCCGATTTCTAGAGAGAGAAGGGGCGATTTTGGGTGTTCTTGAGCATAGAACATCACCATGCTTGAAGATCTTCAACCCTTGTCAAAGATATAATGTATTTTCATCTTCTAGTTAGTTTTTGGGTTGAGTTTTATGGAACCTTGTGTTCTTGTTGGATCTGTGATTTGTTGGGTTAACCTCAAGCTAGGATTTTGAGATTTCCACCAAGTTTGGGGAACTTGGTGGTTAAGAGTGTTATGATGATTTAAATGGTGTCTAGTTATTGATGATAACTAAAAATATGTTGATTTTGTTGATAGATTGCTAAGACCTAAAGATTGAAGATATTCCACAATCTGGGAAGAAAGGATTCGTGCTAATAAACACGATTTGGATATAGCTATCGCTAAGGTGAGTACATGAGACTTTTACTGAGTACATAGCAAAAGAGTTTTGAAAACATACGATTATTATGAGTCTTTATTAATAAGTATGTTAATAATGGTATTATTGAAAAGAAAAGGAAATGTGACTAATATACTAGATAAGTATGTCAAAAATGATTGATGATTTGATAGGATGCGAGATCAAGAGTGAATCGTTTATCAAGAGTAAAAGTTTATAGAAAAAGTATGGAATTTATGTATTGGGTATCGATCGAAGTCAATTGGTTGACTCAAGATGACCGGGTGAAAGAAATATTTGAAATTTTGATGATGAGAAAATGAATCGACTAAGGACGATTGATAAATAAGTAGATTGGTGGAAAGCACTGGAAATGATTATGTGTATACCGTGTGGATAAGGTATAAGTAGGAGTAATGGCATATGAGAGGCATATGATTTTAGGAAGTTAATGTTATGTAGAATGTGGAAAAATTGTTGGTCGAATAAAGAATGCGATTAATTATGAAAGAAAATGATAGCATGATGCTAAGTGAATGATGCATACATGAATTGTATGCAAGATGGAATGGTATTGTATGGGTCTCGTTAGATCGGAGGCTTTCCGATTAACGAAATTTGATGAGTCACTTTGGAGGCTTTCCGATCATTGTGATAGTTTGGACCTTGATGGATTGGAGGCTTTCCGATCATCTCGATATGATTGTTAAAGTAAAATTTGCGGTGTCAGTAATAGGATGTTTGTATCTGATGTATGTAGAACCGTATGGTTGATTATTGCTATAATTATATGGTAAATGAGAACTTGAGTTGAAACACGGGTTGCATTTAAGTATAAGTATGTGTAGGAGATGTCTACAAGTTTATAGATTATAAAAAGGGATGCTTATAGGAAGTAAAGTTTATTAGTAGCCAATGAGTGGTGAAAGTCGTATGATGGGTGGTTAGACCACAATTGGATGCGATAGAGGCTTTAAAGCTGGTAACCGGGAATTACAAGTATGGTATGGGGGGACGTTTAGAGGAAATTGTAAATGGTATAAGTAATTGAATGAAAGTTAAAAACTAATAGAGATTGGTATTGTGTTAAATGGAAATTGTTAACCGATTGTGGAAATTGAAATCGAGGAAAAGGAAACAACTGAGGAAGGAAATGTAGACATTGGAATCGGGAACGAAATCTTGAGAAGTGACGTCTCACTGGCAAAGGATGTGTGAATTTCGCAAAGTGAGTTTGACTTTATTCATAAGTTAAGGTTGGTCAACTAGTGGATTGTTGACTTTCGTCAAAGCTGGACTTTGACTCTCGATAGAATGGTTAGATGATGTCAAGAATCTAAGGTATCGCTTGTAAGCATACAAGAAGGATTAATCGGATAGTTGAATGGATTATAGTCGAAGGATACGACTTTGACTAGTGTGGGCCTAACGGGGTTAAGTGGATGTTTTAATGTGTAATTGTTATTGGATTGTATTGGAGATGTTGATTGTGATGGATGCACAAGGATATAAGCGGGATGCTCGGTTGAATGAGGATTCGTAATCTTTGAGTTGATTCCGAGGACGAAATCCTTTTAAGTGGTAGATAATTGTAACGACCTGAAAATTTTGTATCAAATAAATTATATAAAAATACTACAAATAGGATAAATCGTTTAAAAAGTATGGGAATTGGTTTCATGTAATTTGGGCGTCGTTTGCTATGCGTTTTCCGCTGTGGAAGCCGAAACCGGGTAGAAGTAAACAACAAAAATTGCATTAGTTTCCAGGCAGGGTTCGCGGCGCGAACATGAGTTCGCGTTCGCGAACGACGGACATAGTTTTTGGAGTTTGATCGCGAGAAGCTAGCGGGCGCGAGGTCGGGCGCGAAGATCAAGTTCGCGACGCGAACTTGACGCGAAGGGGGACGTGAAGTTCGGTGGGCAAAACTCGGAGAGGTCTGGACCGTGCATCTTCGCGGCGCGAAGATACAGATCGCGGCGCGAACTGTGTCTGGTCAACATACAAATCGGGTTTTTAGGGTTTGTTGCTCATTCTTCACCCCAACACTTGTGCAGCCGATTTCTAGAGAGAGATGTTGGAATAAGTTGTGATAAAATGATTTTTCACCAACTTTGGACCTATATAATGTTATATATATTTGTTATATATAGTTATTGGTTGGTAGCTTTGTGTTCTCCTTTGTGAGAGCTAAGCAACGGTATATAGCATGTCCAAAGTAGAGTTGTGGTGAATGAGATATCGACTCTCAAAGTAGGGTGTTTAAAACAAGAAATCTTGGAAGCAAGGATGTTGGGAGAGTATCCCACATTGGAAAAAGATAAAACCATGTGTTGGTTTATAAGGTTGGAAGTATGATGGAAGATTAAATCCTTATACATGGGTTTTACCCGCACTCCTACGCGGGGGGGGGGGGGGGGGGTGCAAATAATTTGGACTGAGTTGTCCGAAATGGCTTGAACTCGTGTAGGCCCGAGCGACATTAGGACACGAATGCAGCTCCGAAATTTCGGTCTCGTGCGAGTCAATTTTTTTGCATCTTGTCGATACTGCAGTGTGCTCGTACTGACCGCCTCAGTACTGATCAGTCTCATAATGACCTCCTCTGTACTGACTAGTCAATACCGACCACCTCGGTACTGAGTTTTTCGACACGTAATGCGCTGCAGTACTGACCTGCAGTCTCATACTGACCTGCGCAGCAGGCAGTCTCATACTGACTTTCAAATACTGAGTTCCTGCAGTCCAGCGCTGAATTGCAGTACTGATCTGCGCAGCTGCTGTCTGATACTGACCTGCGTATACTGACTTCCAATACTGACCTGCGTATACTGAGTTCGTATACTGACCTCCCGGACTGAGTTCCTGGACTGACTTGAGCGGCCAGTTACGAAATTTCTGCAGTAAATGCAGTGTGCTGTTTTGATTTCTTGTTTAATGACATTGAATGCATTTAATGTTTTGAGTAAACATTAGTCTTCATTCTACACTATAAATAGAGACCTTGGGTCTCATTTGTAGACACACCTTTACACACTTCTCCTCTAAAATCACAGCTTTCTTTCTTGAAAACACTCTCTATTTCGGTGAGTGTTCTGGCTTGGATTATATCCGGTAGTGTAAAACTACTCGGTTGTTTTACCCTGGGAAATAGACAACGAATCTATTTTAAGGGGATCGTGAATTTCACGAGACTCAACCAAAACTTTGTTCTTGTTTGTTCTATTTATTTGTTTCAATCTTTTGTAAACGTTATTCAGTCAATTTCCCTTATTGTAATTATATTTTATTAATGAAAATTGGTATTAGCTCCTACAAACTTAAAATAGATTTTTCCTCTCTTTGCTAATACCGGTTGGAAAATACAAAGTCTTTTTTCGGGTTTTGCTTCTTAATAGCATAGATTCGGAAAAAGTGGTAATTGAAACGTTTTATAGAACAAAAAGGTTCAATTGAGTTTTAGAAAAAATTTCCAATTTTGTTTTGTTTAAATTGTTAAATCAAATTTTTGGATTTAAAGTTTATTATATCAAGTTTTCAAAGTTTGATTTTGAATAACTTGATATATTGTTTAAAACAATTTTGGATTTGAAATTTTTGTTAATCAAGTTTGCCTTGGCTACTTGATTTTTCTCATACTTGTGGAAAAGCTAAAATTCTTCGGGATTTTTATCTATAGATTGCTTTGGCATCTAGAATTTTGCTTTCAAAGTTTGATAATTTTGGAGTTTCTTATGAAACTTATGGTTGATGGTTATAAAGTTTCGAAAGTTACAATAGTTGAAAAGATACAAGATAGTCTTTGACTTCTTGAGTTGATTCCTAAAAGGATGATATTTGAAATATATCTTATAGCTAGTTGTATTTGAGAAACTTATATAATTTTGGATTAAGACTAATTTGTCTTATTTGTACTTTTCAGTTGAAAGATGGAAAGTGGAATGGATACGCCGCTGGCATCCATCGTGTTGACTCCACCTATTGTGAATGCTATTCCTTTGGTTGGAACCCAAGTAGCCGTGAACACCGTTGCCAACCATGCCGAAAGGCCCGAAAAGTTCAACGGTTTGAACTTTAAAAGATGGCAACAAAAGATGTTCTTCTACTTGACCACTTTGAACCTTGCAAGGGTCTTAACCGAATCCGCTCCTACGGTTGTTGATGGGGAGACCGACGTTCAAGCTGTGAACGCGGTTGATGCATGGAAGCATTCGGATTATATTTGCCGAAATTATGTCTTGAACGGCTTGATTGATTCTTTGTACAATGTGTATTGCAAAATAACGACGTCCAAACTCTTATGGGAGTCGTTAGATCGCAAATACAAGACCGAAGATGCCGGAACAAAGAAATTTGTTGTTGCCCGGTTCTTGGATTTTAAGATGATTGACTCAAAATCCGTAATGAGTCATGTGCAAGAATTTCAAGTGTTGTTACATGATATACATGCCGAAGGAATGGTGCTTAGTGAGACCTTCCAAGTCGCGGCTATGATTGAAAAGTTACCTCCTAGTTGGTTAGACTTCAAGAATTACCTTAAGCATAAGCGAAAGGAAATGTCTATTGAAGATCTCATTGTTCATCTTCGCATTGAAGAAGACAATAAAGTTTCTCAAAAGATTGGTTACTTGCCCGAGTCGGCAAAAGCTAATGTTGTTGAGAATGGGGAATCTTCTAGGAGAAACAAGGAAAAGATGTGGTCAAGGTGAATAACAAGAATGGTCATTTGAAACCAAAAGATGGGATTGTGAAAAAGAAATTCCACAAGTTTAATGGCACGTGCTACAATTGTGACCAAAAGGGTCATAGGGCTTCGGAGTGTAAGCAACCGAAACAGGAAAATGCACATGAAGTTAATGTGTTGGAGCATAGTGATGAACATATGCAACTTGTGGCAATGATATCCGATATCACGGCAATGATCTCGGAAGTGAACTTGGTAGGAACTAATGATGGTGGTTGGTTCGTTGATACGGGTGCTACCCGTCATGTTTGTTTTGATCGAGCCCGCTTCACCACGTTCAAAGAGGTTGACAATGGTGAAAACTTGTTTATGGGGAATGCGGCGACGGCCGACGTGAAAGGAGAAGGAAAAGTGGTCTTGAAGATGACCTCGGGAAAAGAACTTGTGTTGAGCAATGTGTTGTATGTGCCGGAGATTCATAAGAATCTTGTTTCCGGGTGGTTGTTGAACAAGTTTGGTTTTTGTTTAGTGTTTGAATCGGACAAGGTTGTGTTAACCAAAAGTGGAATGTTTGTGGGGAAGGGCTATGCCCTTAACGACATGTTTAAATTAAATGTCGTTTAAATCAATTATTATTATGAATAAAACTTTATCATGAATAAAACTTTATTATGTTTCTTATTCTTGTGTTATTTAAAATTATGTCATGAAATTGCAATTTAAAGTCTTATTTTATTTAATTGCATATAAACATTCCATATCGATTCAAACTTACAAGTGTAACGAATTCATGTGTCCAATTGGTTGAAAGAAATAACCAAAACTCCTTGATATACACGAAAGGGTGTAATTTTACTTAGTGAAAAGTAAAAATGAGGCAATTGATACATTAATCTGTACAAATGTGGGGGTATGTCATGCGTCGACTAATTATCTTTTATATAAGATAACATGTGAGGATAAAATGAACAATGTACAAACTTTGGTTCGAAAGAAAAGCGTATCATAAGTACGTACAAATGTGGGGGTATGTCGTATGTCGACTACTTATCGGTTATATAAGATACCTCGTGAAGGTTAGATGAAACATTGTACGAATTTTGGTTTGAAAGAAAACCATCTTATAAATACATACAAATGTGGGGGTACCTTGCTAAGGTATTCATTCATCTTTATAAAGCTATATCAAATAAGGAAGATATTCCAAATAATTGATATATATATATATATATATATATATATATATATATATATATATATATATATATATATATATATATATATATATATATTGGTATATATTATTGTCTTGCATTTACATTAGTCAAGTGTACAATGTATAATGGTAAGACATAATATGATATGACAACTACTCTCAAGTGAAGTTATCATGATTGACTATAATAGTTAAATGATAACATTGCGGACCCGCTTATGAAAAGGCTTAAGTAGAGAGTTAGTTATTATGGAATGGGACTAAAGCTCTTGGAAAAAGTTTATGCGAAGGAAACCTAACCTAGTTGACTGGGGATCCCAAGATCTAGGTTCAATAGGACAACCTAACTGTATAAACGAAGGGATGTCACTGGGGGGGTAACGGAATTCCTCCAAACATTCTTAAAGGGAGTAAATTTTACTACTTCGTAGTCCATTCCTAGTTCAGTGGCAATGAGGATAAGCACTATGGCTTTTAATGATTCCTTGTAGAGAATCACCTATGTGAGAGAGAAGTGGGGTCGCTTCGAATGGAATTGTTGGGGCACAATTCTTAGTAGCTCTTGCAGAACCAGGCAGTGTCCATGTCCAAGACGGGCACGATAAGAGGATATGAACAAGTTAGGGAGAGTCTTGTGAGAATGTATATAATGTTATATATATTTGTTATATATAGTTATTGGTTGGTAGATTTGTGTTCTCCTTTGTGAGAGCTACGCAACGGTATATAGCATGTCCAAAGTAGAGTTGTGGTGAATGACATATCGACTCTCAAAGTAAGGTGTTTGAAACAAGAAATCTTGGAAGTGAGGATGTTGGGAGAGTATCCCACATTGGAAAAAGATCAAACTATGTGTTGATTTATAAGGTTGGAAGTATGATGGAAGATTAAATCCGTATACATGGGTTTTACCCGCACGCCTACGCGTGAGGGGGGGGGGGGGGGGTGCAAATAATTTGGACTGAGTTGCCCGAAATGGCTAGAACTCGTGTAGGCCCGAGCGACCTGCGGACACGAATGCAGCTCCAAAATTTCGGGCTCGTGCGGGTCAATTTTTTGCATCTTGTCGATACTGCAGTGTGCTCGTACTGACCGCCTCAGTACTAATCAGTCTCATACTGACCTCCTCTGTACTGACTGGTCAATACCGACCACCTCGGTACTGAGTTTTTCGACACGTACTGACCTGCAGTCTCATACTGACCTGCGCAGCAGGCAGTCTCATACTGACTTTCTAATACTGAGTTCCTGCAGTCCAGCGCTGAATTGCAGTACTGATCTGCGCAGCTGCTGTCTGATACTGACCTGCGTATACTGACTTCCAATAGTGACCTGCGTATACTGAGTTCGTATACTGACCTCCCGGACTGAGTTCCTGGACTGACTTGAGCAGTCAGTTACGTAATTTCTGCAGTAAATGTAGTGTGCTGTTTTGATTTCTTGTTTAATGACATTGAATGCATTTAATGTGTGAGTAAACATTAGTCTTCATTCTACACTAGAAATAGAGACCTTGGGTCTCATTTGTAGACACACCTTTACACACTTCTCCTCTAAAATCACAGCTTTCTTTCTTGAAAACACTCTCTATTTCGGTGAGTGTTCTGGCTTGGATTATATCCGGTAGTGTAAACCTACTCGGTTGTTTTACCCTGGGAAATAGACAACGAATCTATTTTAAGGGGATCGTGAATTTCATGAGACTCAACCAAAACTTTGTTCTTGTTTGTTCTATTTATTTGTTTCAATCTTTTGTAAACGTTATTTAGTCAATTTCCCTTATTGTAATTGTATTTATTAGTGAAAATTGGTATTAGCTCCTACAAGAGAATGGGCAATTTTGGGTGTTCTTGAGCATAGAACATCTCCATTCTTGAAGATCTTCAACCATTGTCAAAGATCTAAGGTATTTTCATCTTATAGTTAGTTGTTGGGTTGAGTTTTGGGGAAAACTTGAGTATGAAGGGTTTATGTTGGAAATCTTGTTAAAAGATGTTAATGGTGAGCGTAAAACACTCCAAGATAGTATGGGAACCTTGTGTTCTTGTTGGGTCTGTGATTTGTTGGGTTAACCTCAAGCTAGGGTTTTGAGATTTCCACCAAGTTTGGGGAACTTGGTGGTTAAGAGTGTTATGATGATTTAAATGGTGTCTAGTTATTGATGATAACTAGAAATATGTTGATTTTGTTGATAGATTTCTAAGACCTAAAGATTGAAGATATTCCACAAGCTGTGAAGCAAGGATTCGTGATGATGAAAACGATTTGGATTTAGCTATCGCTAAGGTGAGCACATGAGAATTTTACTGATTACATCTTGAAAACATACGATTATTATGAGTCTTTATTAATAAGTATGTTAATAAAGGTATTATTGAAAAGATAAGCAAATGTGACTAATATACTAGATAAGTATGTCAAAAATGATTAATGATTTGATAGGTATTATGATAATGAAAAGTAATTAATGATTCTTTATTAATAAGATGTATGAATAAAGATAATGATCAAAAGAGCATGATAATCAGTTTATTAATAATGTGTATTAATAAAGTTAAAGACAATGACTTTTAAGTAACGAATATTGATTAGTATATTATACTTATAAAAAGTAGTGATTGAATTGCCAAGCGAATAAGTATGAAGTGACTAGTAATAGATATATATTCTAGTCAAAGAAAAGTTAAAGTATTATGATTTTGATAAACATCAAATATGTTTTATTTAATAAAGAACTTGTTAAAGTCAATATTGAAAATGAATATGTAATGAGAATGACATGATAATTAGAATAGGTGTATTTTGATTAATATTGAATATGATGAATGCAGCTAATGCTCATATGTGATGAATGAGATATCCGAAATAAGACCGCCTAGAAATGGGGGAGCATGAGACGTCTACTTCGGGTGGTACCTCCCTGCGCAAAGAGTAGAATGTCATGTTTACGACACCCAGTGTTGGGTGAGCATGACGACCCGAAAACGGGGAGAGCTTATGAATCTTGGTAAGTTTGGGGGCTTACCAATTACCTTGATAGTTTACCTATGACATCCCATATCGGGAGAGTTTGCTTAGGAGAGGTCCATCGCGTAAGTGATAAAGAATGAGTAAGCTTGGAGATAGCTTACATATATGTGATTATGTGATGAATGAGCTTATGGTAAGCTTATTAGTTTATACGAATAAATGATTAGGTTTGAGATACGAATTTAATATAAAGAATAAAGATAAGTATTTATAATGTTTATAATTCTTATTGAGAATGGGTCGAAAAACCCATGTATCTCACGAGACTATTTTGTCTCACGTACTACTTTGTTTTGTGGCTATGTACCCAGGTTCAGGATCGAAGGATTAGAAGGTCGTGATAGAGGTGACCTTGTGTTATTTAACCGTATTTTGGGATGTTGGAACTTGTAATATATTTTTTTAAAATATGATTTAAATGATGTTATAAAAATTGAGGACATTTAGTATAAATACCCATGTATGTAAAGATGTAAAATGCACCTCAATATACACTTTCATAAGTGATTACAATCCTTTGATCTTGTTCTTGTTCTTACTTTCATAGTCTTCAAGTTCTTTGATTAAGTGCTAATAGGACCTTAATTAAATTTAATTTGTAACACGTTATCAGCGTGAAAGTTCTTAATTAAGGAAGATCAACTCAATCACAAGTTACAAAATGTCAAACATCGCGAAGATTGAGTGCCTTACAAGCATCCAGAAAAAATACATGTCATGGGTCACTGATGTGAGAGCATATTTAGCATCCATGGTCATCTTGGATAGCTTAAATGAAAATAACTATTGCTCATCACAAGACAAATGAACAACAATTTTTAATCATCGTAAACACGTTGATATTAGTTTAAAAAATGAAAACTTAAACATAGAAGACCCATATATTCTATGGAAGTCCCTTAAAGAAAGATTTGATAATCGGAAAAGGGTTTTTGCTTCCCTTTGCTAGAGTGTAGGAAAACCTTGTAGTATTCACATGGCGGAACTTGAATCCCACATACCAGATCTCTACTAGTCAATGAGATCACAAGAAGAAAAAGATGAAGAACATTACCTTTCGATTGCTAAAGAATGATCCACCTCTACTGCACCACCTGAACATGCTGCAAGACCGCGTTGTACCAACAAAGTATCACACAAGGACTTGTGTGTGTGTGTGTTTCGGTCGAACACCAACCGAAAAACCCTATGGGCTTCTTTTGGGTTTCGGCCGAGAGAAAGGGAGGAGGGAAGGAGGTGTCTAGGGTTCTTTTGTGTTGTAATGTGTGTAACCTTAAACCCTAACCATAGTCCCTTATTTATAAGGGATTAAGTTACCATTAGGTCCTTGGAGTTTAATTATGATTAATCTCATAATTAAACTTCCTATTGTCACTTTAACCTTGGACTTTTTACTAGTTAATTAATTGTCTATTAATCAACTGTCCATTAAATATTTAACTTAATATTTAACCTTCCTCTTAAATAATAATTAACTTATTATTATTTATTCTCTTCTTTATAATTAACTTAACTAGTTAATTATTCCACACAACTTACTTTATTCGGTTGTCCATTATTGGGTGTGTAGTGGTGTGACCCTTTAGTGCCTTATGACATTGGACACGGTGACACGTGTACTTATCTATGCACATAAATCCTTCAGACTCCCACTTGTGCAAGTTAAGTATCACTTACTGGTCATCGTTGGCCTAAAGCGGTCCCTAGCCAGACATTTAGGATAACCACGTTATAAGAACTCTTACATCCAGAGATAATATTCATAAATGAATAACACTAACAGATTTTCCTTTCGCATCATGATATTTCTTAATTTGAGTAATAGACATGGAGCAGGGATCTTGTTCTATATACTCGAATTTTCTCGACACTGATTTCGACTATCTGCAGTAACGGATTACCGAATGATCTAATCATTCTCCGAGCGCGGCCACGCATTTCAGTAGTCTTAATCGTCGAGCGGCCATGAAATATCTCTTCTAGTTATCGAAGGTGCTAATTCCATCTTGACAATTTGCGTTATCTTGCCCACGATTTCCGCTGTCTTAGTCAGGTTCCTTATGATCACCCTTTTACGGTGTGACGTTAGATAAATGCTAAAGATCAGAAGTTGTCGCGTCTCAAACCAAATGTCTCAGGTCAGAGGACATCTACTCGAAATTACTCATGCTTGGGCTCCATGAAGTAATCTCGATCTTTTGGTCACGTCTAATGTTTAGCAAACTCTGTAAACATCTATGAATATTTATTTTAATAACACTTGTTTCTCTATTCAATAACTATGAATAGATAAATATTCATAATGGTATTAACTCCTGAATATTTCTCCCACTAAATTCAAGCAACCACGGACATTTAGATACTCAAAACTTTGTGTATCAAGGATAGGTTTAAAACATGTTAAGAATAGACAATGTGAAAATATTACGTAAAACCTCCTATTTCAATCCCACGAAATGTTATTACATAATGTATCGATTTCAAACATGTCTATTAAACTAATCAAAATTACTAGCTACCAATATCTAGGTACTGCATGCCTCTAGCGTGCACATGTTTCTCATGATTTGGTCTAGCTAGTGGTTTTGTCAACGGGTCAGCAACGTTGTCATCCGTTGGTATTTTCTTAATTGTAATATCACCCTCTCTAACATACTCACGTATGAGGTGATATTTTATGCGTACATGCCTGGTCTTTTGATGCTCTCTTGGCTCAACAGCTTGCGCTATTGTTCCACTATTATCACAGAATATTTCGATGGGTCTAGAGATACTGGCAATAACTCTAGGATCCTCGATAAAATTCTTAAGCCACATGGCTTCCTTTCCAGCATCATTTGCGGCAATGTACTCAGCCTCTGTAGTCGAATCTGCAATCGTATCTTGTTTCTGACTCTTCCAAGATATAGCTCCTCCGTTTAGTGTGAATACAAATCCCGATTGTGATTTATAATCGTCTCTGTCGGTTTGGAAGCTTGAATCTGTGTAACCAGTTACACGCAATTCTTTCATTGAACCTCCAAAGACCAAGAACATTTCTTTCGTCCTTCTCAAATACTTGAGAATGTTCTTGACAGCCACCCAATGGGCCTCACCAGGATTCTTTTGATATCTGCTTGTAAGACTTATGGAGTAAGCAATATCGGGCCTAGTACATAACATGGCATACATGATTGATCCAATTGCTGAAGCAGATGGTACCAAACTCATCCTAGCTATTTCCTTACTAGATGTACGACTCTTAACTTTGCTCAGTGTAATGCCATGTGTCATTGGAATGAGACCTCTCTTGGAATCACTCATACTGAATCTCTTTAGTACTTTGTCAATGTATGTACTTTGACTAAGTCCAATAAGCCGCCTAGATCTATCTCTGTAGATTTTTATACCCAGTATAAAGGCGGCTTCTCCCAAGTCTTTCATCTGGAAACATTTACCTAACCAGGATTTTACTCCTTGTAATGCTGGTATATCGTTTCCAATGACCAGTATGTCATCAACATACAAGACTAGGAAGATTACTATGCTCCCACTGAATTTTGTGTAGACACACACCTCGAACTCACTCTTGAAAAAACCAAATTCTTTGATTCTTTTGTCAAAGTGTAAGTTCCAACTTCTAGATGCTTGCTTCAATCCTTAAATGGATTTTAGTAATTTGCATACTTTATCAGGATTCTTTGGATCAGTAAAACCATCCGGTTGTATCATGAATACGTCCTCATTCAACTCCCCGTTAAGGAAGGCGGTTTTAACATCCATTTGCCATATCTCATAGTCGTAATATGCTGATACGGCCATAAGAATTCTAATAGACTTTAGCATAGCGACTGGCGAGTAGGTTTCAGAATAATCCACACCATGTGTTTGCGTGAAACCCTTCGCGATAAGTCGTGCTTTGTAAGTATGCACTTTCTCATCCACGTCAGTGTTCTTCTTGAAAACCCACTTGCATCCAACAACACGTGTGTGTGGTGGCAAGTCTGATAATACCCAAACTTGGTTGTCATACATGGATTGCATCTCTGCTTCCATAGCCTCGAGCCATCTTTCAGACTCCACGCCATCAGCAGCCTCGCTGTAGGTCAATGGTTCTAGTAGACTTCCATCATCTTCATCGATCATGAATCCAAGATACCTAACTGGTTCTTAGCGTGGTCTACTAGACCTACGAGGGTTGCGTGTTTCTTCTTCCTCAACCGGTGGGTCTGGTTGGGGATCAACAATTCTTTGTTGAACTACTGGTTCGACAGAAGTCATAGGTGGATCTTCGTTCTCTTCAATTTTTTGGAGTTCTATTTCTTTTCTTGGAGTTTCAGTTCCTAGAAACTTCTCCTCCAAGAAGACACCTTTCCGAGCAACAAAGACTGTGTTGTCTTCTTGATGATAGAAATAATATCCTAAGGTTTCCCTTAGATATCCAACGAAGATGCACTTATCTGACTTGGGGTTTAGTTTGTCTGTGAAGTTACGTCTAACGTATGCTTCACAACCCCAAATCTTGAGAAAAGAAAATCTTGGCTTTCTCCCCGTCCAGTGTTCGAACGGAGTCTCTACTACTGACTTGGTCGGAACCCTATTCAGTGTGAATGTTGCAGTCTCGAGTGCATGTCCCCAAAATGATAGTGGTAGTAGGGCGCGACACATCATTGAACGTACCATGTCTAACAAGGTGCGATTTCTCCTTTCTGATACACCATTCATCTGAGGTGTATACGGAGGTGTGAGTTGTGAAACAATCCCACATTCCTTCAAATGATCATCGAACTCTTGGCTCAAATATTCGCCTCCTCGGTCCGACCGAAGTGACTTTATTTTCTTGCCCAGTTGGTTTTCTACTTCCCTCTGATATTCTTTGAACTTGTCAAAGCTTTCAGACTTTAGTCTCATAATAAAGACATAACCATACCTACTGAAGTCGTCAGCAAAGGTAATGAAGTAGCGGTATCCACCTCTAGCTTCTGGAGTAAAGGGTCCCCACACATCAGTGTGTATAATCCCTAACAACTCGCCTGCCCTTTCATTGAAATGGTTGAAAGGGTCTTTTGTCATTTTGCCAGATAAACATGATTCGCATATGGCATATCATTCCAAATCAAATGGTTCTAGAATTCCATCATCGTGGAGCTTCTTAATGCGACTCTCGTTTATATGACGTAAACGACAATGCCAAAGATAAGTTTGATTCAAGTTACTCTTGGATCTCTTACTTATATGATAAACGTCTCGTTCTATGTTATTTAGATTTAATGTGTATAGACCATTATGAGAATTTGCTTTAAAATATAAAATGTCATCTTTTAAACAAGAAATCGTTTTTCTATGAAACTCATAATAAAAACCACTGTCTATAAGCAAATCAAAAGAAATAACATTTTTAATAAGTCTAGGAACATAATAGCAATCTTTAAGTTCCAAGATTCTTCCTGAAGGCAACTTGAGAAGATATGTTCCTACGGCTTCGGATCCAACCTTGGAACCTTCGCCTACTCGTAGTTCAACATCCCCTCGTCCCAGCCTCCTGTTCTTCTTAAATCCCTGCAAATGATTGCAACTGTGATGACCACATCCGGTATCCAATACCCAGGATTCACTAGAAGTAACGAGACAATCAATCATAAAGATACCTGAATCACTGAAAAAATCAGTGTCCAACAGTCCCACATCGGACGTGTGCTCGCAAATATCCTTGCTGCCACAAGTCGGGCAACACAAATCAGCAAAGTCTCTTAACCAATCATCGAACTTATCCAACTGAACCTCGGGAAGTGGTTCTTCCTCTAGCCTTTGAACATCGCGTATACACAAGAGATTTTCGTGTAGTCCTGCAACGGTCAAATCAAAACTCCCAACCAAACGTACTACCTTGTCCTGATAGTATTGAGTGAGGGATCCAAACAAGAACAGAACTTGTTCATGTTGGGTTGATGTGCTAGTAACTTGGGTGAGACCATCTAGCAACCTTCTTATGTTAATAAGATGGTCACTCAATGATTGATCATCCTTCATCTTTGACGAAAAGATTTCTTGCAAAATGAACTGCTTACTTTCTTCAGTACTATCTTTAAACATCTCCCCAAGATACTGGACAAACTCATAGCATGGTTTCTTACGTAGATTATCAGTGAGCTCTGATAATGAAGTAAGAATAAGAATCGACATAACTTGTGATTCATCAGCCAGATACTGATAATAAGCATCAAGCTCATCATCCTGGGCATCTTTCCCTGGTTGTCCCTTTCGCACCTCGTCTATCACGCACAGTAGATCTTGTGCCTTTAGGAAGTTCCTAAAATGCACATTCCAAACTTTGTAGTTTGGACCAGTAAGCTTCCATTTTCCAATGATGAGCCTTCGCGATTCAATCGGTGAGTAAAACGGAATTTCTGACAATACAGACATCTATAAGAAAAACAACAAACGGTTAGTATGATTAGATAAATAAATAACTTCAAACATTATTACCTTTTAAGAATAATAGTTAGACTAGGATCCATATTTCACGCCCTCTAATGCAAGGTTTGGGCACTTCCCATTAGAGCCACGCTATTTCTGGTAGGTATAGCCATACCGATCGCCTCTTGAACTAGAAACGATTCCTAGATGTTCGGGATATCAAGTTGAACAACAAACTTGTACATTTTTTTAATCCCTCTAGTGTATTTTGGGCCTCCCGATTATCAACAAAATAGATCGTACCACCTAAGACAGTGCGATGCCTTGCGCCGGGACTCCCGATTATCACAAGACCCCACGCACCCTAACACTCGCAATGATTTGAATCCACATCTAAGGTTCTTTCTCCTTACAATGTAATATCGTTAAACAAGTGAGGTGTTCCATTAGGTGGGTTGCACTCTGATCTAAGATTTTCTAAAAAAGGATTTTCCTTTATTCGAAAAATGTTAGCCATTTTTTAAAACTTTTGAAAAATTACTTGGTTTTTATAAACATGAACTTGTTTATAAATCCCACTTTTAATTTTGCCTCTTAAAACTTGGTTTTATAGACTAACTGTTTATATCGCCATTACAATTTAAAACTTGGTTTTCTAAACAAACTTGTTTATAGTTCCCATTATTAATTTATGCCTTGGTTTTCTAAACAAACTGTTTATAATCACCATTTTATTATTAAAATTTGGTTTTCTAAACAAACTGTTTATAATCACCATCTTTTTATTTCAAATAAGGTAAACTAAAGAAACAAAAAAAACATGCAATTATTTAAAATTGCTTATGTCATAACCCCAAAGACTTGGTTTTGTGTTTTGTGTAATTTTAATAAAAAATAATTTCCGAAAAATAAAAAAATATTTAAATAAATTCAAAAATTTTAAATGAATACAATGTCACTTCTTTTGGGTTATGTCATACTAATTAAATAAATAAACTGATAATTATTAAATTACCAAACTGATAATTATTAAATTACCCATAACAACTGATTTCAATTTCCCCCTTAATTTTAAGATTATCTTGATTTTAATAAGCTATTAAAATCAGTTTTAATTTAAATGTTATTAACCTTTTTAAATTCGATATGATCCTATATATCCACATGCCCAAAACTGAGCCTTGGATAAATGATACTGGATTAAATCATAACGAGGGAATAAACTGGATCACAAAACGAAAAATCCGAACCAAGACTAGGTCCGGTTAGCCCGGTCTTTCCGTTCGGTCGAACCTAAGCTTCGACCGTGGCTCGGTCTTGCTTGGTTCGGCCAAACCCTATCCTCATTTAATTTTTTTTTTTTGTTATTACCGAAAAATTAAAAAGAAAACAAATAAATATAATATATATTGTGTTATTCTAATACCAAGAATAACACAACTTTCCTTATTTTGTCTAAAGCCTAATTTGTCCAATGATTCACCAAATCTTGGTTAATCAATTACTTGGACTAATTTTTCTAGGGTTTTTACTAGACAAGAAAAAGAAACCTAATTTTTTTCATCTTGAAACCTATTCAATCCAATTATTCAAGAACTTTGAGCAATTTTCTTGGATCAAATTTACTAGGTTTCTTTCTAAGATAAAAAGACCTTAAATATGTGTATATATATGTATACGAAAATCGAAAAACAAGGAGGGAAAAGGAAACCTAATTTCTTTTTATCTAGAACCCTATTCAATCCAATTATTCAAGAACTTTGAACAATTTTCTTGGATTAAATTTTCTAGGGTTCTTTTTACTAAATAAAAAGAAACTCATTGAGATTAGTAGGAAGCTCTGATACCACTTTAGGAAAACCTTGTAGGATTCACTTGGCGGAACTTGAATCCCACATACCGGATCTCTACTAGTCAATGAGATCACAAGAAGAAAAATATGAAGAACATTACCTTTAGATTGCTAAAGAATGATCCACCTCTACTGCACCACCTGAACACGCTGCAAGACCGCGTTGTACCAACAAAGTATCACACAAGGACTTGTGTGTGTGTGTGTGTGTGTTTCGGTCGAACACCAACCGAAAAACCCTATGGGGTTCTTTTGGGTTTCGACCGAGAGAGAGGGAGGAGGGAAGGAGGTGTCTAGGGTTCTTTTGTGTTGTAATGTGTGTAACCTTAAACCCTAACCTTAGTCCCTTATTTATAAGGGATTAAGTTACCATTAGGTCCTTGGAGTTTAACTATGATTAATCTCATAATTAAACTTCCTATTGTCACTTTAAACCCTTGGACTTTTTACTAGTTAATTAATTGTCTATTAATTAACTGTCCATTAAATATTTAACTTAATATTTAACCTTCCTCTTAAATAATAATTAACTTATTATTATTTATTCTCTTCTTTATAATTAACTTAACTAGTTAATTATTCCACACAACTTACTTTATTCGGTTGTCCATTATTGGGTGTGTAGTGGTGTGACCCTTTAGTGCCTTATAACATTGGACACGGTGACATGTGTACTTATCTGTGCACATAAATCCTTCACAGAGAAGAATAAAGATCATTAAGACTCTAAAATTTCAAGCAAGTGGCTGATTATAGCTCAACATTGTTCAGGATATGTTCACAACTAGAATTTTATGAACAACCTGTGACAGATGAAGATATGTTGGAGAAAACTTACTCCACATTTCATGCATCAAATATTATTTTGCAAGAGAATTTACGATTGTAAAAATTCTCATAATATTCTTATTTGCATGTATATCTTCTAATAGTTGAGCAAAACAATATGCTGTTAATGAAAAATCACGAGACCCGTCCCACAAGATCGGCAACATTACCTGAAGTGAATGTTGCAGAAAACATTGGTCCTCGAAACACCACAAGGGGATGTGGTCGTGGCCGTGGACGAGACCGTTTTACTCAAAACCATTATTTTGGCCACAACTATACTAATGTTCGAAACCAAAACTTTGGTCGATGTCACTCTTATGGTTGTGGTCGTGGTTATGGTCGTGTATGTGGACATGGACGCGGTCCAAGAAATAATACTTATCATGCTCCACAAGATAACAAAGTCAAGTCACAAATCAAGACCACAAAACATGATGTTGAAGCAAGTGCTTCCCAGAACAATCAAAGTGCTTGCAATAAATGCGGTAGCACGGGTCACTGGAAAAGTACTTGTCGCACATCTTCCCACCTTTGCAAGCTATATAAAGCTTCACTTAAGGAAAAAGAAAAAGAAGTAAACTTTGTGGATCAGTTTGAAAATGCTGATCTAAATGCTTCTGTTTTCTTGAAAGATATGGAGTAATATGAAGCTTAATCACTCATTTCTAAGCCATAATTATGTTTATGTTTTTCATCTTTGTAGTTCGTCTATGCATTTTATTCGTTAAACTAGGATTTCCATTTTTTTCCTTCATGTAATGAATTTCTAAATCATCTTTATAATAACTTATGTTTTTCCATTTCTCAAGTTTGATACGAACTTTACTTGAGCACAAAAAAAGTCGATGGTTGGAGATCTGTGTATTCTAGATAGTGGTTCCACTCACACCATCCTTAAATCTATGAAATATTTTTCTAAACTAAAACCGTCAGACTTGATAGAAGGTGATACTACCTAATGGTACACAAGTTTTGGTAGACAATGCTTTATTTTCTCCTAGATCAAAGAGAGATTTATTAAATTTTAAGGACATGTATTATAATGGATATGACACTTAGAGTGTGACTACACATAATAAGAAAATATTGCACATTAGTAATCAAAGTCATGCATTTGAAGAACTACCATTGCACCATGTGGACCATTTAGATACTTTATGCTCTTAATAGATGTATCAAGTAGGTCTCATGTTTGTCTATTATGAACACGTAATGTTGCATTTGCAAAATTTCATGCACAAATCATTAAACTAAGAGCACACTTTTCTGATCATACTATAAAAAGAGTAAGATTGGATAAAACTGGTGAATTTACGTCTCAAAAATTTAATGATTATTGTATGTCTGTAGGAATGGTTGTTTAACACCGAGTTGCTCATGTACACACACAAACGGTTTAGCTAAATCTTTGATTAAATGTATTCAGTTAACTGCTAGACCATTAATAATGAGAACAAAACTTCCTGTGTGTACATGGGGTTATGCTATTTTACATGATGTATCATTAATTCGTATAAGATCAAGTGCATTTCATAAATACTCTCGTTTACAACTTTCTTCTGGCCAAGAGCCAAATATCTCCCACCTTAGAATATTTAGTTGTGCTGTATATATTCCCATTGCACCACCACAACGTACAAAAATAAGACCTCAAAGAAGGTTGAGAATTTATGTTGGGTGTAAAACAAGTTATATCATAAGATGTTAGTCCCGTGATAAATGAATTAAAACACTTATATGTTTTCACTGACCAAATAAAGATTAAGGCAACACTCAACACTTTATAAATTTTTATTTATTAATCAATAATGATATAACAAAGCAGCAAGTAGTTTGCGGAATAGCTAAGAACAAATCCTAACTAAACTACTTGCAGGAAATAGACAATAACAGATACTATCTAAGACAAGTTCTGATCAACAAATGATCAGGCACAAGGCCAGATATCTTCGTTACAGAGATTCAATTCTCAAATCAAGTAACAAAGATATAACTGGTTGTTTACACTCTGCTCAAGGAATAAAGTCCGGAAACATTTTAGCAGCGTGTAGACTTGTTGGGTGCAGACAGAATTCGATCGCTAAGTCCTCAATTTATAGCATTTGGAAACGTGGTGCCAAAAGAATGATCGATCGAATCCATGTGTGAGAATTCCATTGGTGCATAGGATATTTCATGCGACGAGCACTACTAACAGAATTCTGACAGTACTTTCTGTCGTCTTGTGATCGCCGATATCTTCTAGAAGATTTGCATAGTATTCCCTTTATCGGCGACACACTAACTTGTGCTTTACTTGTGTATTTCTGTGACACTAAAGCTTCAGGCCTTTGTACGCTTCAGATCGCCATGAGTCTTCGGATACTCATGCTTCTTCAGATGGCTTTCAGCTTCAGTGACTTTCACTAAGAGGTTTTCTTAGAGAGGTATTTGTTCATATGGTTCAGCGTTATTGTCAAGTGTGCGCTGAACCTGCTACTAACTATATGATCTGTTGATCAGTATCGGAATCCACACGGGGAACTGATCGTTGTTTCAGATGGTTGATCAGATAGTGTAGCTGAGTAACTCAAATCCGAACTGATCAGATTCAATTACCCACAATATGAGGAACTAATTCTCAGATTGTCTTCTAACTATTTGCCTTTTTATCTTCATTAAATCCCTTAAGTGGGGGATGCTTTTCAGTGACCCAACATAAGATATCTTGAACCTCTAACAGGTGATGTTTTTAGAGCATGTTTTGTAGATTGCCACATCGATGAGGCAATTTTTCCAACATTGGGAGAAGAAAAACAAAGAAAAAGATGTATCATGGTGTGAGCAATCACTATTGTATCTTGATCCTCAAACTAACCAATATGAAAAAGAAGTTCAAAAAAATAATGCACTTGCAGAAAATTGCAAATTAATTGTCTGGTGCATTTACTGATACGAAAAGAGTGACAAAATCACATATACCGGCTGTTAATATGCTCCATCCTGCATTGAAATACCAAATGAAAAATATGATGATAAAGTTACTCAGGAGTCTAAAGCACACTTAAATCGTGGAATACCAATTGGTTCCAAAGATAAGAATCCTAGAAAAAAAATGCAGAAAATTCAAATGACCACAAGGAAAGTGTTTTTGAAAAAACACAACATATTGAAACTCCTCCAAAAGAGTATATGAATGATGTTAACAATGAGGTTTTAATCAATTATGATCAAACAAATATATTATCCAACCAGGATGAAATAGAAAATATTGATGAAATATTTTCTTATGTCGTTGCATGTGAAATTGTGAATGATGATCCCGAACCAAAGTCTGTCACGAAATGTCAAAATAGACATGACTGAGATGAATGGAAAGAAGTCATGCAAGCTGAATTAAATTCGTTGAATAAACGTAGTGTTTTTGGACGCATTGCCATCACACCAGAAAGTGTGAAACCCGTGGGTTATAAATGGGTTTTCATACGAAAACGAAATGAGAAAGTTGAAATTATAAGATATAAAGCTAGACTTGTAACTCAAGTTTTCTCTGAGAGACCTGGAATCGATTATGAGGAAACATATTCTCCGGTTATGGATGCAATCACTTTTAGGTATTTAATCAACCTAGCCATCTCTGGAAAATTAGAGATGCGTCTTATGGATGTTGTTACTAATTATTTGTATGGTTCACTTGATAGTGATATTTACATTAAAATCCCTGAACGCTTTACAATGCGAGAAGCATTAAGTGAAAAACCAAAGGAAATGTATTCAATTAAGTTACAATGATCCTTCTATGTGTTGAAGCAATCTAGATGCATGTGGTAGGAATGTTTAAGTAATTACTTAAAAAGTAAAGGGTATACCAATAATATTATTTGTCCATGTGTTTTTATTAAGAAAACAACATCCGGATTTGTAATCATAGCCGTCTATGTTGATGACTTGAACCTTGTCGGAACACATAAGGAAATTCATGAAACAGCTGTACTTTTAAAGAAAGAATTTGAAATGAAAGACCTTGAAAAAACTAAATATTGTCTTGGTTTACAAATTGAGCATATGAATAATGGAATACTTTTCCATCAATCAAATTATACATAAAAGATTTTGAAACGTTTTAATATGGACAAAGCGAATCCATTAAGCACTCTAATGGTCGTCCAAAAACTTAACGTTGACAACGATCCCTTTAGATCTCATGAAAAAAATGAAGAGGTTCTTGGTCAACAAGTACCATATCTTAGTGCAATTGGAGCTTTAATGTATCTTACCAACTGTACTAGCCCCGACATTTTTTTGTAATTAATTTGTTAGCAAGATTTAGTTCAGCTCCTACAAAATGACATTCGAATAGTGTCAAACATATTTTTCGATACCTTCGAGGAACTGTTGATTAAGGTCTATTTTATTCTAATGATTCAAAACAAGAGTTAGTCGATTATACATATGCACGTTATCTATATGATCCTCATAAAGCTAGGTCTCACACGGGATGAGTAGAGGCACTGTTATTTCATGGTGCTCCCAAAAGCAAACACTTGTCGTGACATCATCAAATCATGCCGAAGTCATCGCACTACATCAAGCCAATAGAGAGTGTGTGTGGCTAAGATCGATGACAAAACTCATTTTGACTTCGTGTGGACTAGAGGGGGAGAAAAATCCAATTGTGATTCATGAAGACAATGCAGCTCGTGTTACACAGATGGAAGATGGGTATACAAAGATTGACAGAACAAAGCATATACCCCCAAGATTTTTCCCATACACTCAAGACTTGATAAAGGATAATCAGATCCAAATGAAATACGTCAAATCTAGTAACAATTCAGCAGATCTTTTCACAAAGTCACTCCCTATTGTAATGTTCAGAAAACATGTTCACAGTATTGGGATGTGACATGTTTATCAGATGTGATAGATGTCTAAATGAGGGGGGTTCAACTATACACTGCACTATTTTTCCTTTCGCTAAAGTTTTTCCCCACTGGTTTTTCTTTAGCAAAGGTTTTTAACGAGGCCATACGTTAAAGTTGAACTCCTGCTTGAATAATTGTCATCCAAGGGGGAGTGTTATAATATGAATAAATCTACATATGCAATAATGAAGATAAACTATGCAACTAGTGGATGATCAATTAGTCAAGCCTTCATGTCCAATCCAATAAATGATTTACCAAGATTGTTATCTTTGTACTATTACTAAGTATGAGTTCAAGTGTAAAAGTTTTAGTATAAATACTCATGTATGTAAAGATATAAAATGCACCTCAATATACACTTTCATAAGTGATTACAATCCTCTCATATTGGTCTTGTTCTTACTTTTATAATGTTCAATTTCTTTGATTAGGTGCTAATAGACACTTAACTAAAGTTAATTTATAACAAGTTTTTGTTTTATTTTCCTTTTTCTCATTTTTTTCCCCACATAATCTACAAAACTTACATCTCAAAATTTTATCCACTTATGAAATTTTTCCGTATACCACAACTGCTTATCGGCATATGGAAAAGTCGATAACCTTAACCCTTAAAAGCTTCTTAAGCTTGTGGAGTTGTGGGCTTAAATCAATAAAAGCATATGACGATTTATCAAACACTTTATAGACAAAACTCAAAAGTTAAAAATAAAAATAAAAAACATATACTTCCTCCGTATTAAAATAATGAATCACTTTCCTTTTCAGGGTGTATCAAAATAAGTGAATCACTTTAATAATTTACTTTATTTGGTAAGTTTTTATATTTAAAATTACTCATTTACCCTTATTTATCCCTCTTTAAGCATCATTAAAGGTGTGGGGCCCCATCCATTTTTGTCATCTTCCTATATTTGACTTCTTCACCATTTAGAAAAAACAAAAAAATAGTAAAAGGTGTGGGGCTCATCTATTCTAATTACATATTTATTTCACTAATCTCATATTACCTTATTTTGCCTCAAAAAACGTAACTTTAAAGTGATTCACTTATTTTGATACGGAGGAAGTATATGAAACTGAATTAACAACTATAAACATAACCCAAGGCTTGTAGCTAGTGGTATCTAAGGAGGATTTAAGGTGTTGCTCATGACCTATTGGTTATGGGTTCAAGTCCCGTCGTGGACAAAAATGTGGATGGTTCGAGGGAAGACATACTGCCCTTTGTGTGTAACATCCCAAAAATCAGTGGAAATAAAAAAAAATTAAACATTTAATTAATAAAAAATTTCCCCGAGTACAAGTAATAAAAAGTTCCCATCTCATTAATAAAAAATATAAAACCGTCTCATGGTCTTTAATGCAGAAATAAATAAAAGGTATGAAAATTATGTTTGACTCAAAACAACCATTTAAAATTCCAAATACAAATATGAAATCAAAAAGCAACCCATCAGCCGTTGACCTTCTCTTTGTCCTTGCTAGTACCTGCAAAATGGGGGGGGTGTTTGGGGTCAGCCACCGCTGAGTGAATAATATCAAAATAAACAAATAAATACAAACAACTGAAGTCACATAAGTGATCCCTAGAGACTCTACTCAATTCTCAATTACTCATATTTATTTCTCAGATTTTATTACTCGGATTTTAATTTATATATCGCGGTAGTGTGACTTGGGCCGAGAGATCAACCTCGACCCGCTTCACACCACCTCAACACATGTACTCTTCGGTGTTGAGTCAAAACGTCTGACACCAGTACTCTTCGGTGTCAAGTCAAAACGTCTGACACCAGTGCTCTTCGGTGTCAAGTCAGATATATTATGTTTAATGTTTAACTCAGAAACTCAAAACCCAGATAACTCAGATCACAGATAACCCAGATCACAGATAACTCAGATATATCGCACAATCAAAACTCAAGCTCAATCAACAAGACAATTCACAACATATAGCACATAATCATGAATCGAAAGTAAGTACAAGTTTATAGCGAGATTACCCATCTCGAATAAACGTAAGCTTCTAGAAGTATCCTCGGCACGTACAAGTCGCAACTCAGTTCCTAGAAGTTCCTACAAAGTACAAGGAAGCTCGGATTAGAATTTGACTCAAAGGTACTTTCAGCAAAAACTTAACAGCACTCAACACTCTCACGGGAACGGCCATAACTCAGAAACCGCTCACTGGATTTTATTCAAATTTTCACAGTAGTTAAATGACGTAGAGGACTACAATCGGTCAGAAGACTTCGCGACTCGAATCCAAACAGAATGGGCTCAAAACAAACCCACAATACAGAATAGTGGAACCGAAAACTATTCTGCGATGGCTTGCAAAAACAATGATATCTTTCAAACGACAAATCGCATTAACGAGACATCAGCGGCAACGTAAAGAGAACTCAGAAAACTAGAGAACAAGGTGGGCCAAAAATCTAAAACGTATTTTAATTGTGTTAAAAAAACGGGCTTAAACATTGCGAAAAGATTCTGCCAAAAAATCAGTTTGATATTTAAAACCCGATTTGAATCCCGACATCAACCCGCTCATTCCCGAGACACCCGACAGTCCCGAGACTCATTTATAATTTCAGAAATACGTTTACAATAGATTAGTCCTTTTATTTAAAAATGTATCTCGGTTTAGGAAACCAAGAACCTTACGGGTTCGGTTACCGGTTTTTCGATCAATAAAACATTTACTCAAACAACAACGGTTTTTTACCCAACCCAAAATCAATGACTTGAAACCCGAGTTCCACAGAATCAGTGACCAAGTATCTGAACACATAATTACAACATAAGAACTCGATTGACGGAAAACTAGAACCCGAAAACCGACTCACAACAAACACAAACATGAATTATCAACTAAACCGAACCCTCAATGGTTCGGCTCTCACTTCCCGCGACCTACAAAACCTGATTAAACTTTAGAATCACAATGGATTATTAGACAATAGAACCGCGTAGAGATAAAATAGTACCCAACAGAAAATGGATTTAACTCGGGACTTGCTCAATGATGATACTCGATCAGAACCTCCTGCTCTCGATCAACAAAGGAACAAAATGGACTCGGTACCTCCTGCTTGATCACACAACAATTCAGAAGTGGGGGAACACAAGAACTCGATTAGAATAACAACCAATTTGGAACAAAAGCTCAAATAAAACAAAACCAGGAACAAATGCAATACCGAACTATGCTTGAATCTGCTTGAAGGAAGGAAAGACAAGGCTGCTCGACTTTGGGTTCTCTGCTCGATCTCTGAACACTAGGAGAATAATACACTACATGTTTAAGCTTGGTTCGGCTCATAGGAAAGACTAAAAAAAAGAAACACGACGAAGAAGGAAGCTATACCGATTAATTCCACATCATGCTCGATCGATGGATGTTTGAGGATCAAATGGGAGAAGATTCATGCCTGTTGCAGGTTCGAGATCAGAGAGATTGCTTCGACAATGATGATCAGGACTTCTCCTTTCTTCCTCGATAGTAAAAAAATAACATGATGGAGATGCTCTAAGGTTGCTGCTCGACAGAAAAATGAAGAAGATGCTCTTGCTTCTCTTTCTCAGCCGCAAGAATGGTTAGGGTTAGGAAAAGTTGGTAATGGTAAGTGTTGAAACCGGTTCTTCAATAAGCCTAGACGGACGGTAAAACATACCCGACCTGCCGATGTGGAACCTGAAAAACAACCGAAACCCTTGGTCAGATGCTCCCCGAGGGTTATCCTCGTGAGAACACTCCGACGCTCAAGTTAGATTCTACGACACGAAGTCAGTTATGGGGCGATATCGCATTAATGTGTATAAGTATGTGATCGTGATGATAGGTTAGCATTCAGTGCTCAGATGATGGCCGCATTGAATGCTAACTGTATAGATCGTGTATGGCGTGTATGGTGTGTATGGTGTGTGGTAGACATACCTTGGCTGTTTGGGAGGCAAGTGTATTTATAACTGGATGGTTGGGTGCGAAGCGGATTGATCCTCATCCTTCGGTCCGGTCCATGTGAGATTCTCCCGGGTAATGTCCTGCGACTCAACTTGTTATCTGTAGTGCAAAGACTCAAGCTTTCAACCAAGCCGTCTTGGGCTTAAGTCGCATTTAATGTTCCCGCGGCTCGATGTACTTTATCCGGGAAATCCGTTCATTCCTTGGATCGGGGTATGGGGATGCGAACCCAAAACCATTTGTCAGACTCTTCCGCCTGTCTTCCCGAGGCGTCCTCGCAGGTCGCATATTTACCATTCCTCATTAAGTCCCTCAAGTTGGGAGTAAACATTTTTTACGCAAGTTTACTCTTGACTTTACTATGTTCTCTCTATTCTGACTCTTTAACTACCCTACCGTACCCTTTATTCCAAAGCTCAAAATGTTACCGTTACTTCGGGTCTTTTCGACCGTTATAACCATTGTTGGGGGTCTTTTTAACTTCATTTTCTATATAACTCCTTTTCTGCCTTTTTCCTTCTTCACCACTCGAACTTATTTTTACTACTCCTCTTCTCCCCAATCTTTTGCAGTCAAAATGACTAAAAAGATAAACTATTGAAGGAAAAAAGCGACAAGTCTGCGAAAATCACCGCCTTTAATACATATACCAGTCTTTCCAACGCTGATTTACCCTCCATTATTTCCGACTTTCATATCGATCCCCGATATGCTCTTCGCTTACCTGTGGGATCAAAAAGCATCTAAATGGCTCCCGAGGGATTTGAGCCAGTTTACCTTCAATATCTGTTGGGAGGGCTGCGCTTTCCCCTTGATGATTTCATCATCACGCTGCTGCAAGATCTTGAATAGCATGTCGCCCAACTGGCGCCTAATTCATTTCGAAAGATCGTCGGCTTCATTATGTTATGCGGATCCCTTGGCGTTCCCTTGTCTCCTAGATTTTTTCGCCATTTATATGTGATCACCGGTCGTGGGGATTGGGCTGTTCTTACATTGCGATCTGGGCGTAGCGATCATATTACTGGATTATGGGATTCTATCCATGGTTGGAAGCACGTATTTCTCTTTGTCGATCGGTCAGCTTTTAAAAATATGAGGTTCTCTTGGGGAAGGATTGTTGGTCGCACATCTGAGGCGCCCCCGGAATTATCTCCTGATGAGACTGCACAGGTTCAAGCCCTTTCATCTGTGGAGGTTTAGTGGGAAGATCCGGACGAAGTCTTCTTGGGAATGGCGGATCTGAGCCCTTTTTATTTTTCACAAGGTGTTCGCCCTGTCTGGATTATTAACAAAAAAGAGGTTTCGTTACTCCGACGTCTGAAGATGCCTAAGGGCGTTCCTCCCCCAGGTGCGATTTTTGTGGTTAACGGGCCGATCGTTCCTTTCCTTCCCCCATCACAGGCCTCCGAGAGCTCGGAAGGGACCCCTGATGCTTTTGTTGTTTCTACCAGTGTTGTCACATCTCCCGTTGTTCCCGATCCGCACCCAACAGCCTTTACGGTCGAAGATACCATGGTGCATGATTCCCAAGTAGAGATTTCTAAACCCCGAAGATCCGGTCCATTCGTTCCGTCTCAGTGCCTGAAACAATAAAGAATCCTCGACTAAAGAGGCCGTTGAGTGAAACCTCTCACTCTTCACCAAAACGAATCTTAATCGAGGACGAAGGTAGATTATACTTTATACGTGCGTTTTACTTTGCTTGATTTTTGGGCAATTTTAAACTAACTTTTCCTGTATACATGCGCAGCATTGCCCGAATAGACCGCTGCTCCCAAAGATCCTTCCAACGTCACAACTTTTTCCGAACCTCCGTCTACTACCATATTGCAAACTACTTCTGTGATTCCTCCTATGAACCCTTCATTGATTACCGTACCGCCACCACCTTCATCATTCAGGCGTCCCTTGATATCATCAAGCACGTCTGCCTTGGCAGCTTTCGAGAGTAGCTTATTTGGCTCTGGGATGCAACTGTCTTCTACTGTCAAAAGCTCCTATTCGTCGCAATCTGCTCAAAGTCAATCATCTCTACCTAACTTCCCCTTTTTAGGTAAGCTTATTTTACTGCTCCTTACCTCGATACCCTTATTTTCCTTATTCGTTTTTCTTTGCACGGGTAAAAAGGTTCGTACAACTATTCCTGCATCTACCACCGATCCTTCTGGGCCTACCGGACTGCTAAGCTCCCGTACCCTTGACCCATTTACAGTAGTTACCTCCGCTCCTTTAATCGTGCACACCGTTGCTGTTATGAAACCAGGTTTTGAAGATTTTTCGGATGAGGGTGTTTTTCAGATAGCTCATTCTGGTCTGCTGGCTACCGCCGAACTTTTATCAGAATTACACGCTCGAGGAATTCGCAATCGCCAGTCCCTCCTTTCTGATAATCAAGAATTTTTGCGTTTGAATGAACTGATGAATACTGTGAAGGCGTTGCACCAGAAAGAGGTGGAGGAAAAGTATCGGTTAGCATGTGAAAACAAGACCCTTTCTTAGGAGAATAATGATCTTGCTGCGGCCGTTGAAGAGCTGAGAAAGTCTCTTTCTGCTAAAGATGCTCAGATTGTTCATCTGAAGAGTGAATACAGTGCCCTGCCTTCCACGATTGCTGAGTTGGAGCTGCTTCTCGTTGAAAAAGATTCCCAGGCAAAGGAGGCTTTAGACCTTTCTGCCAAAGAAAATGAAAAATTGCAGGAGATGGTGGGAGCCTGCTATCGAGATATCGCTTGGTTGCTGCAGAGAGGAAATCCTGGCACCGTGCTATCGAGATATCGCTTGGTTGTAAATGCGAACACCAACCTTCAAAGGGAGAGCATCAGGTTTGGTCAGTATCAAGGGTGCTTGGATACCCATAGGGCATACGCTGATCTGCTCAAAGATGTTCCTCCCATTCATAACTATCCGGACGCCCAGACGAACATCATGAGCCTTTTCAGCGAACTGGTATCTCCCCAACACCCTATGCTCCAATCTCTTGAATCCGGTGCAATCTCTTTGGGTGAGTTGAAGTCTCGACTTCTCCAAGTATCCTCCGAACCGGAAGACGTGGTGGAGAGTTCTTCTCATGATCAAGGTCCTCTTGTTTAGATTGTTTAGGTTGGCGTTTTGTTGACGGGTCTTTGGCCGAAACCGCCCGTACTTGTCGTATTTTGTTTGTTTTAATGTATACTTGCTTGCTCTTTTGATGATTGTAATTTGTACTTCGCTTAATGTACGATCGCTTTTGTTATGTGAATTTCATGTTTTGGAGGCATCCCTCCTTAGAAATTTTTCGTAATTCGCATGCATGTTTATTTTTCGTCGAATTAATTTTGTACTAATCGAAAGCAAAGTGTCCAATCCTCTCCGGGATTAGAACGCTCTTTCCCCATTCGCAGGGGGTTCGTTAATCATTTTAAAAGAAGTTACTAACAAAACGACCCGTTCGCAAGGATTTTCATTAATAAATTCGAAGTTCTTTTAATACAAACGGTAATCGGCTAGTGATTGCAAACAAAATATTAAAACATAGGGGCTATTCGTAGCATCAAAGCAATCACTACTTCCCTAGTATTGGAACTTACGCAAGTTCCTCATGTTCCAATTCCGAGGGATGGTTGTCCCATTCATCGTTTCTAATACGTAAGAGCCATTCCTCCTGGCCTCCTTCACTTTGTAGAGGCCTTCCCAATTAGGTGTTAACTTTCCTGGTTTGTAATGAAGACTAGCTTCATTTTTCGTAACACCAGGTCCCCTACCTTACATGTTGTTCCTCGGACCTTCGTATTGTAGTACCCTTCCGTCCGTAGCCTGTATGCTGCCTGTCACAGGGCAGCATTTTCCCTTCGTTCGTCTACGAGGTTCAGGTTGTGCCTTAACGCTTCTGCATTTCCTTCCAGACGGAAGTTTTCAACTCGTGGGGATGGTGAGGTGACTTCAAGTGGGATGACTGCCTTCGACCCATACACCAGACTGTACGGGGTTTCTTGAGTTGCGCTTCTTACTGTGGTTCGGTACGCCCACATGACGCTTTGTAATTCATCTGCCCATCCCCCTTCTGCGCGACTCAAACGTTTCTTTATTCCCTTTACTATGGTTCTGTTTGTTACCTCCGTTTGCCCATTAGCTTGGGGATGGGCGACGGATGTGAAATTTTGACGAATGCGCAAACCTGCACACGAGTCTCTAAAGGGATTGTTGGCGAACTGCTTTCCATTGTCGCTAACGATGGTATGCGGGAGGCCAAACCTACAAATAATTTGCTTCCATTTGGTAAAGTAATCTACCGCCACCACCAAGAACTTTAGACCTCCCGGAGCCTTTGGGAAGGGGCCTACTATGTCGATTCCCCATTGACATAACGGCCATGGGCTTTGGATACTTGTAAGGTTGACAGGTGCTTGGTTAGGAACGTTTGAATATGCTTGGTATTTTTGACACTTCTTAACGTACTCCTGAATGTCTTTCGACATTTGAGGCCAAAAGTATCCCATTCGGAATACCTTTTATGTTAGTGCCCTTGATCCTGCATGCGCCCAGCAAAGACCTTCGTGTACTTCCTTTATCGCCTTCCGGGATTCTATCTGACCCAAGCACCGCAACCATGGAGTTGAGTATCCCTTTCGATATAACCGGTCGTTATTGATTACGTACCTTCCGGCATTCATCCTGACCTTCCTTGCTTCACTTGTACTAATCGGAAGGATTCCTTCTATAAGGTATTGTCTTATTGGTTTCATCCAGCAGTCCTGGTTTTCGCCTATATCTGCTACTTCTTCATCCAACGTCTGCTCAATACTTCTTTTTGGGAGCACTTCTACTAGAACCTCCTTTGTAAGATGGTGGTATAACATTGAAGCTAACTTGCTAAGTGCGTCTGCCTCCTTGTTCTTGGTTCGAGGGACCTGAGTAATCTTGAATTTCTCAAATTTGGCTGCTTTACTTTTCACCTGCTCTAAATATCGCTTCATGTGGCTTTCCTTGGCTTCGTAGGATCCGTTCACCTGGTTGACGACTAGCATTGAATCCGCAAATGCCTCGAGTTCCTTTACCTCTAAGCTCTTAGCCAGGTTCAACCCTGCTAATAATGCCTCGTACGCGGCCTCGTTGTTTGAGCATGCGAAACTGAACCTCAGGGCATATGTTACTTTCTCTTCCCGAGGCCCGGACAGGACAACTCCTGCACCACACCCACCGGATCCTGCGGCTCCGTCTGTATACATCCGCCACAGAACACTACCTTCTGCATACTCCGACTTCCCCTTTTCTTCGGCTTGCATACTTTCCCCCATCGGTCTTTCTTCATCCGGTATTTCCAACAAGAAATTCGCCAATGCTTGACCCTTTATACTTGGCCTTGGCTTAAACGTCATCTCATATTCCCCTAATTCGATTGCCCACTTGGTCATCCGTCCCGACCGTTCGGGTTGGAGTAATATATTTTTGATTGGTTGGTTGGTTAGAATCGTTACCGCATGAGCTTGAAAGTATCTCTTCAAGCGTCTGACTGAATATATTAAGCTTAAGATTAGCTTTTCGATTATCGAATAATTCAACTCTGCACCCTGCAGCACCCGGCTGACAAAGTATACCAGAACTTGTTTTCCTTCTCTTTCTGCAATAAGTACCGAACTGATTGCTTCCCTTCCTGCAATAAGTACCGAACTGATTGCTTCCCTTCCTGCTGATAGGTATATGACCAAAACCTCCCCAGTCTTCGGGCTAGCCATAGTAGGAATACTTCGTAAGTATTGCTTTAACTCTTCGAACGCCCTTTCAGCTTCTTTGGTCCACTCTACCCCCCTTTATTGTTACACCCATGCAGAGTTTTGAAGAAAGGGATGGACCTTTCGGCAGATTTTGCCAGGAAGCGCCCCAACGCAGCGAGCTTTCCATTTAAGGCATGTACTTCCTTCACTGTTCGTGGGGTTCCTGTTTTCAACAGACTTTCTATTTTCTCTGGGTTAGCTTGTATACCGGAAGGTGTTACAATGTGGCCCAGGAATTTGCCTCTGCTCATGCCGAACGAACATTTCTTGGGATTCAGCTTCATATTGATCTCTTGCAATCGTCACAAGGTTTCCTCAGTATCGCTGATTAGGTCACTATCCCCTGTACTTTTGATTACCATATCATCGACGTATACCTCCAGATTGCGACCAATCTGCTTCTCAAAAGCCTTGTCGACTAACCATTGGTATGTAGCTCCTGCATTTCGTAAACCAAAGGGCATTTTAATGTAGCAGAACGTGCCTTTAGCTGTATGGAAGGTCGTTTTCTCTTCATCCTCCTTAGCCATTTGTACTTGATGGTACCCTTTGTAAGCGTCCAGGAACGATTTCCACTTATACCCCCTAGCGCTTCTATCTTCTGCTCTTTTTCCGGAAGGGGATAGCTGTCTTTGGGGCATGCTTTGTTGAGGTCTTTAAAATCTACGCACATCCGCATGGACCCGTCCCCCTTTTTTACCAACACCGGATTAGCTACCCATTCTGGGTATTGAGTGCTTCGTAGCACTCCGGCTGATACTAAGTCTTCCACCTCTTTACTAACCACTTTGACTCGATCGACGGCCATCCCTCTCTTCGATTGCTTAACCGGTGTGAACACCGGGTTAATATTCAGCTTGTGTTCCGCAAATTCCCGGGACACACCAGTCATGTCCTTGGGTTCCCAGGCAAATACATGTTTGTTCCTCCTTAGGAGGGCCTCCAGTTCTCCTTTTAACTTGGGGGGAAGGTCGCCTCCTATCCGAACGGTCATTCCGGATATTCCGTATTTACCACGACCTGAGTCTCCTCCTGCTCCGTCCAACTGTCTTGATGTGTGACACTTCCGCACTCCGTTGTGGGCATAGGCATGCTCCACATAGTGAGCACCCCATGCTCTGAAGGAAATTTGAGCAAATCATGAATGGTGGATGCGATTGCCTGTAACTGCCACATTCCGGTTCGTCCCAAAATGACGTTATATCGGGACGGGGCTTCAATGACGATAAACTCCGTTAAGATTGATTTGTTGCGGCTAGAATTCCAATCTGCCAACACCAGAGGCAAGTGAATCTTTCCTCGTGGCCAAACTGATCGTCCTGAAAATCCTACTACTAAAGATGTTGCTGGTTTGAGGAACGCTTTGACCTCAGGGGAGAACTTTTCGAAGCAGTGATCGTACATAATGTTAGCGGAGCTCCCTCTGTCCACATAAATTCGTCGAACCATCGTCCGGGCGATGGCGCCACAGATCACCAGTGGTTCCATCCCCACATACCCCTCGGGGATAGGTTTATCCCTTCCAAACTCTATGGCTACCCCTTTTCTTTTTCGTTGAGGAGAGACTATATAAACTTCCTCCTCCGTCATCATGATTTCTGTATCGTACACGGTTTCTCCTCCATTTGGTACTTCAGTTGGTCCATCCACACCCTTTCCTTTTTTATGCGCTTCCTTCTCTCTTTTGTAGCTTTCGCAGGTTGCCGTGGCATGGCCCATTATTTTGTGGAACTCACAATAAGCATTCGGGTCTCGAGGGTACCTCTTCCGGGGAGTCTTCACATCTTTATCCACCCTTGGATTAGAGGCTATGAATGTCTCCGAGCGAGGATGTTCGTACCTTTCATTTTGGAATCTGCCTCCTGAGGTTTTTCCTTTAAAAGCCGCTCGGCTAGAGAAACCTGACCGGAAGGAACTTTTTGGCCTTTCGACGCCTCGAAACGAGCCGGAGCCAGGCATCCCTTTCTTTTCCTGGGCTTCAAAGCGTAGCTTCTCAGCACTTTCTTCTACCTGCTTCAGCACCTTGTTTACCGCACTAATCATGTCATCAGCTTTGACAAAATCTCTTTTTGACAGCTCTCTAAACAACTCTCCCTCTCGGAGACCGTACGTGAAGGCCGCTATTATGAGCGAGTCTTCCTGGACGGGCATCTTCCGACTCTGCTCGTTGAACCTTTTAAAGTACGATTTATTCGATTCTCCTTCAAGCTGTCTGCAAGCCATGATAGACTGAGACCGCTGTTGGTACTTCTTCTGTTGAATGAAACTATGACTAAACTGCGCAACAAGTTCTTCAAAGCTAGTTATGCTTTTTTGGGGTAAGCTGGACAGCCAGTATCGAGCCGAACCCTCCAACGTCCCTGCGAAGTATAAACACCATAATTTTTGGTCCATAGGTATCATCCTGACAGCCCATCGGAAGCTGGCTACATGGTCATCTGGGTCTCCAGTCCCATCGTACGACTTAACTCTGGGACCCTTAAGCCCGGGGGGGATCGGCATCTCGTTGATGTCATCCGTGAAAGGAGACCGGAAACTTCTGGGTGTCGTGGAGTGAGGTTGGGAAGATCCTTCCCTCTTCCTCCTAGTGGCTCGCTCTTCTTCTCTGTCCCCTCGAGGTCCCTAGCTGCGGGCTCGTAGGGAAGAAGTCTTTTCTATGGAGGTTTCTCTAGTGGACTCTTCCTGAGTAGATTCCTCGCTAGAGTAAGTCAAAGTTCTTCCAACCCCGCTGTTTCCTTCTCCGGTCTTCCTCTGGCTTTTCTCCAGATTTCTTAGTTTCCTGAACTTGCAGAAAAGGTTGAACTCTTCGATTTCTTCCTTCGTCGGGTCATCCTTCCCTGACCTGCAGGGAGGAGGACTAGTCGCAGCGTTAACAACTGCCGAAGCGGAGAAAGGAGGAGGCGTCTGCTCGTTCCTTGTTAACACTGGGGAGCGATTTCCTACTTTCGTCGTTGATTTAGGGCCATTTTGTTCGAGGTCCCACGGATGGCGCCAAATGTTGGAACCGGTTCTTCAGTAAGCCTAGACGGACGGTAAAACTTCCCCGACCTGCCGATGTGGAACCTAAAAAACAACCGAAACCCTTGGTCAGATGCTCCCCGAGGGTTATCCTCGTGAGAACACTCCGACTCTCAAGTTAGATTCTACGACACAAAGTCAGTTATGGCGCGATATCGCATTAATGTGTATAAGTATGTGATCGTGAGGATAGGTTAGCATTCAGTGCTCAAATGATGGTCGCTTTGAATGCTAACTGTATAGAGCGTGTATGGCGTGTATGGTGTGTATGGTGTGTGGTAGACATACCTTGGTTGTTTGGGAGGCAAGTGTATTTATAACCGGATGGTTGGGCGGGAAGCGGATTGATCCTCATCCATCGGTCCGGTCCATGTGAGAGTCTCCCGGGTAATGTCCTGCGGCTCAACTTATTATCTGTAGTGCAAAGACTCAAGCTTTCAACCAAGCCGTCTTGGGCTTAAGTCGCATTTAATGTTCCCGCGGCTCGATGTACTTTATCCGGGAAATCCGTTCATTCCTTGGATCGGGGTATGGGGATGTGAACCCAAAACCATTCGTCAGACTCTTCCGTCCGTCTTCCCGAGGCGTCCTCGCAGGTCGCATATTTACCATTCCTCATTAGTAAGTAATCAAAGTGGTATTGTATCCTAAAATACTCTAGCTTAATGAGCAAAGGAAGAAAACGTGTAAAACCTCAAGCCCTTCTCACTTGGGCGGATCACACTTAACAGGCCACATGGGCTCTCACAAATCGAATACAACAAGGGGAAATAGAAGCTGTCCTAGCCCGCACACAAACATGAACGAACTTGGTCTTGGGCTCGTGTAGGGAGTAGAAACGTACAAGGAAGAGAGCTCAGAATCAGGAAGAGAATTGCTCAAGGCCTTGGCCTATCGGCTGGCCTCGAAAATTTAATAAACGTTAAGATAACCTTAACTCGGGATTTAACGTTTAGAAGGATAATTAACCCTCATGGTTAATAAGTTAAACAATCTCATAATAAATTAACACCACGAATTAATAACCCTCTATTTATTGTTACCTAATTCTCATGATTAATTAAATGCGAATTAAATGACACTCTTGTCATTTACTGAATCACAACGTATTTAATTCGCTCGAATTAAATACACATAAAAGCACAAAACACATATGAATCTCAAATAAATATCACATCATTTATTTAATAAAAAGTGAATACTTCAATTACAATAATTATTAGGGCGTTACATTCTGTATAGGCTCGAAACACTAACTTACGAACTAGCCATTCAAAAAAAAAACTATAAACATACAAGATTAACAAAATTGAATAAATTAAACAGAAAATTAAGCTGACCGGGGCAACTGTCAAGGATGAAGGCAAGTGTTATCAGAAGCTTTATTAAGAAGCAATGATGATTGTGACTGCAATGCATCTTGAGAATGAATCATGTCACTACGACATCGTTTCAATATCTTCTTGAGATTTTTAAAACCCACGCCAGGTAGTCTATATTTCTCCTGATCTTGTGTTTGCATGTATTCTTCATATCTCTTACAAAACTTCATCTTCTCCGTTTATTAACACTGTCAATAAATTAATATTTATTACGTCGTTAACGTCGATCGATTTGCAAAGGGACAAAAGGAGCAAAACTCTCTAAGGCCACGTTTGATTAGTCGGATTGAGTCAGAATCGGATTGAGTCAGAACTGGATTGAGTCAGAATCAGATTGAGTCAAAAAATCGAATTAAGTCCATGTGTTTGATTAAATTGTTAATTGAATGTGCTAATTGAATATTCGTTGTTAATATATTTAATTCAAATATTATTAAACATTTAAATCAGTATTATTTAATTAATATATGATCATATATACTCTTCTCTTTTTGTGTTGGACAAATATATATTTGATTAATTTTCTAAATAATTATAATTATAAAAATGTTCATACAGAATTTAAAATAAACATAAATAATTTAATATCCAAATATAAATATCGTCTTATCGGGTCCAGTTCAATTTTATTACTTTATTATATCAAAAGAAGCCAATTAGTGAAGTTATATAAGCCCATTAATTATTTAACTCATTACCCATTTAACCCAATAAGAAAAATAAAAAGTGGCCAGTATATACCACTCAAAATAAAAAAATTAAAACCCTACTCATTTCTTTCATTCTGTCTGCCACGGCGCCACCCACCTACATCATAGCTCCATATTCTCCAATGTAGTCTGCATCTCCATGGCTTCGTTCACCTGCAACTCCTTCACCAATTTTCCTGGTAAGCTCTCTTTCTTGATCGTTCTTGGACGAAACGAAGGGAGACTAGGGCATAAACAGACCGAGTCCAAGGACTTTTTGAATTGGACCCGATTAGCAACTTATTTCCGACCCAATCCGATATCCTAACTCGGTCAGACAAATGGTGACGAAAACAAACACCCGGATTCGGACCGAGTCCGAACTTTGAGTTTGAGTCCGAATCAGAACTTGAAATCAAACAGAACTTGAAATCAAACAGGACCTTAATCTTGTTGATTGAAAAAGGGAATACGATTTGTGAATATGTTCTTTATAAACTGTTTGGTGCTGTCTTTAAATGTGTATTGGTGTCGATCGTGGAAGTACCTGGGGATGACGTGTCACCGTTTCCCGAAGAAAAATACTTCACAAGAAATAGTCAAAATCTCTCAAAGACATGGAGAAAATGAAATATAATTCTTAGTTAATAATATGTAACTTTTTAATATATATCTATACGACTTAGGTGCTGTTTGGTAGCATCTGAATGATTAAGATCTGAATGATGCAGAGGTCTAAACGATTCAGACTTACCCTTACATCTGTCTGATTAAGAGGCAGAACATGCTCAATTTCTGATTCAGAGGCTGATTAAGAGGTCTTACCAAACACTCTGAAGCTGTCTGATTAAGAGGTTGTCCTCTTATCTGTATCATTAAGAGGCTTACCAAACAGCACCTTAGCCGGTTAGGATATTTAGGAGGTGTTTGGGAGAAGGAGAGGATCTGAAAATAGTATTTTTCCGAAAGTCCGTAAATAATCAATTATTTATGTTTTCAGATATCTAAAACGGTGTTTTGGAAAAAACATATGAATTAGAATGTGTTTATTGCGTTTTGAAAACCAATTATTTACATTTTATATATTAACTAAATAAATAATCAGATTTATCAAATATTAAAAAAACTGAGTATCTGATTATTTCAATTTCAAAAAGAATAATCAATTCCAAACATTATTTTTTAATAATTATGTTTTGTAATTATTAATCATCTGATTATTTATTTTAAAAACACATAATATATTATGACTTATAAGCAATCCCAAACACCCATTTAACATTTTACCAACTTATTAGTTAAACAGGTTATTCGTATTTAGACTAAACATTAGCTAGTTGGTTTCAAAATTCCCTCCTCCAGCCATCACCCTCAACCTCACCCCCTATAATTGTGAACGACTTTTAATTCACACATAACAATTACTTCCTCCAATTCAAAATAAGTGATACACTTTTTTTTTTTAATGATTCAAAATAAGTGATATATTTTGAAAAATTACTTTATTTAGTAAAAAATAGTAGGACCCACAGGCACACACCCACTAACTATATACTTTAACAAATTGAAATAACTCATTTACCCTTACTTTTACTTTTAAACATCATTAACCCCGTTTTATTTAAAAAGTGTGGGACTCATTCCCCACTAACCATCCAATTAATCTAATTTAACCATAATTATAATATTTTACCTTAAAAATCACGAAACGTAAAATGTATCACTTATTTTAAATCGGAGGAAGTATATGTGTTTTGCTATTTTACTTTGTACATAAATATGATAGGAGTTCAAAAAAACAATACTCAAAATAGTATAAGAATAAAAAGTGCAAACATATTAATTTTCTAACCATATTAATTGTAAAATTACACGAGTGTGTACCAATAAAATGTTCTTCTAAATCTTTAATATTACTAATAATAGTTTGCTTTCAAAACACACAGTGCCGTTTTGTCAAAAAGGAAAAGCGTGATTCATGAGAATTGATACCAAAATTTACCAAAATATAATGTGGACACGACTTAATTTTTTTCTAACAGCAAACTGAGGACACGATTTTATGCTTATCCATGATGTTATTTTGGTAAATGCCGTTTTCTCTTTTATATTTAGGGGTGTTTGAGATTTAATATTGAAAATATATTATGCGTTTGAAAATGAATAATTAGTGGTTACAAAACATTATTCTGAAATACCCGACACCTGATTTCATGTAAAAGTAAGACCCGATACCCGAACCGATTTTTAGTAATTCGGTTCCAACCGGTTCCGGTTCGGTACGGGTTCTGGTTTGATACGGGTTCTGGTTCAGTACGGGTCCAAGTCAGTTTTTCGGTTCTATATCTCATCCCTATGAGAAATTATGCGGGTGCACCATTTAAGTGATACGTGGCAATATCTTCAATTTGATTTAGTGATTTATTAGACCGGTTCTAATTGATGTTATTAGTGATACTTATTTTTGGTCAATCATTTAAGTTGTCGCTCTAACTTGTATACCTATGTCAATGATATACACTCACTCTATATTCTTAGTCCCTGTATATTATAAAATATGAGTTGCGTTCAAGGAGGTCATCGATCTTTATAAAGTCTAAAGTAATAAATCTTAGCAATTGCATCAAAAAATCCCTTAACCACCACCATCATCAAATCACATGTGATTCAATATACAACCACCACCATCGGCCACCCCCTCTGGCCGCCGTCCGCCGCCGGTCGCCATCGCCGGCCGTCGCCGCCTCCGGCCGGCGCGATCATATGTGATTGGATACGCAATCACATGTGATTGCAAGCAGCCAACAGTGGCGAGGAGTTTCCGGGGGTGGAGACGGTGGCTGACAATGGTTGGTGGTGGTGGTCGGCCGTGTTAAATCACATGTGATTTAATACACATGGATGGTGGTGGTGCTGGTAGTGGTCGGCGGTGCGCAATCACGTATGATTTAATACACATGGGGTGGTGATGGTGTTGATGTGTTGAATCATATGTGATTCTGGTGGTGGTGATGATTTGGTAGTTGATTGATCTAAGGGCTGAGATTTATTTCTCAGGATTTATAAAAATATTGGACCTCCTTGAACGTTTCACTATAAAATATAAACACAAAAAATACATAATTTTATTCAAATACTCCACACAACTCGTCCATATATCCATCTCGAAACTAAAGTGATGAATTCATATTCCCCTTGACATAAGCGTACCAATAGTGTCAGTAAACTATGGCTGTCTGTAGCCGACGGACGGAATCATTAAACTCATCATAGCATGTATAGATAATATTCAATTTTTATCTAGGTATAATAATATTAACTTTATATACAAAGATAACAAAAACTATAAATGGAGACATTGGGGGATTTTTTTCACCAACCCACTTGAGTGATTGTGGCCATTTTCACCGTGTTCTACTATAAACAGAATTAAAAAAACAAGTGGTGTCTTCACATTTTGTCTGCCAATAGAATTCAATTTGAAAATATATGAAGATAAATGATAAAACTAAAAATGAAGAAAAATAAAATTCAATTTGAAATATAATTAGATATAATATCAAGTTAATTTCTTTTTGCAATAATTAAACCTTCTATAGGTGAAAGTATAGTCACATAGGGCGCGGTACGCTCCGGTACGGGTACGCGGTATGGGTACGCGATTCACTAGTTTAGGTGTATCGGGTACGCAGGGGGTAGGTTCATTTCGGTACGTGTCCGGTACGGTGTACCTTACTGTAACAACCCTCGAAAACAGGTCGTTCTCCCGACACCCCATTTGACGATGCCCAGTTTTATAAAACATTATTAATCAGTTTAGAAAAATATTTGATATATTAAGCCTAACAATAGCCCACCTCGACTATATACATTTTATTATACACATGTTTGCATATTAATATAATATATATATATATATATATATATATATCACAGCATTCTTTGGAAGGATCCACAAATTAACGAGTTGGTGATCAAACGTAAACTTTAAACCGGAACAAAAAAATATAAACTTTATATTTTATAGATAATGAAGTTTTAGTTAAACCAAAATAAATGGTACGGAAATTATGGTGCGAATCGCCTACACACTTAAGTATGCAAGTATTATTATCTAACTACTCGGTATAATACGAGAATATCGAACGTAACTAAATATATTTCTGAAGTGATTTATTTTTATCAATAAATGATCATAGTCAGGAAATGAGTAAAATCCCGTTTAAAACATTTCACCTGACGAATTTACCGGTATATGTAAATACCCAATATGAATTGTTTTTTTTTTATTTTTTACCTTTTAAAAACTTAAATATTAAAACCTTATCCTCATTCCCCACTTTGGCAGGCATGCACCAAACTACCCGTACATGTGTAAGACTCTTTTTAATATTAAACAATCGTCTCCACCAATCAGATCATGACACACATCCTAAAACTCTACCCTACTCTAAAACGGCACCCCATCCCATGTGTTCATCTTCTTCCCTCAAATACACCCATATCACCTCCATCTTTCTCGGCAATTAAAGGTAAAAACTAGAAGTACCAAATCTCTCACTTTCCAACTCCGGCGACATTTCCGAGCTCTCTTTCTCTCTAAAACAAGATCAAGTGAAGGTGTCGTGTTACAACCACCCCCGATCAAAAACTCCGGCGTCCAGCGATTCTCCGTCAGCTTGCTTTTCCGGCGACCAAGACGAGTCCAACAGTATCTCCGGCGATCTCTCTCTTTGCTCTCGGCTTCTAGCTCTCCGTCGCTCGGTATACATCTGAAACCTTGTCTTATTATCTTGTATCATGCATATTCAGGTATTAAAGCTTTCTGGGTTTGCACCCGAGACCTTCGTCTCCGGCAGTGCCCGTGCCCGAGTGGTGTGGGCCATTACGTCTTAAAACCCGTCGAATCCCTCGTTCTCTTTCTCCGGCGAAACACACACTAGTGTGTGTTAAGCATGGTGACGAGTTAATCTTTACGAGTAGGTGTGAAACCGAAACATCGGATGTGTGTGATGCGTACGTATGTTTGTGTGGTGTTAAGCAGTGGCGGACTCAGAAAAAAATTTAAGGGGTTGCACAACTTTTTAGTTCATACTAAATAAAAAACAAAAAAAAGAAACTCGAAATTACGATTTCATTATATACGTCAAAAACGTCTATTAATTACTCTCTCCGTCCCACAAAAAAGTTCTCATTTCTCCTAAAATTTTGTCCCACAAAACAGTTCCCATTTCTCAAATTTGAGGGGTCCACTTAATAAAATAATATTATTACCAATTATTCAACCAATAAAACATTTTCTCTCTCCAATTTAACCTTATATTTTAATCAAAAGTATTATCAAGAACCCCACCACTAACTCTCTTCTAAAATCTTGTGCCCAAGAGAATTGAGAACTTTTTTATGGGACGGAGGGAGTATATTCTAAAGTTGAGCGCTTGGATCTTTCATTTTTCGTAAACGATTTATTACATTCTCAATTGTGACATCTAAAAGGGTTTTTCTCCTATTGTATAAATCAACGCTTGATTCAAAAAATATCACCCATTTTAATGTGCAAATCGGTTTTTAACAAATATTTAAATAGAACATATATTTCTAATTTTTTCTACTGTAGAAAGATATTTGGTGAATTATTTTTTTTATGGGTGTCACCTACATTAAAAAGATAAAAATTAACACTAAATCGAAAAATTTGAGGGGTTGCCCGGGCAACCCCGTGCACCATACTAGGTCCACCCCTGGTGTTAAGTGTGTGCGCCGGCATGTGTCACCGGTGAAGTTCCGGCGGAGTGGCGGTGTTCTCTTTCTGTCTTCCGTCGCCGGTAACGACCGGCTGAGTGGTTCCGTCGAAGCAAGCTAAGAATCATCAAAACCATAATTTTAAGTTAAAATCAGATTTATAAATTAATATTAAAATAGTTTATTTAATAATTATTTAACTAATAATTACTTATATAATTATTATTTAAATAACATTTATTTATTTAAGATAAACTAATCATTTAGTTATTTATTAATTTAATAAGAAGTTTATCATTTGATTTTTCATAATTATTTAAATTATATTTTATTTAAATAATTATCTATTATATCAAAACTCGTTCACTTCGATTAAAGTGCACCGATTTTTGAAAATTTATTAAATCTGAACAAAAATATATAAAAATACGAGATCGACCAATCGAGTCACCAACGTATCACTTGAGTCTAGATTCATTTAAGAGAGTCATTTGCGCATCATGTAAATTAGGCGTGTCTTTGAGTCCGTCGCTTATTTGTTTATTGTTATGCGGTTAGGACGCCAAGATTGTTTGGTTGGCTACCCCAACTATTGTTGATTTCACTTTGCTAGCTTCACATCAGGTGAGTTTTCACAGCCCCTTTTTACTGTATTTTTAACTATTTTGGGGTGAGAAACATATAACTAATTTATAAATGCATGTATGACTGTTATTGTTTATCTGGTAAATTTTAACTGTGACGAGTCATGCATAAACAATATTATGGGAAAATTGTTGTTTTGAAAGACATATATGAACAATATTTTAGTACAATCAGTCTTTGTGAAAACTTGAATAGACAATACTTTTGAGATAACTGGTCATTGAAAAGACATACTCGAACAAGTATTTTTACGAAAAAGTCTTAATTAAGACACTATGAGAAACTAAATGAGTTTGACGAATACTTGCCATGAGGTTGGTGAATACTTGCCATGAGTTTGGTGAATACTTGCCATGTGGGTGAACACTTGCCATGGGATTGGTGAATACTTGCCATGAGATTGGTGAACACTTGCCATGAGTTTTGGAATACTTGCCATGAGTTTGGTTATCACATGCCATAAGGCGATGTACACACTGTGAAACTAAGATGTACATCTACATTTAAAACAAAAGAATTCAAAGATTATTTTAGTACACGAGTTGTACTAGCAAATGGTTTGAATAAATCAACGATTTATAGAATCATAAACCTGTGAACTCACTAACCTTTGTGTTGACACTTTTTTTAATATGTTTCTCAGGTACTTTAGCATGAAGTGTTTTGCATGACATTTGCTCAAACCGGATTACCACTTTTGGGAAAAATAGTATTTTACCTAGTATGAAGTCAAGACTGTAAACTTGAAGTCTATATAATAGATATTTTATTCAAATCAATTATCGTAAACAATCTACGCTGTGTTTGTAAAAGTTTAACAATTGGTAATCCATTTTTATGCTATGTTTTACTATTGATCGATTGTTGTGATTCCCAATGTAAGTTGCACGCCCGCTCTTCCGCAAAACCAGTTCTGGCGGGGTGCGACGGATTGGTATCAGAGCTATTGGTTATAGTGAACTAGCCAGAGTCTAGTCTATAACCTGAAAAAAAAAATTGGGTCAAAACGTTTTCACTTCATGTATAGCTGCATTACACATAAAATTGCACTTCATGTAAAGTCGCATATTATATCATTCCCTAGACTTACTACTAGGAGTGTTACTTGGCCCTCTATTACATTAAGTTAAGCATTATTATACTACTTGATATCTATACGTGAAACTATATGTAAGATCTATTACAGTACATCGAAACTCAATACATTGCACTATAGCGTTCACTTCACACTTACATCACCTTGTTGTTACACTGCCTTACATTTGTAGTAGAAAGATCGCTTACATTTCATCGCACACTTACTTCACATACCATAAACCTTTATTTGATACATCATCCACCTTCACTAATCACTTGCACCAAAACACGAATTCGAGAATTACTACTGAACGTCTACGAACAGTATATATGTTGACTACTCTACTCGACAATGGGCATCATGACACCTCCTCAGACGACCTTCAATAAGAAACATGAGATACACATGCACCATGTATCTTAATCACACATTATATATATTCATGTCACACATTGTTTACATTATATATCTTTCTCACACATTGTTCCTCGCGCGAGTATCGCCGCCACAACCCTTAAGATAGTACAATTTCTGAAATTCCACGTATAATGGAAGTACGAAGGAAATACTCATATTCATGAATCAAGAATATGAAATGATAATGATAAGAAAATATTGTATTATGATATTATAAAAACGCCTGATCACCGTGTTTATAATTACATAATACAATGTGGAATTATCAAAGTCATGGATTATTGAAAGGAATCATTGAATAAACCAGTTGATAACCATCAAACCCCCTTAGAATTGAAACAAAAAAAAGAGCCAACTTATGGAATGGAAACCCTCATGTTAAACATGAAACACAACATCGAGGTAGAAAATAGTAAATTGAATCAATTCGGAAGAGGCATCATGCGTCGTACCTAATCGCTTCGCATCCATTTGATGTTCTCATGTTAACTATAATCTATCTACTCTATTATCTTACGTCCTTCTATTGTGGTTACTTGAAATCAGACATGGCCCCTCGAAAAGCTGCTCAACAAAATAACAACAACCAAGGACAAGCTCCTCTTACTGCCGAACAAATCGCTAACCTCATCTCTGAACAAGTAGCTGCTGCCCTACAAAACCAAGCTGTAGGTGAAGGGTTTCTATTGATACTGATTGACCACTTGGGTCAACCTCTTAGTTTACTTGGTTCGAACCATAATGACCAAGAACATGAACTTGTTCTTGACCGGTTAAAACCAACTAGCTAATTTAATCCCTAATGCGGAACTGAGATTAAACTTAATCCTTAAACCCTAAAGGATTGGGATCTTCGAAATCTAGATTAAATTAACAATGGAAGAAACCTTGTACGAAATCCCAAACACACACACACACTTGTGTGTGTTTCGACCAACACCAAGAACCCTAGGGTTCTTAGTCGAGTTCGTCCAAGAGGGGAGAAGGGAGAAAAGGTTTTCTCAAAACATACCTTTAATCTTGCTTAAGTTAGTCCACTGATGATGAACACAACGAGCGATCTTCTAGTTGATCCTTGTAATGATCTTCAATATTCAAGTCTTGAAGAATATGAAGAACGAACGAACGAAGAACGAAGAACACAAGAACTTGTGTTCTTGTACCTATTCGGCTGAAACCAAGGGAGAGGGGGAAGGAATTTCGTGGCCTATCAAGGAGGAATTAGGGTTAGCCTAAGCCTCTTATTTATAGATAAATAAGTTACGCTTACCCTCTAGTTTAATTAAGATCAATTCCTTAATTAAACTTTCCTTTTTACGTTTCCTTTCCTTATAGTTTATTATTATTTTATTGTTGCACTTAACTATTAAATGTTTAGTATTATACACTTAATATATTTCGTGTACATATAAATATATATACGAAATATATACTTTGTATTAATACTTTTAATAATTAATTATATAATAACCTTTTATATAATTTACACAATAATATTATCCAATGCCATATGATTTAATTACTTTAAATCATATTATAGATAATCTATAATTAACACATTGTATATTTACTCAACTAGTAAATGTACAAATACTTGTATTAATTAGTTAGATAAACTAATCTAGTAATAAGTCAAACTTGACTTAATACTTAACTTGATTCATAAATGACTTATTATGAATCATTCCTCTTCCAAGTGTCATTACATATCTTACTCGAATAACATGCACTCACCGGTGTGACCCTTAAGTGTTTCGTAGGCATGGATGTATCATCATAGGTTGACTAACTGTGCACACATATCCTTCAGACTCCCACTTGTGCAAGTTTGTAACCTTTATCTTAATGATACGAGCTACAGTGGCATTCTAGATGGGCATGTAGGTAACCAACCCCATAAAAACAGCTTTGTGTAACCCAGGTATAGTTTCTTGAAAAACTCTTTAATAGCGTCTTCTAGTAAAGAACACTCTGTCTCTACTTCTTGGGCAACTATGTTAGGTTCATCCCTTGCAGCACGATATTTGTGATAACGAATACGAGCATGGTAGAAATTATCAACTCCTGTATTCAAAATCATTTCATGACTTCTTGATTCAAACTATTGTGATAAACGACAAAGAACAAATCAGTTCGTTTGGGCATGGCCATGCACTTTCCAGTTATCATCATGTCAAAGGACACATAAATATCTCTCCTAAAAAGGAGGTGCAATTACCATCTTGTTATATTTCGATTCAAAATACAAATTCCTTTGTACCCACTAAAGCCTCGTATGACAACCATATTTCAGAATTGTCTAAGACGAACCATAGCACATTAGTCAATGTATCCCAAACCAAATACCTCAGGCTTAAGGACAATCCTAGTGAATAATACTTTTGAACTTTTCAACCACGAAGTATTATCATGGTGGTCAATCCAATATCCGTCGAGCTCCAACAGAATATCATCGATATTTGGTTTACACAAAACTTGTGTAGCTATCTTCGAAGAACTTCGAATCTACCACCAAATACCGCGATGACGTTAACGTCCCATCGAGGTTCCCACCAAGACGAGTAGTCACGGATTCATATCTTTTGAATAAAGTAACTTTTATTCATTGATCTTTTAGAACATACAAAGTCTGAATAATAATGATGCTAACTCATGTATTATTCCTCACTGGACATAGATACAGAATTATTACTGGATCATTACTTATTCCTTTTGTTCATGTTGATTACTTAATGACTTTTACAACCTTAATTGTAACTTTATCACTAAACCAGTCATTTCTATTAAACTAAAGACATAAGACGAGTATTTGAAAAATACTATTTCTTTTGCCTTTGCTAGATTTTGTTCTTACAACATTCTAGAACATATTGTAGTCTTGCCCTTTTATGCAATTCGGCAAACATAGGAGGATTGGAAAGTAACTCCTTAGTTTCTTGAATTCATAAAATTCGCCTTGTAACTAAAACCTCTTTTAGTCACTTGATTTGTAGATATATCATTACTAGTTAAAGAAATTTCCTTAAATGATTAACTTATTCACTGGAGTGTGAATATCCTATTAGATTTGCAATAATTAATCACAAGACTTGTGACCACGCTATTATGCTTGCAATAATCTAATCAATGATCATTTATCATTTCTCTTAACTCTTTGGCTAACGACTTGGTAAAACCTTGTTGTTAATATCCTAACTAACTTACTATATTCATTAGTACCTCTAATGAATATGTTAGTCATAGCTTCCACTAAATTTTATGGAAATAAGCATCACTTAAACTACTTCTTTTGACCTAGTCAAAACTTATAGTTTAATCCTTCAAGAATTAATCAATTATCAAAGTCATCCTTTGGATTTGCGAATATCCAACATTCTTTTGAAGGGAATCATGACTTTCATTGATTATTGTATCTAACAAGTATAAGACACTTGAAATGATACTTCCAATTCTTAAGTGTATTAGTATCTTTTAAGAATCTCATTTAATGCCAAAGTCACTTCTTTGATTTCTCAAATATCCATTATTCCTATTAGGGAATTATGACTTGATCAAATGTTGTATTTATTACAAGTATAAAAGACTTGCAATAATACCTTTTAATTCTTAAATTCTTTAATATAGTTTGTCCCTTTTAAGAGTTCATTTAATGTCTAAGTCATTTTCCTTGGATTATACGAATATCCAATTATTCCTATTAGGAAATTATGACTTCATTAAATTCCTTTATCACAAGTATGAAAAACTTGTAATAATACTCTTTAAAGTCTATCTTGATTATATCCAATATAATCATACTATATTAACACTAATACTTTAAAACTTACCTTAAGATGTTTTAAATAAGTTCAATGTATCTTGAACTTTATGCTTTCCATAAAAACTCTTAAATACTTTCATTAGAAAAACTTTCTAATTACTAGCATCTAAGTAATTTGAGCTTCTAAGATATTCACACAACAATCAACCAAATATAAACAATGAGATCATTATTAAGTCAATACTTGACTTTATAATCTAGTCATAAAACTTGACTAGTATAATCAACACACATGCACACACAATATAATTCAACCATGGATTCAACGATAAACTTAAAATACCAAATTTATCATGAAAATAGAAAATGTAATTTTGTTGAAAACAACTTAAAAAACGAAAATTGTTTTACTGAATCCATACGAAAAAATACTGAATTAAAACGTGGTGCTTGTGGGATCATTATCTCATGTTAGTCCATCTCACTTTTCATCATCTTATGCAATAAACGATTGCTAAAGTTGAGTTACTCGTAATAACTTTTACAAGTAGGAAAAGGAGTATCTAGAAGTTGGTTAAGTCAACTGAGTAGCAAGCATAGCCTCCTACCCTTTGACCCTCGTCACAACCAAGACACCATTTCTCGGTCCTTGTCTTGTTTGACTTTACCTTCTTGACCTTTGTGTGACTTTATTACCCTTAAGCACGTTTTGGCTGAGATCAGTTTTACCCTTTCCCTTTCCACTGCGCCTCTTTCCCTTTTTCACTACCATCATCAGTTAATATGAGATCATTCTTAAACTTAGTCCCCAAACTCAACTCATTAGTCTTGAGCACGGAATGTAGCTCAACAATGGATTGCTCCATGTTTTGCATGTTGTAGTTGACTACATAAGACTTATAGTCATCTAACAACGAGTTAAGTATCATTACTGTTGCTAACTGCAACGGTACTAGGTGTCCTAGTCTTTTTAAGACGATCCATGTGCTCTTTCATTTTCATGACGTGAGCACTCACTGATGATCCCTTAACCATCTTGCAAGAGTTGAACACTCTAAAAGCATAATATGATTGTCCTGGTTCATCTCTAGCATTCGTGTCAGGGGCATTTAGCATTGCTCTTTCAAGGACATTTCCTTTTCTCTCACGCCTAAGCATAATCCGAAGATCACGCTTCCAATTGAGAAACTTTGACCTAGTCAATTTGTCCTTTTCTAGAAACAAGCGTAGTGAGAGATTATTGGTACGTGTCGTGTTGGTTGTTATTGCCGTCTACAAATCAAACCCAGTTTAATTAGTAATCATCAACAAACATTCTCTAAAATATATTATAAACCCATAATTAATATTTTAGGCCTAGGATCCATATATCACATTCTCGCCGCAAGGTTTGGGCACTTCCCGATGAGACATGCTATTTCTGGTAGGTAACATCCTTACCGATCGTACCAAGACTTGACACGATTCCTAGGGGTCGTAGAATCTTTAGACTTATAACTTATTACAACTTTGTACAATTTAATTGTACATTTCTAAGTTAGTAATAAAGTCTAGTATGTTTATTCTACTCAAGTACATTATCACCAAAGTAGATCAGACCATCTAAAACAGTGCGATGTTCTGCGCCGGGACTCCCGATTATCACAGAAGCTTACGCATCCTAACACTCGCAATGATTTGAATCCATATCTAAGGTTCTTTATCCTTACAATATGAATATCGTTTAACAAGTGAGGTGTTCCATTAGGTGGATAGTACTTATATCTAAGATTTTCTTGGGTTTGTTTAAGTCTTGAACTAAACTTAAACCTTATTCCAATCTTAATCATTGTTTAAAATGTGTGACTTGTAGATTCAAGAAATCTACAAGACACCTTTTTAAACCGTAAGAACTTTTTCTTAAAACTTATAGTTTCAAGAATTTGCGCGTTTTTATATGTATACCTAAAAACGAGGTGTACAAAACGTATCACTAGGTTTTGTGGAAAACCTTATCTAGAATAAAACTTACTTGTTTTATCTTTTCTTGAAAAACTTAAAACTTATGTTAAACTTTTAATCCTTTTACGATTCATAGACTTGAATCATAAACCTAGTTTAACACACCTAGTTTTTCATATGTTTAATAATGAAATCAAACATTTGTTTTGACTTACTAGATTTCACCAAAAACTTATGTCTTAGCGACACACTTATAAACGTTGTGATTTTCTTGTGTAGCTCCCACTAGCTCCAACAACCATGGTGGAACTTAAGCTAACATAATCACCGGTTTATACTTGGTGAAACTAATAAACTTATTATATAAAGACTAAACATAATAATTCTTAGTTTGTTTAAACATTTCTTACATTTAACTAGAATTAGTTAAATATAGGTTCTTGTTATTTACACTTGATCATTAATCTAGTATATTACATGACTTGTAAAATACTTATATTATACTTGTATAATTACTAGTTATAATAACTTATAACTTTATACAACTTATAATATTAATATATAACTTTGTATATTTCTAGTTCATCATATAATCTCAACTTGTACAATTTCTAGTTATAATGGAATCATAACTTTGTACTTTCTAGTTTTAATTATATAATTAACTTACACAATGACTAGTTATATTATTATCCTTAAAGATCAAAATAACATTATCTTTTAATGTTCCATTTAATCTTGTATTTAATATATATACATATATATTTACTTTTAAAATAAACTTGTAATCATTCTAATAAGAATATTACATCTAATTTATATGTATTTTAACTTGAACTAATTAAAATACGTATAAACTACTTTATTTATTAAAATTCATTTTATCTTTTAAATATTTAAAATTCGAAACATAATACATAAATATAAATAAATACATCTTGTTAATTTCTTGAACTAGAAATTAACACTTCTTTTAATTCTCATTAATTAGTCTAACCCTAATCTTGTTTTTGATCAACCAAAACTAGGGTTTTGACTTTCTTTTGATCAAAGACATTATTTAATTAAAAGATTAATTCTAATCAATCCTATTTAAACAATAAACTTTGTTTAAATTCTAAGATGGAATATAACTCTAATAAATTTATTTAAACTTTTTAATTTAAACCTTATAGACAATAAACTTTGTCTAGATTTCTAGGTTTAAAGAATTAGTCTTTAATAAATCTACTAAAGTAATAATTAAACCTATTAAACATAAACTTGTTTAATTATCTACGTTTTAGATTATTAACCTAATTAATCCTTTAAATAATTAAACTCAACTAGTTTAAAGTTCTAGGGTTCTAGATTATATCTAGGGTTTTTTTTAGAAAAATCCTTAAAGTCTAGGAAACTTTTCCACCAATTAAACAAGGCTAGTTTAACAAACTTGGTGTCCAAGCATCCTCCTTGATCACGAAATCTTTGAGAAAAGGGAAGAATCATTTTTGATCAATTAAACCAAATCTTGGTTTAACATACTTGATCCTAGATTTGGAAGATCAAACAATTAAGGAAAGAATCCTCTTGATCAAGATTTTTGACAATCTTGATCCTAGGGTTCTAGATTTCTTGAAAATGGCTAGGGTTAGGGAAAAGAAGCCTTTTGATCAATTAAACAAAACTTGTTTAATGTTCTTGATCCTAGGGTTCTTTTGCCTTACACGAAATTTCTAGGGTTTTCTAGAATCCTTTTGACCAATTAAACATAACTAGTTTAACATTCTTGGTCCTAGGGTTCTTACCCTTTTCGTGATCTAAGAAGAAGAAAAAGAGAAAAAATTGGAACAAAAAAAAACTTAATAAAAAATTAAACAAACAAACTTTGTTAATCTAGTTTAGATCTCTAAACCACCGCTCTGATATCACTGAAGGGTTTCATTGATACTGATTGACCACTTGGGTCAACCTCCTAGTTACTTGGTTCGAACCCTACTGACTAAGAACATGAACTTGTTCTTGACCAGTTAAAACCAACTAGCTGATTTAATCCCTAAATGCGGAACTGAGATAAACCTAATCCTTAAACCCTAAAGGATTGGGATCTTGGAAATCTAGATTAGATTAACAATGGAAGAAACCTTGTACGAAATCCCAAACACACACACACACACACACTTGTGTGTGTTTCGACCAACACCAAGAACCCTAGGGTTCTTGGTCGAGTTCGTCCAAGAGGGGAGAAGGGAGAAAAGATTTTCTCAAAACATACCTTTAATCTTGCTTAAGTTAGTCCACTGATGATGAACACAACGAGCGATCTTCTAGTTGATCCTTGTAATGATCTTCAATCTTCAAGTCTTGAAGAATATGAAGAATGAACGAACGAAGAACACAAGAACTTGTGTTCTTGTACCTATTCGGCCGAAACCAAGGGAGAGGGGGAAGGAATTTCGTGGCCTATCAAGGAGGAATTAGGGTTAGCCTAAGCCTCTTATTTATAGATAAATAAGTTACGCTTAGGACCCTCTAGTTTAATTAAGATCAATTCCTTAATTAAACTTTCCTTTTTACGTTTCCTTTCCTTATAGTTTATTATTCTTTTATTGTTGCACTTAACTATTAAATGTCTAGTATTATACACTTAATATATTTCGTGTACATATAAATATATATACGAAATATATACTTTGTATTAATACTTTTAATAATTAATTATATAATAACCTTTTATATAATTTACACAATAATATTATCCAATGCCATATGATTTAATTACTTTAAATCATATTATAGATAATCTATAATTAACACATTGTATATTTACTCAACTAGTAAATGTACAAATACTTGTATTAATTAGTTAGATAAACTAATCTAGTAATAAGTCAAACTTGACTTAATACTTAACTTGATTCATAAATGACTTATTATGAATCATTCCTCTTCCAAGTGTCATTACATATCTTACTCGAATAACATGCACTCACCGGTGTGACCCTTAAGTGTTTCGTAGGCATGGATGTATCATCATAGGTTGACTAACTGTGCACATAAATCCTTCAGTAGGAAGCGCTGGAAGCAATAACAGAAATGGTGGTGGCAGAGCAGAGAACGAACAAATAGGTTGTTCGTATAAAACCTTTCTAGGTTGTGACCCGATGAAATTTAGCGGCACTGAATGTGCCGTCGGGATCATTCGTTGGATCGAACGAATGGAAGTGGTACTTGAAATCAGCGCATGTCGAGAAGATTGCAAAGTAAAATACGCCACTTGTACCCTGACTCACGAGGCTTTGACCTGGTGGAACTCACAACTTCAAGCGCATGGTAGGGATGCTGCCTACCGAATGTCATGGAATGAACTGAAAACTCTACTGATCGAAGAGTACTGCCCTAGTAATGAACTTCAAAGGTTAGAATCTGTATTGTGGGAACTGTCAATGGAAGGTTCTGATGTGGCTAGCTATACTACCTGATTCAGCGAGTTAGCCCGACTTGTACCTCATCTCGTTACCCCCGAGGTCAAAAAGATCGAGAAGTATATCTAGGGATTGACACCCCAAATTAGGGGAATGATCACGGCATCCAACCCAACCACTATGAAGCATGCAATCCAATTAGCCAACAGTCTGGCCGACAATGCAATCAGAATAGGACAACTAACGAAAAAGAATAATGTTGTTGGGGAGGCAGCGGCGGTTGAAGGAGGCAAAGACGATGACCAGTCCAACCATAATGGCAAACGAAGTTGGGAAGATAATCAACACTTACATCATAACCAACAAGACAATAAACAACAGAAAATAGCCAGAGTTTATGTGGCGACCGTCCCGGGATCCAAACCCTACCTTGGAGACCTTCCAAAGTGCAACGAATGTAAACGTCATCACCTAGGCAGATGTCTACAATGCAACAGGTGCAAAAAGTATGGGCACAAGGCTCAGACTTGTCAAGTGACTCTTTCCATTGAAAAAGGATGTTTTAAATGTGGAGCATCATGTCACTACATAAGAAATTGCCCCGAGTGGGAGAATCAGAATAACAACAACCTCAACAATAATGAAGCACAAGTTATTGAAGCTCGAGAAAACCATCAAAATCCTGATGCATAAACCGGTATGTTTATCTTATATAACTAGTACTCTTAAGAACATTAGTTGTATGAAAACAACCTAAATTATGTATTGTCTTAGTATGTCATTATTACGTTACTCCCCATTTAGCCAAAAGTTAATTAGTTCTATTAAAAAAAATTATTGTAGCCAATGTTTACAAAAATATATATATATAGATAACTTATCTGAACCGGTAGTCGAACCGAAAAATTTAAAAGTAGACAACTTGAATTATTGGATTAGATCGGTGGGACTCTATTTTTATAAGAGCATGAAAATAAAGCGAAAGAGAAAAATCAAGAAGCTAAATGTGCGTTCAAATTCAAAATGAGATCATGAGTTTACTTGTCAAAAAGAAAATAAATTTTTAAAATTTTGAAAACCGTACTGATTTTTCATAATTATTTAAATTATATTTTATTTAAATAATTATCTATTATATCAAAACTCGTTTACTTCGATTAAAGTGCATCGATTTTTGAAAATTTATTAAATCCGAACAAAAATATATAAAAATACGAGATCGACCAATCGAGTCACTAACGTATCACTTGAGTCTAGATTCATTTAAGAGAGTCATTTGTGCATCATGTAAATTATGCGTGTCTTTGAGTCCGTCGCTTATTTGTTTATTGTTATGTGGTTAGGACGCCAAGATTGTTTGGTTGGCTACCCCAACTATTGTTGATTTCACTTTGCTAGCTTCACATCAGGTGAGTTTTCACAGCCCCTTTTTACTGTATTTTTAACTATTTTGGGGTGAGAAACATATAACTAATTTATAAATGCATGTATGACTGTTATTGTTTATCTGGTAAATTTTAACTGTGACGAGTCATGCATAAACAATATTATGGGAAAATTGTTGTTTTGAAAGACATATATGAACAATATTTTAGTACAATCAGTCTTTGTGAAACAATATTTCAAATAACAAAAACATAGCATAAAATCCATAAAACTTTAAAGACATTCATGAAAATACTTAAGCATATACCAAAATTGATCTAATATATTGATAAAAAAATATAAAGAGATAACGATCTTTTCCTAAACTATAGGGGTGATTTGATTTTGAATCATTCATATAATAAAAAGATATACACAATCGATCCTGAAATTTAAAAATTATGCAATACATTCTTGACTTCGTGGGAAACGCGATCCATATTAATCGGGTACGAGGTTCCCACCTAATGGGAACGAGAATTACGGCGTACCAATTCATTTACCTTCTTTTATCAGGAACTCCAAATTGGCGCACCAAATAGCGATCCCTGTAGCGTTCGGTACACCAATGTATCGCGTTTCGCTATGCGGCGTCCGGTACGCAGTTCGCACCCTAACCAGCGTATCGTGTGGCTATGGGCGAAACATCTTCCAAAAATTGCAAGCAAATGCAACAAAAAGATCGACCTATAAAGTATTAATTAAGAAAAAAAAAAACAAATGATTCTTTTTATTAACTACAACGTTTTAAATATTCATCAACATAATCAATTTTTTTAATTTTAAATATTTGCAAATAATCTATAATTTACCATCATGAAAAGTCAAACCTTTAAAATTTAAAATTGTTGCTTTCTCCTATGTAACTCTTGGAGGACAATGGGAATAAAAAAAAGTTACAGATTGATGGTTGTGATAGGGCAACTTAAAAGTCCAACATCATCGTTACGAATAATCAACCAAGTTATTGTGGGCTGTTGATGGTTTTTGGATATTTTTCATTTTTAAAAAGGTATTTATGTTTATAATATGTTGTTTATATGGTCAAGTTTTACTTACGATGTATAAAACTAAATTATTGTTGTTTTTGTTTCCGAACATCTTCTTGATCATCTAATAAATATTTACCAATTAAGAAAAATGGATTAAACTCTTAACCTATAGAAAATCATTTTGCATATTATTACTGCCAGGTATCAAGGGTGGTTATTTGCCTTTTTTTGTTATGAAACTAAATTATTGTTGTTTTTGTTTCCGAACATCTTCTTGATCATCTAATAAATATTTACCAAGTAAGAAAAATGGATTGAACTCTTAACCTATAGAAAATCATTTTGCATATTATTACTGCCAGGTATCAAGGGTGGTTATTTGCCTTTTTTTTGTTATGTGTACAATAAAAAAGGTTAAGAATATGATCACCAAATGAGAAGGGTAGAATCAAGAAAATTTGTGTAAACTATTGGAGCTCGCACCTTATTTGAAATCAGATATCATATATAGGAATTGTTTTCAGTTTATTTTTCATTAACAATCACTGTACATGAAGGGTATATAAATATATGATGCAGGCAGTTAAACCCATAAACAAAGGTTGAGAGACGGCTTATAAAGTTTAAACAAAGAATTCAAATCTATTTTTTCATCAAATTTCTTTAATATCGATATTAGAGTTTAAACAAAGAATTCAAATCTTACTTGACAAATGAGAGCGGGCAGTCGTCTCTCTTCTACTAGTTGAATGGGTGGACTTTGGACCTATTCCACCAACACAAGTTATATGCTCTACAACTTGTAATACAATTATAATTAGAATTATTATAATAATAACCCTTAAAGTTAGTGATGTAAATGAGCTAAGCTGAACTGTCAGCTAGTTTTGAAGCTCAAGCTCAATTTAAGCTCATTTAAACTCTCATATATATATAGAATACATAATTCTTTTATTTAATTATAATATTAATATATCAGGTATATTTTATTTTTTATATTACATTGTATACAACTATATGTATAATATGTACTTTCAATCTATTGTAAAAGAAAAAAATCATTAAAAAATTAATCAAACTTGCTCTCTTTCGAGTTATAGTATTGTTGGCTTTCGTTCAACGTCAAACTCGAGAATCACAAACAAAATCAATTTGGGTAGACACAAAAATACCAACTTTCTACAAGAACACGATGTTAATTAAGAAACTACATTCCATCAGGATATTAAGATGCTAAAAGTGTCGTAAAAAAAAGAATGCACAAGTTCAAACCCAACAATTTGGGGAGGCTGATTTATGTCATAATTATGATAAAAGTGTCGTGTTATCGTTCGAGTTTGCTTAAAAATGCTTCCATTTGTGGCAGTTCCTTCACAATTTGGTTCCAATCAGGCAAACCCTGTGAAAAAAATACAACTTTGTTTAATTACAAATTTAGTCCAAAAGTCGAAATAATTTAAAGTTGAATTCACTTTTTTATGTCACTAGGCAATGTTCCCTTGTAGTCAATGTTCTTATTTTTGCATGGATAATGTTGTGTTTTCAACAAAAGGCCAATTAAAATGGTTACAAATTTCATTTACATAAATAAAAATATTTATATTAAAAAAAAAGAGAACTAACCCTCCCTGATCTTCGAACACGACCATCTAGACGAAGTATAATATATACATCCTCCCCAGGAGTTACTCCTTCCGATTTTTGTTGCTCCTTTATCCACCTTGGTACAAAATAAATAAGAAAACAAAATAAATAAATAAGTAAATATATAAATAAATAATTAAACTAGAGTTAGAAAAACCTCATGTACCATCAACTGCTTCTTTAAACAATTCATGAAAATTGAAGTTAAACGCAAAGATTTTTGATAATGACAGCCCTAAAGGCTATCAAGAAGAGGGAAATATTCTGTTTTGAAAAGAAGTTTTTTGTTGAGTTAGTTGCATTAATGAATATTTTCCTAAAAAATGGAAGAAATTTTGACAAATAAGATAAATATGAAATAATAGTTCATAATCTAATTAATTATTATTTTTCAAAACATAATATTCTACTCTTATTGATAGCCTTAAGTTCTGTCATTATCAAAACCTGTTGGGAATTATCTGTTAATTAGTTTGAATATGAGATAATTATCTATTCCTATAAGGGTGGGGTTTCCTATAGATAATTATGTGGTTTAAACTAAGATAAGAATCCTAGTTATATACAAACGTGTTAGGTTTGTATATAAATATACCATGTTGGGTATGAGATTTAGATACTTGTAATCTAAACAATTAGAGTTTTTGTGTAGCTTTCTCTAATAAAGATTTGCGTGTTTGGCATTCGTTGTGTCTTCTTGATTCTTGTTTATATTGCTTCAATTGGTATCAGAGCGTGGAGGCAATTTCAGAATTAGAAGAAGGTGAATCTGATCAGTGTTGTGGTCGGTTCAATCTCAACAATCGGTAATGACAGGAGGAGAGCCCTCAAACCCGCAAATAAAAGAATCGCATTCTTTATCGTTTCAATTCCCTCAATTGACCTCGATAAATTACACGATTTGGCGCATGCGGATGGAAGTTTTGCTCGGTATTCACGGCGTGTGGGACGTGATTGATCCAGGCTCAGCGGATGTCAAAAGAAACAACATCGTGAAAGGATTGTTGTTTCAATCGGTACCGGAGGATGTGATTTTGCAAATCGGTAATTTGCAAACTGGGAAGGAGATGTGGGAAGTAATTAAAACTCGTAACTTAGGTGCTGAACGAGTCAAGGAAGCACGCTTGCAAACCTTGAAATCGGAATTCGAAAGCTTAAGGATGAAGGAGACGAGTTCAATAGATGACTTTTCTTCAAAGTTATCTGGTATTGCATCTGTTTCAGCAACACTTGGAGAAACAATTTCACAAGAGAAGTTAGTAAAGAAATTCCTTGCAAGTCTTCCTAAACACTTCATTCACATCGTGGCGGCACTCGAACAAGTTCTGGACCTTAAAACAATCTCTTTTGAAGATGTTGGAAGGATGAAAGCATACGAGGAACGAATAAAAGAATCTGACAAAGCAAACGAAACAAGTGAAAAGTTGCTTTATTCCAGAACTGAAAATACAAACAGAAACCAAGACTCGGCCGTGGGAGAGGGCGTGGAGCATACCGTGGGGGACGAGGTCGTGGACGCGGTCGTGGTCGGGGTAACACTCAAAGAGATGAAAAGATAAAGGGCAATAATAATGAAAAAAGAGACCTCTCAAACATCAAGTGTTACCGTTGCGATAAATACGGACACTTTGTTTCAAGATGTCCGAATCGAACTCGCGACCATGAAGCAAACCTTAACGATGCACAAGAAGGAGGTGCAAATCATGAGGAAGGAACATTCTTTATGATGAAGGAAGAGACGATGTTTGGTATCTCGACAATGGTGCTAGCAATCACATGACCGGTAAATACTCATATTTTTCTGAATTAAATAAACGAATAACCGGTAGAGTAAGGTTTGGAAATGGCTCGTGTGTGCGTATAGAAGGAAAAGGATCAATTTTGTTTGAAGGTAAAAACGGAGAACAAAAATTGATGAAAGATATATATTATATTCCATCGCTTCGAAGCAATGTAATAAGCCTTGGCCAAACTACATTATTCGGATGTGACATTCGACTCAATGGTGACTATCTAACAATGAAAGATAGATGTGGAAGGTTGCTTATGAAGGTCCCGCGAAGTGAAAATCGCCTCTACAAAACACGACTAAAAGTTGGAAAGCCCTATTGTTTGCAAGCAAAAATCGATGATGAGTCTTGGTTATGGCACGCGCGCCTTGGCCATATTAACTTTGGTGCAGTGAATTTGATGCACAAGTTAACTAACGGAGTACCGGCAATAAAGCGCCAAGATCATATATGCGAAATTTGTGTGATAGGCAAACAAAACAAACACTCATTCCCAAAGAAATCTACTCATAAATCAAAAGATGTCCTTGAAATGTTACATGGCGACATTTGTGGACCAATCGATCCACCAACTCAAGTTGGTAACAAGTATATATTGGTTCTTATTGATGACTTTTCTAGGTACATGTGGTCTTTTTTGTTAAAGCACAAAAACGACGCCCCGGATGTAATCAAGAAATTTAAAAAGTCAATCGAAAAACGAACGGGCAAAGAGATTAAGACGTTCCACACGGATAGAGGCGGTGAATTTACATCTAACGATTTTAATCGGTTTTGGAGTGAAGAAGGTGTTGCTAGAATGTTAACAGCTCCGTACTCACCCCAACAAAACGGAATTGTAGAACGTCGAAACCGCACACTAATCGAGATGACACGTTGCCTGATGAAAGCTAAAGATGTTCCAAACCAATTTTGGGGTGAAGCTGCGCGACATGCAACTTTTATTATAAACCGAACTCCTACGCGAGCATTGGTAGGCGTCACACCATTTGAAAAATTATATGGTTATAAACCAAACCTCCAGGATTTGAAAGTGTTCGGGTGTATCGCCTATGAAAGAATCGTCTCAAAGTATTTGAAAAAACTCGATGATAGATCGAGATCTTTAGTCTACTTCGGAAAAGAACCTGGTTCGGGTGGTGTACGACTTTATAACCCTGATGAAAATAAAATAATTATAAGTTACAATGTAACTTATGATGAAAAATCAACATGGAAGTGGAATTTAGAAGACAAGTCGAGTACAGTAGCAACAAATGTGGAATCTGGAACATTTAATGTGCATTGGGCCGAGAACTCAAGACCCGACCAATTAAACCCAGCAGCTATTGAGCCCCAACAAGCTGATGCGAGCAGCCCAAGACAAGTTAACAACGAAGAGAACATCGAGCATGAACCGAATGATGTTCACAACAATTTCGACGACCACAATGAAGACGAAATAGCCCCGGTACGTCGATCAAATCGTGTAAGTGTTTTACCTCAACGTTTAAATGATTACGAATTAAACACTTACGGATTAATGTTGACTTGTGATGAGGAACCAATGAACTTTAATGAAGCCATTTCAGTGCCCGAATGACATGAGGCAATGAAATCGGAGATTGAATCAATCGAGAAGAACAACACTTGGAAATTAGTACTTCTACCCAAGAATGTTAAACCTATCGGCCTGAAGTGGTTGTATAAAATCAAAAGAAATGCGGATGGATCCATATCAAGGTACAAGGCGCGACTAGTTGCAAAAGGCTATGTACAAGAACCCGGCATTGATTTTGATGAAGTATTCGCGCCAGTAGCTTGTCTCGAGACAATACGACTCTTGATTGCTCTCGCAGCTGGGAAAGGATGGAAAATTCACCACTTAGACGTGAAAACGGCCTTCTTACACGGTGAATTGAAAGAAGAAGTATATGTAAGTCAACCCGAGGGTTTTGAAAAACCGGGAGAGGAAGGAAAAGCTTACAAGTTAACAAAAGCATTGTACGGTTTAAGGCAAGCACCAAGGGCGTGGAACATAAAACTTGATGGCATATTACGTGGACTGGGCTTTCATCGATGTGTGCACGAAACAGCCGTTTATAAAAAGGTGTCAAAAGGCGAATATATTATTGTGGCTGTGTACGTGGATGATTTATTTGTAACCGGAACATGTCACGAAATTACAATCCAATTCAAAAGAATGATGTCATCAAAATTTGAAATGTCAGACCTTGGTCTACTAACTTATTACTTGGGTATAGAAGTATCTCAAGAAAAGAGTTATGTTGTGATCAAACAAGAGAACTATGCTATGAAAATCTTAAAAGAGGCGGGCATGGAAAATTGCAATGCAACACAATATCCAATGGAACCGGGACTAAAGTTGTCAAAAGCGGAAACTGAACCAGAAGTTGAAGCCACTCAGTATCGAAGGGTAGTAGGATGTTTGCGCTACCTCCTTCACACTCGTCCGGATTTATCTTACTCAGTCGGGGTAGTAAGTCGTTATATGCAAAGTCCAAGAGAATCTCATGCACATGCGATCAAGCAAATTCTACGTTATCTACGTGGAACAATCTCGCTTGGAATAAAATATGAGAGATGCGACGAGTTGAGACTTCTTGGTTATAGTGACAGTAGTCATAATATAGACGTGGATGATGGTCGAAGTACTACAGGTCATATATTCTTTCTTGAAAGATCTCCTATCACATGGTGTTCGCAAAAGCAAGATAATGTTGCTTTATCTTCATGTGAAGCTGAATTCATGGCTGCTAATGCGGCAGCATGTCAAGCAGTTTGGCTAAGGGAGTTGCTTGCGGAGGTGACGGGACTAGAGAAACAAAAAGTGTTTGATTCTCATAGATAACAAATCGGCCATTGCGTTGTCTAAAAACCCGGTGTTTCATGGGAGGAGCAAGCATATCCATGCGCGTTTCCACTTCATACGAGAGCGTGTTGAAGACGAGCAAGTTGAAGTTGAACATGTGAAGGGAAATGAACAAGTGGCAGATCCTCTAACGAAGGCCTTAGCACGCATAAAGTTCTTGGAGATGAGACCGTTACTTGGTGTGCTAGAATTACCCTCCTCTCAGGAATTCCGGGGGTGATTGTTGGGAATTATCTGTTAATTAGTTTGAATATGAGATAATTATCTATTCCTATAAGGGTGGGGTTTCCTATAGATAATTATGTGGTTTAAACTAAGATAAGAATCCTAGTTATATACAAACGTGTTAGGTTTGTATATAAATATACCATGTTGGGTATGAGATTTAGATACTTGTAATCTAAACAATTAGAGTTTTTGTGTAGCTTTCTCTGATAAAGATTTGCGTGTTTGGCATTGGTTGTGTCTTCTTGATTCTTGTTTATATTGCTTCAAAACCTTCATTAACAGGTATTAGACATTATATATTTATTAATAACGAGTCAAATGGTAAAACGGTTATAAAGTTGTTTAAGCTATACTCAACATTTTATGAAATATGAGCTATTATTTTAATAATAGTTTTTGTAATATTTACTATTTTTTACATTGTAAAAAAACCCGACCTGGCATATTGTAATACTACTGATCCAAAAAATTAAAAAATAAAGCCTTTGTAAACAGTTAGATATGAAACGGTCAACGTGTTTGACTTGTTTCCATGTAACATTTAGCATTTAGAAAAACAAGATTATGACTAACCTTTCCCATTCACCGGGTGATACAACTTCGGCTTTGAATCTAATTTCGGATTTTAATTTTGTTTTTGCGGTTATAGACTGGGCCCGTGTCTCAAAATCTTCCTATGATGATGTCATCATCCAAAAAAAAAAAAACCAAAGAGTAATCAATTACATTATTATAACAAGATGTAGAAGTGGAAATTTCAACCCATTTTATATGAAAACGGGTCAATATTTGATTGTCGTAAATTGTTATATAAGATACATATATAATTAGTTTGAGTAGAATAGTTATTTAATCATATTCAATATATTAAATTTAAAAAATTCAAAAAGTAGACCAAAAAGTGACTGTGAGTTGGCCCAACCCGCTTATTTTTACCCGTACAAAAAGGTTGCCTATTTTGGCCCGTTACTAGAGGTAACAATATTAACCCATATACTTCTGAACAGGTCAAATTGGTAAAAAGCAAAAAAAAAAAAAAAATTAGCATAGAAGGAAATGAGTCGAAATTCACCCAGAGTTTATTTTGTAAAGAATTTATTCAAAATATTATATTACCGAAATAATATATTTTTTTGTAATCACACTCGACAACACACTCATTATCTTAAAAGAAAAAATTGCATGGACAGGTGTGACCCCGGCCCGACCCACTCATTTTGTCACCTCTAACAAAATGCAATATGTTTCTATAAAGTTATTTACGATTTTACCCCAACAGAGGGAAGAGATGTAACTGCTTTTTTTGGCCCTCCAAAACCTCTTTTTTCACTTTGTGATTCTTTTTCACCCCAAATTACGGGTACCAAAATAACACCTCGATTAAGCAGATCCGTTCGAAATCTTTCTGCCTTTTGGATTGCTAAAGAAACCGTTTCTTTCTTTCCCGCCAAAATAACCTTCACAAATACAAATATTATATAAAATGATGTAAAAAATGTAAAAATGAAAATTTAAGAACTCGTATATTCTTATGATTACTATTGGTTTAATCTTGAATAATGGTAATAACGGTTAGGAATTTTGTCAAAATTTGGATTGACGATAAATCGATAATTATAATGGTACTATTTTTGTTAGGGAAGCTAAATCATAGATGACATGATTCAAAATTATGATCATGAAAATTAAAACTAATATTAAACTAATAAAAAAAATATTAAAATACTGACCGGTCTTGCGGTGTCTCTTAATTGCACAAGTTCAACCACCCGATTAGTTGATAATCTCAATGGCAATCTTGATAATGTTTCGTTTCTAGAAATTTGAGCAAGTTGTTCTTCTTCTTTCTTGTTATCCCAAATATATAACGCCACAAAAACTACAATGCCTGCAAATAACCAAATGAAATGCGACCCGGCCCGTTTGACAAAACGACCCATTTGACCCAATCCAACCCGTTCGACCACTACTTTTGCCGAGTAACTTTTTCGTAAAACAATGTAAGAAATTAGACAACAAATATGAAGTAATTTCTCCTTTGCGGGCCAACCAACCCGAACCCATCCTGGCCCGTTTCAACCCAAACTTGTTTAAACATTTTACCTCCAATATTAATAGCAGCATTTTGAGTAGTTGCAAAAACATCAGGAGCTCCTTCATTGCCTTGTATTGCAAGAAATAATCTTGGAATTGTAAAAAACAATGAAATTCCTGCAGCTGCTGTAAACGCCACATAAAAGAATTTTCTAACACCACGAAACGGTGCTTGAACTTCACTAATAAGTTTTAAATCTCTTCGGAAACCGTAACCGACATCTTCACCACCTAATCTTGCCTGTATATAATTTAAAATTTATTTATTTAATTAGTTTGATAGTTTTTAAATCTTGAAATATTCACTTAGGGTTTTAAAAAAATCGGAACTTTATGTAAGGGGGTGTTTAGAAATGTGTAAAAAAACCTCCTCGATCATTTTATTTTTAAAATTAACTTATCTTTGTAATAACATAGTTTTTAATCATAATTACAAGTTTACAACATTAATCATTTGAAATATTCATAGTAAGACAAAAGTTCTCTAGGTTAAGATGATTATTCTGACTTAAAGTTGCAATAATCAATTACTTGCCCTTGTAAGTGATAACTGAAACTTGAAGAATCAGTTAAATCAGTTGCTTACAACTAAGGGTATTTAAGTAATTTTACATTTATCTATATAATTGTTTTTTTTTCCTAACCTCTTCTTGAAGTTGTTTAAATTCAGGCAAAACTCTGAAAGAAGCCAAATCGGGATCGTTTAAAATTGTTCCAAATTTTAAATTATATTCTTTAAGAGCCGTTCGGAGACAATCAGCGGCTTTCTTTCCCTCCCCTCTTCCTCCAAATAAATAAAAAATTAATTAAATTCAATCAAATTGTTTCAAAATAACAAAAGATTAATTTACAGAATAAAAAAGAATAAGAAATAATTAAAAGAAAAGAAAATGTGTTACGTATAAGCATGGCAACATGCTTTGTTATAAAGTGCAGCTTGTGCTTCCACAGGATTAGGATTCAATGTGAGCGCTGTTTCAAATTGAACAAGTGCATCTTTAACCTGCAAAAGTTTATAATTTTTATTATTTCTTAATTTTTTATGTAAATTGCTTTCTGTTTTTTGTTTAATCCCTTCTCTAGGTAAACATGTTTTTGGTTTAATCACTTGTTAAGAAAGTGTTTGAAACTCTGACCATTTATTAAAATGTTTAAAATAAAACTTCCAGGATTACAAAATTAGTGAATCTTGTTAAATGAAATCAATAGCATCATTTTTTATAATAATAATAATTGTTATTATTCAAAGAATTTAGCTTCTAAAAGCCATTCCCAAATTAAACTCAAAAACTTGTAGCAATAACCATAAAACCAACAATAAAAATTTATTACTGATAATTAAAAGGATTTCCAACATATATACACAGATAAATTTCTAATTAGAAGATCGAAAAACTAATGGAATTACCCGTCCTTTAGAGAATAGATTGAGGCCCAAATTGACGCAAGATTCTGCCGTCTCTGAGCCAAATTCCGGCGACGGCGACGGTGACGGAGGTGGTGGTGGTGATGGTGAGGTTGAAGAAGAACAAGAAATTGGTGAAAAATGAGATTTTTTGGGGGAATTGAAAGTGGGGTTTCTGTGGAGGAGTGTTAGTGAGGATAGTGATTGATTTGGGGTGGTGACGGAGTAGCTACGGTGGTGGCGGTGCCGGAGAACAGGATTTATGACTGCCATTGAGTTTTTTGGAACACAACCGTTTTTTATTATCCACTTCTTTTCTTTCTATAAAAACCCAAAAAAAATATAAAAAATTGCGCCTAATTTTCCTTTTAAGGTTTTTTTTTTTTTTTTCCATGAGAAGTTATTTTAATTAATAATAATAATTATTACAATAATAGTAGCAATAATAATAATAATAATGAGAGTTTTAATTCAGTAATTTGTTGAGAGTCCAAAAAAGATTTAGAGCGAATTACATCTAAGGTCCATGTGGTTTACCACTTATTTCAGCCACAGTCTCTAAACTTCATTAAGTACACTGGGATTCCCTGAAGCAGACGGCCGTTTATTAGGGCTGTAAAATCCCACATGTGCACAACACATGATGGGTAGTATGGTAATTATCCACCCCTTCCTCATATTTAAACTCGAGTAAATTACAATGAAGGTCCCTGTGGTATACTACTTGTTACAGGCTTAGTCCCTGAACTTCATTTATTACACTGAAAGTCCCTGATGTATACACTTCAACCTTTATTGTCGCGCCACCAACCCCCTGAAAAGTCAATCCGAACGAACACGAATGGGGACCTTGTTCGTGTTCGTTTGTTAAGGAAAAAATGTGTTCGTGAACGGTTCACCAACACTTATCGAACGGAATTTTGTATTCGTGTTCGTTTGTTAAGAAAATTTAGTGTTCACGAACGGTTCGTGAACGAGGGTAACAAACATAAACGAACATAATGAAACACAAACGTACACGAAACAAACGCAAACGAACACAAACAAACATAAACAAAAACAAACGAACACGAAACAAACACAAACGAACACAAACGAACACAAACAAACACAAACGAACATAAACAAACTCAAACGAACACTAACAAACGAACGTAAACAAACGAACACGAACGAATGTTCACGAACGTAAACGAACGAACGAGCCTTTGTTCGTGTTCGCTTGTTTAACTAAACGAACACAAAGAAACACAAACGTACACGAAACAAACACAAACGAACACAAACATATACACTAGGGACTTCCGGTGTAATAAATGAAGTTCAGGGACTAAGGCTGTATAAGTAGTATACCACAGGGACCTTCCATGTAATTACTCGGGTTTAAATATGAGGAAGGGGTGGAGAATTACCATACTACCCATCATGTGATGTGCACATGAGTGATTTAACAGGGTTTTTAAACGGACGTTTGCTTCAGGGACTACGGGTGCAACAAAATGGCAGCACCAGGGACTCCCAGTGTACTTAATGAAGTTTAGAGACTGTGGCTGCAATAAGTGGTAAACCACAGGGACCTTAGATGTAATTCGCTCAAAGATTTAATCTAAAAAAAAACCGATTACCTAAATCATAATTTGCTTCATCCCAATTAAGATTACTCGAATTGAATGGCCTCATTTACATCTGGTATGTGAGCTTTTAGGTTTGACCCAAATTAGACAAACTCTTACCATTCAAGCCACCGTAACAAAAATAAATGATTTAACAAAAAAATTTATAAACATAAATAAATATATTATAAAACCATACACAACCTAAACAATCTCAATTGTGTCATTCTATTTTAACAATTAGTATTTGATAATGTTTTAGATTCATCCGGCATTATCGATTATCAACTATCAACCATCAACTATTACATTAATAAATTACCAAAACCAAAACAGTTTTATGTGTAAAGTGTAAACCGATAAAAAAAACCGAAAACCCAAACGACATGTCATAATCAAAACCCATAATTTAAAACGAGCAAATAGTCATATCATATAAATAAATAAATAAATAAAAGTCAAAATGAAATGAGTTTACATGCTCGAAAAACATTACAACAGCATTATAACAAACAAACTGGAAATCATTATTTTAATGTTCGATCACACGTTTAGCACCGTCCAAAGTGTTTTTAAGCAGCATTGCAACAGTCATGGGGCCCACACCCCCGGGAACGGGTGTAATACACCCAGCAACTTTACATGCTTCTTGAAAGTCAACATCACCCACAAGTCTATATCCTGCTTTTTTAGTAGAATCATCAACTGCATTTGTTCCAACATCAATAACTGCTGCACCAGCTTTTAACCAACTACCCTTTATCTGAAAGAAGAAAAAAAGAAGTCAAAATGGTCAACAAAAGCCTCCTCATGTAATCTGGGTATAAAAAGTCTCTATCTTTGGCCATATATCAAGAATCTAATATATCCTTCAAGAGGCGGCAAAATGGGTGGGTCGGGTAATGGGTCAAAACGGGTTTTGTCCATTGTGTGCTAAAAATACGTATACAAAAATGTATTCAAATATAATACTAAACTAATTCTTTTAATAAAAAGATTTGGTAGGTTTTTCATTTCAATCCATTTGACCCGTTACTCCCATAAAATTAAGAGTAAATTACAGCAATTGTCCGTGTGGTATACCTGATTCGGCGTTTTTGTCCCTATATTTTTTTTCCAGTTTTTTTGTCCCTATACATTTTTAATTTTCGGTTTATTGTACTTCTGTCCAAATTACTCCGTTAACTAACCTCACATGCCAAAAAATCGGAAATAAAAAATGTACAGGGACAAAAAAATTGGAAAAAAAATAGAGGGACAAAAATACAAAATCGGGTATACCACCGGGACAATTTTTGTAATTTACTCTAAAATTAATATGACCCAAATAGACATGTTCAAAAGTGAATGGGTCGATTCGAGCTAGCATTATCTCAAACGGGTTAAATCAAAAATACCTGATACACTCGCCTCTCATCCACAATTTACATATATATGATTTGCATATGTTAGAAGAAAGATGGGGAGAAGGGTAGTATGGGTATTTGGCAGAGGAAGTCGGTTAGGGTTATTATAAATAAGTTGTTTGAGCAAATAAGGGGTAGGCTTGAATTCAGTTAGGTTTACACTAGTTGTTAGCTTTCTCTCTAGTCATTAGTCAATAGCTGTAATATACTTTTCCTGTAATTCCATTTTCAATTCAAATACACAGTTTCAATCGTTTGGTTATCTAGATTTGTGTACGATACAACAGAAGTGTATCAATACCTTATAAGGAAACGGGTCAAATGGGTCGAAACTCGAAAGACACCCAAAGTGTATTTCTCTTTCCTAATGCTTAAATACTCCTAATCATTTATATCATTATAATTATATTATAATTTTTGTACTCGTATTTGTCACTAACTATTTACAATAAAATGTTAAAACTTGGAAAATATTTATAAATCCAACCCGACCATACAAAAACTACCCGTTTTCACCGGAACCCATTTTAATCCGTAACCCAACCCGCCTGTTTAACCCATACTCACCATCATAGGTTGTCCAGCTGCAGCAATAACAATATCTGCCTCACAAATAATATTTTGCGGGTAGGGTGTTCGCGAATGAACAACTGTAACTGTTGCATCTTCTTTTAGTAACAAAAGTGAAACGGGCAATCCAACAATATTACTTCTCCCAACAACAACGGCCCGTTTTCCCTTTATGGTAATACCACTACGTTTCAAAAGTTCAATACATCCCTGTTCAAAAAAAAATTAAAAAAAAATATATTAATACCTTTATTTCCAATTTCAATCCTTCTCTTGAATACGGGTCGATTCGGGTTATGTTTGAAGTCCAACCGGTCAATCGGGCCAAATGTTAGAGCTTAGATAAATATAAAATGGTTTGCACGGGCCAAGAAGGTCAACCAAGGTAAAAGTTATCTTGAATGTATTCATCCTCCTAAATTGATCTACTCAAACAAAGTATATAATATTTTAATAATATAATTTTCTGTATAATAATATTTAATGGGAGGTGATTTGTACAATTGTACACCATTAAATTAGAGGTTTTTGATGGGTAAAATAGTAATTAAAAAAAACATTACTTTAGTGTTGTAACTTGTATGGATAAAAGTCGTAAATTATTTGTAAAATTCAAAAAAAAGGACCAAAAAGTGTCGATTTGTCAACCCAACCCGTTTTTACCAATTTTAAAAAAACTTACCCATTTTGACCTGTTTTTCAAGAAGCAACCCGCCCGTTTTGAGATGCAAAAAATATGAAATATTAAGAATAAAATATTATTATTTGAAAATAAATATGATTGCCTTTGGGGTGCAAGGAAGAAATAACGGGTCTCTGCCTTTCATTGCAAGTTTTCCAATATTCAGAGGATGAAAACCATCTACATCTTTGTCGATGCTAATTTCAGTTAAAACTTTTTCTTCATTTATATGTTTTGGTAAAGGAAGCTGAACCAATATACCTGAATAAAAAAATAATAAATAAATAAATAATCACTTCAATTTCAGTTATAAGTGTGTAAATTGAATATGTAGTTATTCATTGGTTAGGGTTATATGTAAGATTGAAAACAAGTTACAATTAAGAGACCGATTATATTAGTGAATATTCAAAATTTTGTGTTCAATAAGAATTATTTTCATTTGGTTTTGATTTTGTAATTAATTGCTTTACACGCAAAATTTTTAATTTGAACTTAATTGCATTTTATAAACTGTTTTGATTGCAGATGGTGTATTTATTATGAGGGCAAACATGTAATTTTAAATCTTGAAAAATCAGGAGACTTGAGCTAGATACTCTAAACATATTGAAATAAAATAATATAACTTTTGTAATCATAATTATTATTTACCAAAAGAAAATAATTTATAACTTTTGGACTTAAGGTATTTCGGGTCAACCCGTACCTGACCCGACCCGCCCATTATACCAAATTAAATACTAACCATGTACATTTGGATCTGCATTCAACTCATGAACTTTTGCAATCAATTCGGTTTCTGGTACTTGTTCTGGTAGATCTATATCAATAGATGTAATTCCAACCTCACAACACGCTTTTCTTTTCATATTGACATAACTTTGAGAATCTTTTCGGTTTCCAACAATCACTACAGCAAGTCCTGGTGCCTGAAACAAAAAGTTGACTTATTTTGACTTTGACTTTGTGCAGATGAGATTATCAATTATGTTATGTTGATCACTAAAATCTGACTACAATCAACCCGTTAACCAGTGCAGCTCAACAAATTTTTATAATAATATCTTACCTTGCCATATTTATCAAACAAATTCTTGCATTCAGAAGTGATTTCAGAACGAATTGTTTGTGCAATTTCTTTTCCATTAATAATGTGGGCCGTATGATCTACTGGTAATGCCATAGTGATAGAAATGATTGAGATATCAAAATTCCACGAACCCTGTAAAAAACAAAACATATGTCGTTATATAGGCTCAAATTGAATTCAATCACATTCGAAGTTAATTATCAGATCATAATTTATGAAATTTGGGGATAATAATTTCCAAAAATCACATCGATACACTCCCGTTATTGCTAATTGTAAAAGCATATTGTGATGAATCAAAAGCTTCAATCAATTCACAAAAATGAATCAAATAAATCTCTAGTGTCAATCCGTGATGCGTATAAACAATTTGAGCTTATGAATCCAGGAAGAACAAATTTAACTTGAAATTGAAATTGAAATTGAAATTGAAAACGAATACGAGTGAAAGAAGCTTACTGAGTAGGGGCGAAATAGATCAAATCGAGAGGTTTTTACTAGTTGTTAGGTAAACAATTAGATCATATAAGTTTTGAGGAATATCTTTTTGATCCAACAGTAGAGAGATTGTGTGTGTGAGAGAGATAAGGAATATGAGCACACACTCTTTTTTGTCTATAATTTTTTTCTATTAAAGGGACCTTTTTGTGTATAACATACTATTTCTTTTACAATTAATTTCATATCATATTTTTTTGATACGTATACCATATTATACAAATAATCATGCATACTGTATAAGTATGTAATGTTATTGTTATGATACCTACATTAAAAAATGTGGTGTAAAAATCATCACCTTATTTTTTTTGAAGTAATTATTTAGAGCACAAATATATCAAAGGGCCTTTTGTGTGGTGGTATAATGTTTGCCCGACAATCAAGAGATTGAAGGTTTAAGTCTCATTGTGAACATATATTATAATTAGAAGTAGATTAGGATTTGTCATTCAAAAAAAATCTTAGACCATAAATATATCTATTTTTTGAAAAACATTTTGGGCGTTTTTGCTTTTTTATTTTTTTTTTTTATATTGTACGACTTTATAAAAATTTGTTTTTTTTTTGTAAAAGACAAAAATAATTCAAAAACCTACAAAAATTATTTTTGAAAGTTTTTGTCATTCTTTTGAAAAAGACATATTTCTCGACAAAACTAAAACGTATGTTAATTTTCCAAGAATTTTTGTCTTTTACATTTTTTTTTTCTTTTACATGGTATTTTAGTTTTAATAAGAAATGAAAGTAGAATTTCTTTTTAGAATTTTGGATTTTAGTAGGTGTATTTTTTAAAAGCACCTTACTTTTTTTGGGTGACTGAGTTTTGGTATACGAACGTTTGGTCATTTACTAAATACATTTCAATAATTTAACAACTTTTGTATATACATATTAACTATTGACTATAGCTATAAGTAAGCAATGTGAACTTGTTATTCAAACACAAGCATGGTTTTAACTTTTAACTGCTTTGAGCATGTGAAGATTTTGCATTATGATCGGAAGTCATCTTCATATACACATATGATTTAAAATCAACTTGTTGAATTATGATTTATGTTTGTTAATGAAATTATTGTACAAATTATTTAGGTCTTAGAGCACTCGATCCGTTAAAACACTTTAACATAATTTTAGCATGACTTCCACACCTTATGCTCTTAAAAACATTACCTTTGATTAAGAAAAAAATATTCCTTTAAATCTAACGCTAATTTTAAGAACACTACAAATACAACAACAATAAGAAAATGATGCTCAAATTTGAGAGAAATATGTAGATAAAATGATACTCTCTTCCTTCCCCTTTACATTTACTTCTTTCCTGTATGAATCATTGAGAGAAAACATGTTAAAACGGGTAATTTTATCATATGTGAAATACCTTTAAACGATCTAATGAATGCAATAAACTTTCCATAACCGGTAATTTATAAGATCTTTTGCTGACATGGCAGCTATTTTAACTAATTGAAGCATAAAAATAAAATACTTACCATGGAAGATGAATACGAACGAGTGTCCCAACATCAAACTCTACATTACTACATATTCTTGAGCTAAAGACGATAGTCATATTTTTCCGTTTTGTCACATTTAAAGAGTTATATGTCTTTGTTAAATCCTGCAAAATCATGCAATGATTCTTCAATTGTCCTAACGAGTCAAGTAGGTAATGTTAAAAAATTAGCTAAAAGGAAGAAAAAAAAAACATTGACGAAAGTCATCCAAATTGTATTTAAACTAGGTCTGTGCAAACTGGACCGAGAACCAGCCAGTCCGGTTCACGGTTCAGTCCGGCCCAAGATGTCATCAGTTCGGTCCTCGGTCCAGCCGAAACCATTTTCTTGGTTCTTTGTCCGGTTCCGAGCGGTTCGGTTTTATTGGACCGTGCACATGCCTAATTTAAACAAACATAGCATTCTAAATCACTTTATTAACAAAAAGAATTCCATTATTACTAAAAATAGGGACAATAATGGTATTTACCACATTAATTAGTCACGGGTAAGAAAATTGCAACTTTTTTTTTTTTACCAAAGTACCTAGCCAAATTAATCACTAAGGAAAGTCAACGCACCTCGTCAGTTTCAATAGAAGAACAAGAACAGACAGTCAACTTTGCTTCTAGAGACTTTGACAGTATCTTAACATCGAAAAAGTTTCCGTCATCTGCATTAACAAAATAGCTAATTTTATCAATTTCCAAAACTAATTATTTATAATTTTTTTGACCCGATTCATTTCAACCCGCAAAATAACTACCCATTTGACCCGATCTTGTTTTAACATTACCCATTGTACCTTCTTTTTGTAACTTGTTCAGAAAGTATGAATTTTTTTCCATCTCACTCTGCATTACACGCTGCAACTTTCCAAATAAACCAAAACTACAATTTTGACACCGTAAAAAAACCACAAAAAGTTAAAAAAATAAAAAAAATTTAAATTCAATTTGGTAAAAAAGTGAAAAAAAATCACCCACCCTGTGTGAGTGTGACTAGAACCTGCATACATTTTCCCTTCTTCATTGATAGAAGCAGCACCTAAAGCTTCCTGAAATTGATCAGCTATATTTTTCTGTTTGGATTCTGCAATAATAAAATCTTGAATTTGATCTTTATACTGAAATTGAAAAAAATTAGTTATAAGTTTATAACTAAAGTAAAAAAACAATGGTGAAGCATTAACAAAAATTAGATACCTCATCTTCTTCTGATGAAGCACAGTTCAAACAGTCGAGATCATCATCTTGACCCGTTGACAGTTGACTTCTGTTGACCGCAAGTTGTTCGGGGACACCTTTTGTTTTACTGTACTGGAGCTGATAAAATATCACGTGTAAGTATTATATATAGCGTGAGTGGCAAAATTCACAGGTCAAATGTGTTCGGGTCGAGTTGACTCATGAATATTTTTTTGTCATTTTTCTAAAATTTAATATAAAAAATATCGTTAAATATGATTATAAAACTTATATTACAATAATAACCTAAATTTATAGATAACTGTATACACTAAAAATACAATTTGAGTGACTTACGATCCATTTGATTTTTTTATTTAACCCATTTGATCACCTTAAGATAAAACAAAGCCCAAATCGACCCTTTTATAAATATTCGGGTCAAAATTGCCACCGTATATATAAAGCTAAAAACAAAAAAAATAATAAATAATAATAGATGCTATAAGAAGCTACCGTCATATTATTTCCTTCTAGAAGATGATGTTCATCTTGAACCTGTAAAAGAATCTCTGCCATTGATTTCGTTGTGTGAGTACGTACAGCTGGCGATCCAGCTGGCATCAATTCGTCTATCTCTTCTTCCTGAAAAACTTCAGGAATTTGGGATAACTACTTGATAATTTTATATGAAACTGGATTTACTATTTTAGTTACATTACATGATGGACTAACCTTAATTGATGTGTGATTTTCATACAAATGACTTGTGTCTTTATATATGTTGTCGTTATGTGACTGCCTCGGAATAGAAAATCTGTGTTTGACTTTTCTTTGACCACCTGGCAGTAGTAGAAATTGTTAGTAATGAGATTCCACTTGTTTTCATATTGGGATTTTCTCAATAATTAATGTTTTTTTTTTTAAAATGGTGACCAAAATTAAATAATTAAAACAATGTTTTTGAAAAACATTGTATATATATACCTTTAGATGACCTCTTTCCTTTGGCATACACAGGACGAAATAAAGTACAATTAGCATTATTATTATTATTATTATCATTAACATTAATTAATTCATCTGTTTCTGCATTTTCTGCAAGCCAACTGCAAATTCCATCTTTTATATTTCCTCCAAAATTAGGTCCGATTTTCTGATGATTATCCTTTTGCAAGAAGCTTCCTCTCACCTTAAAATTACAATTACAGCACTTCAAAATATGGACAACTTTTTTAAAGGGGAGCGGGCCCAAAATATAATTTTAAATAAGTTTACTCCATTTCCCTTGAATTTTATAAATAATTTCAAAATATAATCTATTTTTGTGTAGTTTGTACCTCATTATCAGAAAGAATTTCTTCCTCTGATTCGTACACAGAATCTTTTTGTGGGGTCCACATGAATTCATTCTTGTTGGCAAAAATTGGGAATTCGACTTCATCTTCAACACATGTATCTTCTTGCTTCTGATTAAAACAACCCAAATTGACCCGTTCATAAATAAAATGGGTCAAAATTGACATGTCTAACGAATATATTATTTGATTACTGCCCCATTTCGAGAAACCACAATCATAATGATGATGATGATGATGATGATACCTTTTGAAGAAAACTAGTGTGATTTATTTCATGAATGAATTCGTTAGCATCTGCAATAGATCATTACATGGTTCTAAAATAAATTTAATAATTGATTAAATCTCTAGTGGATAATTATAAATACTGCAATCAAATATGAATAGTAGAAATAGTTATTGAAACAAATCATACCTCTTAGCATATCAAGTTGAGAAAGAATTTGTACTTCACCCTGCTCAATAATGAACTCACACAAAAATATAAACATCATTCTCTTGCTAGCATAGTTAATTATCGATATGATTACTAATCTGAAACCTGATTAATCATAACTACAAATTCACTACTGTTCTAACATAGATCAGGATATTAACCTTTTTTTCAGCCGGAATGCCCAAAGAGACATGATGATCTGACAATTCTCCATTCGAATCATCATCCTCTTCAATCAATCAACAAATTCGAATTCAATTTGCATTTCAAACACAACATCTCAGTAAATATTATCAACGAAATCAACGTCAGCTAAAAATCAACCAGTTAGGTCTATAACTACATTATACCTGATATACTCTGATCAGAAATATCATTTTCCTGCCATTAACAAGCAATCAATCACTCGCAACCACAAATTCGACAAACAAAATCTTTCATACATCCTTTTGAGTTAATTGCTACTAAATTGAAACAGATTAATACTGATTCTCTATATGTTTTCCAGCAAATCGATTATTAGAGACTATTTAATCACAAAAATAAGTCGAAATTCTAACATAGATTACCGGAAAAACGCTGGTCCGCCACATTTCTGCGTCGTGAGAAAATAAACCCCGACACGAGTATGGTGCTCCGCCACTTCACGACGGACCTTTTGACATCGGCAGCTGAACCGGTAAAGTGTTTGCTACAGTACAGCTGAGCTGACTCACACCATCAGCACAAAATTTGATAGCAATACAAAACTAGTGGGTTTTACTTGGGCCTATTTTTGTTAAAATAAGCCCATAAATTGCACCATTTTGACCCTTTTGGAAAATAATTATAGGCCCATAAAATTATAAAATTTACACAAAAGAGGATTATGAGTTGATGATATGAATTTATGGTCGTGTTTGTTCAAACCAACTTATTTATGTTTCGAAAAATTATTACAAAATAATAAATCTTAATTTCATTCCAAATTTCTCTTTTATCATTTGGGTGGGTGGCTAAATTTATCATCATTAACGAGCACTTTTATTTCAATGCAAACAACGACGATGAAACCATTTTATAAGTATGTGAATAGATACAAATTGCTATCAACATGAAACTTTTTCGATATTTAAGTTGTGTTTATCGTCATTACGTCATATATCTAAAAGTTCACATTTCGGTAAACATTTACATCCAAAATGATTGATGATGTGCGAAATTCGGTAAAACATCTATATAATACGAATGGGAAAATCCAAAATATATCAAAAATTGAAGAATGTGAGAACCGTAGAAGAACTAGTAGAGAGTAATTCGCGCGATGTAGCGAGAATTTTTATACAACGTCCTAAAGATGGTTTAGTCTTACTTGCGTAGAAATGTGTGTTACTCATGTCAACCCAGCAACTTTATGTAAAATAAGATTATATAATTTGTGACTTTGTAAATTTAGGACTTGTTGAAACCAACTTTATATAGAAAATTAATAATAATAATAATAATAATAATGTAAATAAAAATAAAAAAACATTTCCCTATATATGCATTAGTTGTAGTAAAACGCCGTTAGGATACTGTTCATTAGACAAAAATGAACGAAACGGGATTTCTAAAGCAGTGTCATATTCAAATTTGTCTTATATAAATAAAGTTGAGGAGTGATTTTAAAATAAGAAGTTTTCTTATGTAGTTGTGCTGTTGTGGGGATTAGTGAGCAGAGAGTCGGTTGTTCTAATTTCTAAACATATAAATTATAATTGACACATTTTAACTTCATTATATTTTCCCTCAAAGAGAGTGCATGTATTTATTTTTATTAAAACGTTTTTAACTTTAATAATATGATAAACTTTGTTGTCCCCTTTTCAGATATAAATTCAAAATTTTCTTTTAGTTATTTATATATAGTGTTATAATATAAAAAGAGTTATTCATACATAAGTACGTATTTTTAAAAAATGAAAATTTCAATCCCGAGCGAAGCCGAGTATATTAAACCTCATTGACAACATTAATAGTTAAAAAAAAACTCATCATGTTTAGTTGTACATAAATTCATTAGTTATATAAGAACATAAAAATTTTGATGGTAAATTATTTTTTTTAGAAAGAATCTAGATATAAAGTTTAGGGTAATAAATTATCATTTTTACAAACTTAAAGTTTAGGCGTTTAAGCTGTAATTTAAACAAAGTTGGAAAAAAAAAGGTATAGGACTTAAGTGGGGCTTGAAATAAGCTTGCTCCTTACCATTGTGACAGAATTGGTCGTGATCAGTGTTCGTTTTTAAATAATAAAAACTACAAAAATCACTAAAGGACAAAACACTATTTATCTAGTTGATAAATGTATTATTACTAATATGTAAAAGCATACACTAAAGAGGAAAAAGAAAAGAAAAGAAAAAATTAAAACTCTTAAAACGATATGGTAAAAATAAGGGATTAACTATTGGAACAGATTAGTGTAGTATTTGAACATCTGGTTCACTTATCTTCTTTGAGTAAACTTAGGCCATTTATTTTCTACATAAAGTATCATTTCATTTCTCTCTCTTACATTAAATTTTCTCTCACCATACACCATTACCAGCTTCATCTTTCTCATTCTTCCTCACTACACACGACTACCATCTCCATCTCTTTGACCATCCCACCACCGGAATCAGACAACCACCGTCGGAATCAGCTGACCAGTTGTGTCGCTCATTTCGCCGCTCATCTCTGCTCCTTCCGCCGACACCAACACATACCGCCGCTCACCACCACCGCCCGATCTCCTTTGCAACATGATATCCACCGCCACAACCGCTACACACTTCGAGTGTGTTTCCAGACCCGACGAAGGCAGGGGTGGTTGGTGGGTTAGGGTGGTGGTTACCGGTGGGTGGTGAACTGGTGATGGTTGTTGCTAACATATGAGGAAGTTGTTAGCGAGAAAAAAGTTACAAACCTGATGAACATTAGAAGGGGATAACTGGTATATACTTGAACTAGTAGCAGTTTTAATATTATTGATGGGTAGGGATAGTGGTTACCGGTGGGGGTGGTGGTTACCTGTGGGTGGAGATGATTAACTGTAAAGAAGATGAAATCGAAGATGATAAGGAAAGAGTTACATATCTGATATGATATGTGTATTATAGTAATTTTTAGCCTTGAAAATATAAATACTTTTGACTGATTTTTATTGGTAAAGTTAAAGGTTAGTGTTAGTCCCCAGACTAAGTAGATAAAGTTTTAATGATCAAATAGCCAAAAGAATAACAATTGAAGTATGTCTCAACTGAATAACAAGTATATCAAAATAATCCTTCAACTGAGTACGTCTTCAACTCAAGGTAATAAGAAGTCTTATCGGCTGCTATTCAAAAGAATCATTCGTGTAAAAGGCCGAAGGACGAAGACTCGAAGAAGACCATTCAACTGAATGTGGAATCAGCTAATGGTAGTTGCAAAATAATCCTTCAACTGAGTACGTCTTCAACTCAAGGTAATAAGAAGGCTTATCGGCTGCTATTCAAAAGAATCATTCGTGTAAAAGGCCAAAGGACGAAGACTCGAAGAAGACCATTCAACTGAATGTGGAATCAACTGATGGTAGTTGCAGCAGTCGAAGGCTTAAGAGGAAAATGTTATTGCCACTTTAAACATTTCATTTACTGCTCAAAACTTAATGGTTCGATGAAGATCTTCTATTTTAGAAGATACAAAATATGTTCAGGAACATCATCGTTTGTCCCACCAAACATAGAAAGGGAAAGTCAACTTCTTTTGTACTTTAAAAGTACACTCTTTTACTGTGCGTTAGAAAAAGGCAAAAAGAAGGTGACAAAAAGTACATTATGGGACTCTAAACTATGCTATGCATTTAATGTTTCCGTGGATAAGTCTATTGAAGGATTTATGTGCACAGTTAGTCAACCTATGATGTCACGCCCATGTCTATAGGACACTCAAGGGTCACATCGGTGAGTGCATGTAATACGAGAAAGATATGTAATGATACTTGGAAGAGGAATGATTCATAATAGTCATTTATGAATCAGGTAAGTATTAAGTTAAGTTCAACTTATTACTAGATTAGTTTATCTAACTAATTAATACAAATATTTGTACATTTACTAGTTGAGTAAATATACAATGTGTTAATTATAGATTATCCATAATATGATTTAAAGTAATTAAATCATATGGTAAATTGGATAATATTATTGTCTAAATTATATAAGGTTTATTATATAATTAATTATTAAAAGTATAAAATACAAAGTATATATTTCGTGTATATAATACCGAAATATATAGGTGTATAATACTAGACATTTAATAATTAAGTGCAACAATAATAAGTAGATAAACTATAAGGGATGGAAGTGTAAAAAGGAAAAGTTTAATTAAGAAACGTTTCTTAATTAAATTAGAAGGACTTAAGTGAAAGATCTTCCATTATAAATAGAAGATCTAGGCTTCACTTTGTTCCTTCCACCACACACTATAACCCACGAATTTCCCCCTCTCCCTAACCCTAAGTTCGGCCGAAACACCAACACAAGAACACAAGCCTTGTGTTCTTCGTGTTCTTCGTTCGTTCTTCGTGTTCTTCAAGTCTTGAAGAACAAGTTTCATTACAAGAGCTTATCTAGAGGGCTTCTCGTTGTGTTTATCACTGGTGGATCAATCTTGAGCAATCTAAGGTGTGAATTGGAAAAACCCTTTTTCCCTTCTTTCCCTTTGGACGAAATCGAACCAAGAACCCTAGGGTTCTTGGTTAGTCGACGAACACCACAAGTATGTGTGTGTGTTCGAGTTTTTCGTACAAGGCTTCTTTCTTGTTAATCTAGTTTAGATTTCCAACATCCCAATCCTTTAGGGTTTAAGGATTAAGTTTAATCTCAGTTCCGCTTTTAGGGATTAAACTAGCTAGTTGGTTAAACCGGTAAGAACAAGTTCATGTTCTTATCAGTCTATGGTCGAATCAGTGTGACTAGGTGGTTGACCCAAATGGTCAATCAGTTACAATGAAACCCTTCATCTATATCAACGTATTTTATAGAAACACGTGGATTTACTTGTGAAGAAGGAAACATGTTTATCGTGCTATAAATAGAGACATAAATGTTTGCATTTACACACACCCTTAGAAAGCATTCAAAGGACAAGAACATTCTCTAAGAGTTAGTTATTGTTTGATCTTAACCTCTTTGTAGTTATTGCATCAAGCAATAAATACACCCGTTTGTTTCCCCTTAGTTTTTGGGCGTTGTAAGTGTCATTTCAAGTATAAAGTTTTAGTGAGTTCGTACTATATATATTGCGCAACTTTATACTGTATTAAAGTGTTTTAATAAACTCTTAATCATTGAAAAAGATTGTGTGTTCTTTTATTTTTCTTCTTTACTTAGCCGTAACACAGCACATACATTAGTGTTGTTGGGATCCAACACTTAGTTCAAAAAATTACATTGTCTATATATGGCGTACCATGTTCTAATGGTAGCATCCAAAAAATAATTATTAAACATAATTTAAGACATTGAACTTTCTCTTATAAAAAAGTGTTGTATCTAAAAATATAGGGTAGTGATTTTGGGAACTCATAAATTATTTCATCCACTACACTGTATAAGATTTAAAGCATATTGTACAAGTACTGTAAAACAGTAATTGTGGTATTTAAAGTAATTTATATGGTTCAAAAATCACTTCCCAAAAATACATGCTAGTATATAGTAAAAGCACTTGAACTAATCATGAAAACTCACTTTGACATTTTATGTTTGGGTTTTAGAAAAGTAAATTAATTAATATCAGTTAAATTTTTTCTTTTAGTAATTAAAAGTTTATTAATTAGTAGAAATTTTATTGTGTTTATTGAGAAAATATTATTTAGTTTGAAAATGGATAGTTAGAATTACGAATTATGATTATAAATTAGTGTTTGAATTTATTTATTTTTTTTGTAATTTCAATAATTACATAATAAGTTTGTTTAGTGTGTGACAAATATGATTATATATTTAGTTAATGAATAGGATACAAAAATCAGTTGTTAAAACTAAATAAGCACCTCCTGAGTCCTCCTCGTTTGTTTTTCTCAAACTGTGTTTTGAGGCATACAAAACATAAATAATTAATTTTTTATTCCTTTTATCAAAGATTTATTTTAAATTAATTGTGTTTTCAAAATATAATAACCTAGATAAGCAATTTCAAATTATAATTCTAAATATTCTTTAGAAATGAACAATTATTTTGAAATATATCAAAATGGAAATTGAATAATAAAAATGAGACGAATGTAGTTAACTCGATCACATGCTTTACTTTATTGATTAGTTGTCTACTCAATATCGCCGAATTAGTATCCGAAACTTGCAAGCATCATTTTATGTACGAGTTAAAAGTCATTTTCGATTTCTATCGCCAATATTTGGCTTTTCTTAATTTTAATAATAGGAACATATGAAAGAAACCGCTACAATATTACACTTTCACCTTTTACTAAAATTACAATAAACAAAAGACAAATTACATAGAAAGGTACAGTATATTTTTACTTTCTAAAAATTATAATTTTAAAAAGATTTATACTAACTTTCAAAGTTTTAAAATAATTATTTAACCATTAAATTAATTATATTGGTTCACAATGGCTTTATTGTTATAAATGGTTAAATAGTTCATTGTGGTTGCTAATTAGTAGGTTAAATATTTGTTAGTTTGGAGTAGATTTTGTGGTGTTAAGACGGCTCGGTATGGGACCACGCCACACCGGCGTGGGGTGTGAGGTGGACAAGCCACGGCGTGGCCATGAAGAACAACACCGCCCCCCCCCCCCCCCCCAAGGGCGTTGGGGTGCGGCGTGGGTGTAGAGGGGCACGGACAACGGCTGGAAACGGGCGTGGGAGGCTTATTTTGATCGAAGAAATGGGTGTTGAACGGCTATAATTCGGAAAAGGTGGCCGGAAAAAGGGAAAAACTTACCTTTGCCGGAAAAACGGGCGCCGGAGGTTGCAAAACGTTACTGCATCTGTATAACGGAGAAGATGAAAATATGGTTTTATTTTTATTTTGGGCTTTTAAAGTTATTTTGGGCTTTTAAAATTATTTTGGGCTTTTAATTATAGATTTATTTTGGGCTTTTAATTCACAGATTTTTTTATATTATTAACTTCTTATAAGCTTTTTTATTTTATTTTTAAACTTTAATAAAAATCTAATGGAAATTAAAAAATAAATATATTAATATTATGTTTAAAATATAAATGGAAAAGAAATGATGAGATGGAAAATAAAATGGTGTGGTGTGGTGTGGTGGGTATTTCCACCAAATGATGTGGTGTGGTGGTGATGTGGTGTATGAGGTGGCAATGATGTGGCAGAAAAGGGCACCACCACATGTGGTGCCCATACCCAGCAGCCTAAAAGAAAAAAACAACAACTATGAACAACTATTTAAACTATTGGAAATTTAACTTAATACAAAATTTACTTTTAGTTTATTTCAAATTATTCCCACACCTTTTCGAATATGCTCGAAGTTCGGTGACAACCTTTCAATTTCAAATAATTAGCATTTTTTATTACGTAGTACATTAAATATGTGTGATCATTTTGTTGACAAAAAACGATTTTTAATTTGTTATATATATTTATATAACGCGACTATAGTGATTATTATAATTCATGTTACTATATATCGTGAGTTGTCATGATAGTGAATAAATTTCTTTAAAAACTATATAATCGTTACATTGAAAATGAATATGTGAATAAATTTTAGCCATTGCGCACTTTTTTTTAAAGGCCAAAATATATTTTAGAGAAAATTACACGAATGGTCCCTGTGATTTACATAATGTTTTGGATTTAGTCCTTAAGTCTCAGTAATTACACCCATGGTCACTGTGGTTTACACTTCGTATTGGTTTTGATCCCTAATACTAACAGCCATTAAAATTTGCTGATAATCATTTTTAATTGACAATTTTACCCTCACCATCTCCTTCCTCTTTCCTCTTTCCTTCAACCAGAACACATTTGACCTTTGGATCTAATTCTCATTCCTCAAGAAAACTTTTGTACTTCAAATCCATTTCTGCATTCAACAACAAAAGATATTGTTTTCAAATTTCAGATGTATGTTAAATCCATTACTGAATAACTAAGTTATATGTCAATGCATCCAGAACTCATAATTAAGTGAAAGATAATGGTAGGAATAATATATGCAGCCAAAAGTAGCAAATTACAATCTAGATTTCTCATCTACATTAATTTATATTACTACATTATCTTTATGAAGAAATGCAATCATAAACTTTAATAGCAAGTTAATGTATCAATCTAAAGCTGAAAAGAAGATCAATCTTCAATCCTTAATGAAAAGCTTGTTTATTGGCGTCCACGAACATAGATATTGCCTTCTATAAACCAAAGAAGGATAAGCTATGAGCATTAATAAGCATCGAATTTCGAAAACAACGAGTTTTAATGAACATAAGCCGTCAAACAAGCAGTATGAAACTATGAATTACAACATAAGCCGGCGGCAGCGGAAGTGGCCATGGCCGCGAGATTCCTAAGAGACAGAAAGCGATCGGAGTTGTGGAGAGTGAATCCGCGACTAATTTTGGGTAAATAGAATTAAATGATATTGATGATGATGATCTGATGAAAATCTTAGAAACACCGATCAAAATTTGCATTTTCTTCCGGTGAAGAGACTGACAGTAGAAAAATTGGAGATTGTACTTGATACCGAAGACCATCAACTGCTTTTTCCCCTGAAATCCTTCCGGTGAAGAGACTGACAATAGAAAAATTTGGATGATTTTTTAATTGGGGTTAGGGTTTTAATTTGGGTGTGTTTTTGTACCCTGATCTTGACAAAATAGTCGATTTATTACTCTAACACACTAATTTGGTGTTGTTTTCTCACGAGATTTGCTTCCAATATCAATATATTGAGATGAACGTATATTTTTTTAGTCCTCAAAAGCCCCAACGAGAATAAGTCAAGTAAGAAAATGTTATCAAATTAATAAGTCAGGGTACTAAATCGACCATTTTGTCAAGTTCGGGGTACCATGCTGTACCTTTAATAGTTCAGGGTAGTAAAGTACTTAGTTAGCAAAGTTCATGATACTAAAATGCATTTTGGCTTTTTTAAAGTATGTTTTATTCATATTAGAATAAACAATAGTATGTATATTCATATAAGAATAGACAATAATTTATTTTATAACTTTTTTAATGGTAAATAAATAGACAACATTATGAATAGACAACAGTATGTTTATTCATATGTAAATAAATAATTGTTTATTCATATATAATTAGTAAAATTATATATGAGTAAACTATGTATATTCATAGATGACTAAATTATGTTTACTCATATATGAATAAATTATAAATTTACGCTCGTCTGAAGTTCAACTTAGTTATAAGTTTGCCACCACACGCGTCTTTGAAGTTCAACTTATTTGCATGTTTGTCACCGCAAAATGATTCTCAAATTTACACGTTTTTTTTTTCAAATTCAGATTTTATAAATACATAAATTTACGTAACTAACTTTTCTATTTTTATGTATACATATATGCATTGATTCAGAATTTATTTAAACTCGAGATATCCTAAATGATATTTGACATACATGAACCAGAAACAGAAGCTAGCTTAAATAAATTGTAATTTAGTTGACTTATAATGCTTTCAGTCGTAATTATATATAGGTGTTGTTTGTTTTTTTGACAAAAGGTCTTCCTGTGGTCTTTTGTCTTCGTGGCGCAGACCACGCGCAGAAAAAGGCTTGCGCAGATGTTTGTTTTTCGGAAGACCGCAGACCTTATTTTGTCTGCCTAAGGTCTTCCCCTGGAAGACTTGGGCATTAGCTTCTTGGGTCTTCTAAACTTAAAAAAAAAACATCTTCAAACTTAATTAATATTATTATTATATTAATATATATTATTATAATGTTAATATATAATATTATTATATTAATTAATATTATTATTATTATATTAATTAATACTACTATTATATATTAATTAATTTTATTATTATATAAATATATTTTATTATTATGTTAATATATAATATTATTATATTAGTTAATATTATTATCTTATTATTTAATATTATTATTATATATTAATTAATATTATTATTATTATTATATTAATATATAATATTATTATATTATTAGATAATAAGATATATTATTAAATTTAAGAAATGCCCATTATATTCCTTAGTATTCCTATTAGATTTCCCTGTCCCATTACCTACTTTTAGGGGTGTCAAAAGGGTCAACCCGACCCGACCTTAACCTGAATGGTAATTTATGGATTCAAGATGGAGTATATTTTAAATATCATTATTTATTAAATTGAAAACTTTCGCAAGGATTTGACCAAAAAAGAAAAAAAAATTGTAAACAAATTGCAAGATAGAAGTAAACAATTTGTTATTGCAATGTATGAATTATTTCAATGTTGCAAGATGAAGTATATTTTAAATTTCAGTTTATTTAACCAGTCTGCAGATGTTAAAAAACAAACAATAGTTTTCTTGCAGACTGCAGACCTTTGGTCTATCTCAGAAGCTGCAGCAGCTGGCAGATGTGGTCCACAGACAGCAGATCTTTTTGCTCTAAAAAAACAAACAACACCATAGTCAACTAGCTTCATAGCTTGTTCGAATGGGCGGGCTAACTTCGAAAAATAAAATACATAATAATGAAAAAATATAGGAAATCATATCATAAAATATCATTGAAATTATAAAAAAAACATTTAGTTATATATAAATATGTGCTAAAAGAATTCAAAATTGTGTTTGTAACAAATTTTCATTAAAAATTATGAAAAATATCACATCAACGCAATTGGTTAATCGTTGGTTACTTATAAGGCTACTTCATACACATATATCAATGCAAAAACAATAAAACTTTAAGAGAATTACAAAACAATATATAATTAAATATAAGGCTGTTGTATACATATATATCAATGATATATTAAAAATGAAACACTAACCTTAATAAAAGAATTTGTAAAGATCAATAACCTATAATAATAACAAGAATGCTAGCAGACTGATACCTAATTATTGATTTAATTATATAAATAAAAGGTGGTTGGATGCATGAAAAGATATGACTTTTATAGTAAGCTGCATCGCTTGAAAAAATAGTAATTAAAATAAAAGTGTATTGTTGTAACATCCTAAAAATCAGGGAAATTTTAAAAAAAGAGTAAAAAGTGGCTGTGGACTCACCTGTGCAAAGCTTAGCTCTCAACAATCTTGGAGAATCTTCAAAGACTCCTAGCTTCCTAAACATAATAACGTTTCTAATTAATACTAAGCTAATAGCACAGGCGATCTAGTATATGTTGTATATGTTAAATGTTTGTGTTACGTTTTATGTTTTGTGACATCGTATGAGAGTAGGGTTATTGGGCCTTAATGGGCCGAAATGAATATGATATTGAGCTTAAAATGAAATGAGCTTGGACTAGGCTTAATGTGCCAAGATTTGGATTAATGAGCCGACACTTGGGCCAAGGCCCGCCATAATGGGCTTGATAAGATTAAATGAGCTTAACAAAGATACATGGGCTCACTAATGGACCGAATTGGACTCGGCCCATTTAGGGTTTCGGTTTGGGCAATGGGCCGATTAGGGTTTGGCCCATTGGGCTCTCGGTTTTGGTTTTAGATAACTAGGGTGTCTCGGTTTGGTTTGATCAAACGGGCCAAGTACAAGCCTCGACCCGATTAGGGTTCTCGGGTTTTGGGTCAGGATTTGGGTCGAGTACAAGCCTCGACCCAATTACACTTGCGGGTAAAACTAGGTTTCAATCTCGGGTCAATGAAAGTCAGAAGGTCAACTAGGGTTTATCCTAGTTTCGGTTTAGGGTTAGGGTTTCGGTCTAGGGGTGGCCGAATTACCATAACCCTTCGGTTATGGTTCGGATTCATCACGGGTTCGGCAATGGATTGTTAAGGGTTCGAGTTTATGGTTTAACAATTCAACAACGAATCTTGGGTTTATCAAGGGTTTAACAATAACGATTTAACGAACAATAAACGAACAAGAAAGCACAACGAAATCCTCATGCATGCATGCAAGCATGCTTACGTACGGCTCAGGTTCGAATGGATCAAACAAATGCCGAGACTTATTGGCCTTCGGCCTAAATCTCAGTTTCACACAAGCATGCGAACGAAAACAACATGAAAAGAAAAGGTGATCGGGTTTCATACCTCTTGCGACGAACGAACGAAACTTTGAACAATCAAACGAACGAATAGGGTTTTGCGTGCTATCGAACTCGAACTCAGGATCGGTTAGGGTTGGTGCTTGGCCGAAATTCACAAGAGTAAAATAGCGTTTAGGGTTGGACAAGACAATGGTATTTATATGGTGGCTAGATTGGGGTTTTTGTGTCATGATAGGATAAGGACTCAATTTCAAATATAAGATAATGATAAAGGTTTAAGATATTATTTGAAAACGAAAGAGGATAAGGACAACACCCCATGGGGTGTTTCGGCTGAGATGGTGGTCACGAGAAAGGGGTAGGCCGACCACAATGTGGCCTATTTAACAATTGATGTGTCGGTTTTCGAGATTTATTCGATACGTGTCACGTTTATTTAATTATTTTGGTTTAGTGTTTAAATAATATAATAATATTATATTTAGAAATGTTTTCGAGAAATGAAGTCACCACAATAAATATAAAATATTGTGTTCACTAAAATAGTCAAACACTGATGTAGGTGAAAATGTTAAATGGTTTGGTGTTTTTGTTATGTGTTTGGATGCCAAAAATAGAAATGATTGAAAGTAGAAACTTTCTAAATAAGGAAGGTTAAGAAATGACATGAAGTAACATACCAAAAATGTCAAGTTGTCACACATCCCGACTTCTACAAAATCAGAGATAAAACCTGACCACAATAAGGGACAACTTCGAGCAAAACGGTTTGACAAAACTTTGATAAAACAAGTAACTTAAGCCAACTATTTCTAAAACGATTAAAACTACGGATAGATTACAACTTCAATAATTCGATAAACAAAAACCCGTGCACTCTATGGCTCGGTCACATTCTCGATACCAAGCGCCAAAACCTACGACAAAACGCGATTAGACTCGCAAGGATTCAAAGAAAGGATAGATAAACAAAAGGTAAAACTACTGAAACGGGTGCACGATATCAAGCTCGAGAATCTATTCACCAATTCTCCAACCCACGACTCAATAGATCTACACGGGACTCGGTCTACTTCACTGCTTCGTCATGATCAACACGTAACAACAAAAGAGACATAAGAGATTAGAACATAGCCGATCGGAAGGAAGGAAACAGGAAGAATAAATGGCGAGAATATTATCGATAATGGCTTACCCTTGGCTCCTCAAACTTCCGGCTCGATTATGGGAAGTGAACGACGGAACAATGAAACTGGAATGGGGATGCTCTTGCTTCTGCTCGGATGAAAACAAAGAGAGAAAGGTTTGGGGTTCTTTTGTGGGATACGGCCAAATGAGGGACTCGGAGGGTTTTATGGTTGCACTTTGCTTAAGTATCAAGTAATTAAGGCCTAAGCCCTTCAAGGATTCGGGCCAAGCAAAAAGGAAAAACAAGTCGGGCTCACTCTTCTTTCACTCGCCGAATTACACACTAAATCGGACTCGGGCACGGAAGGATCAAAGGACCGGACTCACACTCTCGACCTTTGATAGAAAACGGAACAACTAGGGAGGCCTTGGCCTCTCGGCCGGCCTCGGGTTTGTATCACACATGACATACACTAGAATCGTGAAGCTCGGTATTACTTTACACATTAAACTAGATTAATCAGTTCTCATAATTAATTAACACAATTAATTAGCACACTAGTTATTATTTACTTAAACGCGAATTAAATGACATTCCCGTCATTAAATGAAACACCAGGTATTTAAATTACTCGATTTTAAATACACATCAAATGCACATAACACATAATCTCAATTAATTAACCAACACATAGTTTATTTAATAAAATGTAATTAATTCAAATACAAGAAAATTCAAGGCGTTAAAATTGTTTTTCAGAAACAATAATTGTACTATCTATTTGCAGAAAATCAAGTTTTTAGACAAATGAATAGTTTTTGAAGACGGAGGCTGCTGCTGTTTTATATTAAAAAAGTATAAATAATATTTCGGTTATATAAAACCTCAAACCCGCAACTCCCGATTTTAATTTGGCTTGAAATTATGTATATATCTAATGTGATTAATCTTTCTTAATTTTTAGATGATAATAATGAAAATGTTACCAAATTAATAAATAATGTTATATACTTGGCCCGATATTTACAGTCAATAAGAGTAGGTATCTGAGACTTTCAAAACTAATATACCCGATAATTAAACATCTCATTAATACCTATTGTTTAATTGAATCATGCTGGCTTTAGAAAATGATAAATAATACTCATTTTATTTAATATTTTATGATCATACAAAATTTTGGATCATAACATTTTTAAATCAAACTCCCTCCGTCCCTAAATAAAGTTCTCATTTCTCTAGGGCACAATATTTAAGGAGAAAGTTAGTGGTGGGTTATTGGTAATAAATTTGATTAAAATATAAAGTTGATTTAGAGAGAGAAAGATTGTTAGTGGATAGTTAGTAGTGGGGTCCATGGTAATTACATTATTTTATTAAGTGGACCACATCAACTTGTGAAATGAGAACTTTATTTAGGAACAAAAATTCAAGGTGAAATGAGAACTTTATTTAGGGACGGAGAGAGTAATACTTTTGGTTCATAATATGTTCGAGTCATAACATTATTTTTTCAAAATTTCAAGACTATACTCATTTTGCACAGAATTTTATTTTAAGAACTTTAACTTTTTTTTCAAATTTTTTGTTTATAAATAAGAAATAAAGTTATGATCGAAAAATGAAGTAGGTGGAATACATAAATTACTATAATTAGAATAAAGAATTTAATTGACAATTATAACACTGACTATAAAAGCTAATGATGATGACTGTAAATAAATTCAGATTATGTGATTTGAATCAACATTAACGTCATTAATTAGAACCAATATGAAGCTGTTAAATGGACATGTCATCAAAAATCTTTCATGTCCTATCTCCATATATAAGTGAAGATATGTTTATTTTTTCATCCCAATTTACGGTTCTTATTTATGTTTATCTAAGTCCTTTTTTTTAATTATGATCATTGTTATTAACTTATTATTACTATTATTATTCTATGTGAGTTATAGTGAAATGAACTCTAACTAAATTTGTCACACATTAATTTGTACACACACAAAATCAATAAAATGCATATATAGTACTACTAAATCATTAAATTAGTTAATGATATATAACAAACAAAAGTATTACAGGAATCACCATCCTAAACTTATACTTGGAATTTCCAAAATTAACCAATCCCTGGAGAATCAGAACGTCAACGGAGCTTGGGTTGACTAGCACAATATATTAACACAATAATGGAGTGATTAAATAAGTAGAATGACAACATTAATAATCATTTTTTTTTTTTGGAACAGCAATCTTAAAGTTAATAATATACCAATTTAAATAGCCATCCTAAAGGCTGGTTGATTTAAGACACAAATTGAACACGGTGTGGTCCAAAGGCGTAGACTTCTAAAAATGGTTTGCTATTATTTTTACGAAAATCTGAAATTTTAATATAAATTATAGAATAGGTATAATAATGTATAATAATGTATAATAAACCAACATATACGTGTTAAGCTTTCTTAATGATCTAATTAAGAGATATTTTCTTAACCAGAGATATTTTCGTGACCGGGTTAGACCGGCCGGCCGAACCAGTCAGACCGGAAAAAACCCATTACACCCGTCAGACTTAGCCGGCCAATTAGCCTAAACTGAGCCGGATTGAACTGGCGGTTTTTAGTAAAAAACCGGGTTAGACCGGCTTTGAAACCGGGTTCGACCCATCAAAAAGGCAATATTGTCTGTAGTAAAATCGTTCTCATTCACATGCATGTGTATATATACAAGTATAAAGAGGGCCGCGCTTCTCTGCGACTTTTATTATCAATTTATTTAGTATTTATAAAATTTTAACATACCTAATATTGCGTTTTACTCTCTTTCTATTTCTTATTTGAAAAATACTGAAGCTTATAATTACAGTATTCTTCAATATGTTTTTTGTTTTAAGGTTGTTAGTGTTTTACTTGGTTTAAATATTATTTAGCTAACATAAAATTTTCACGATATTAGACTTTATATAAATTATAAGTATTTAACTAATAAATACGTGAATTTGTGTAACGAAAAAACCAATATCTTTACTCATAGCAAAAAACAAAAAAAAAAAAGTTAAAGTATACATTATAAAATTTTATGGTGAAAAGCATGAATTATAGGAAAGAAATATTATTAATAGTAGAAATAAATAAAAGTTTAAGGTTTATAATAAGAAATTAGGTAACTTTAGGGAGGAATTGTAAATTACTTATGGATATTGTCTAAAAAATCAGTATTTGTAAAAAATGGAAATAAAATGTCATATGGGGATTCGAACCTGGGAATATTACGTATAATGCATGCATGTTTGCCAGTTGAACTACAACTGCATATATTACTTATTTTCTTTCCATTATATCACGCATACACTCATACATAAAGGCGCACAATAGCAATAGTTAGTTAGGATAGTGGTATGGTAATTGTATATAAGGTAAATTATCCTCCTGGCTTGTATCTTTTTCCTCTCAAACGATGTGGGACAATGTTGAAAGGACTAAAGAAGTATAATTTTTTTTCCTTCTTTCTCTGTTGCAAATTTGTAATATTAACAAATTGGGAAGAGATTTAGCATTGCAACAAGTTTACGAATATTCCTTATTTCTTTATTCCTTTAAAATTTGCATTTTATTGTAAATCTATTTTTAATTATAATATCCACAGATTAAACTAGCTCAAATTTAAAGACATATGTTAGTATTTATGCAAAAGTATTTGATTATATTGATACGTAAGTTGTAGAGAAATGATGTTTGGAACTTTTTTTTGGATATATTATAATAATTGTTTAGTATTTTTAGGTTTTTTTATGTAAACCGGTTCAACCGCCTGGTTCAACCGGTACGACCGGCCCCACCGTTTTTTAACCATTGGCCGGTCCGATTCAAAATCCGAATTTTAAAACATTGGTTTCAACACGAACTAAGTTTCAATATTGGCTTCATAAATACCACACAAACTAATTGTACAGGAGATATGTGATTTAAGAAGATATTTAATGCAGTTAGAAGATATGAAATGATTAAGTGATGAATGAAAATGAAAATGTGAACATGAATATAATAACTTTTCTTATGATTTTAAATAGAAGACGGACAAGTGGATAAATTATTTTCGATAACATAACTCTTAAATAAATATACTAATTTTATATTAAAAATAAAATATAGGATCCAATATATTTACATTAAGGAGTGATGAATCCAGGATTAAAGTCAACCGGAGCCTTTACAAAACTTTATGTGAGGCAGTGAGGCTATATAAAAAGTTTCCGTTAAATTTTCTTTTGACCATTTTTTTTTCACATAAGGTGGACCACTAACTAAGTGGTAGCCATAAACACTCTTTAAATTCAAGTAGATCAGCCCCTAGCCCCTGACCATGAGCAAAAAAACCTCTTAAGGCAAGAGGCTTGTCCCCGCTGACTTCGGGCTAGTCACAAAACGGGTGGTCATCTTGAGATTAGTCGGCTCGCAAAGCGAGTTGGAACCTAAATTACTAAAAAGGTGCATGTTGAGTAGGAGGTTCATCATCACTGACTCCGGGCTATCAACAAATCAAGTGATCACACTGAAATTAATCGGCTCACAAAACAAGTTGGAACTCAAATTAAAAAAACCCACACGTCAAATAAAAAGAATGAAATAACAATTATCAAACTTGTCAAATCAAATTGATAATTATTATATTACAAATGTATTTGTTTCTCTAAGACAAGTAAGCTAGATTTGTTCTACTAGCAGAGTACCCGCGCAATGCGGCGGCGGATACCCTATAACTATATTTTGCGATAACGATAGTGATTTTGCGATTGTGGCAGTAGTGATGGTGTGTTCGGTAGTGATTGTGAGGGTAGCGATGATATACAGCTTCTTCTAATTTGTTTTTGCGGGATTGGTATAAAGTTTCATTTATAGCAATTGGTTAACATATAGTGACTATTTAGAGGAGGTCTTGTGTTCGAATCCTTCAAGCAACTTTTTATTATTATTTGATTTTAATTTAGTTGAAGAAGTTACTAAAAGTGGAAATCTCCTTAAACTTAAAATTAAGTAGCTCCTTAAAATTCCTAAATATAGTAGTCCTAAATGCATTAGTAAGTAGTAAGATTATATTTTCACATTTATCCGTATAAAAAAAAATTGAGTTTAAGAAATTGAGCTTTTAAGTTTTTAATTGCTTGAATTGTATATTCAACATCTAATCTAAATAATTGTTATTTAATGACCAATATAATGTAGCTCACCTATAAGAAAAAATGTATTAATTTTTTACTTAATCATATACTACCCATAAAATGTTAGACACAAAAAATCCATTAATTCTATTTTCTAGAATCATTGTTTAATTTGAACACTTGTATTGACCAGATAAATAAGAAAGTAAGTAGAAATATTGAATAAAAATAATGTCAATCTTTATTTTTATTTTTTGGAAACCGTAGATAATAACAACGGAAGCCTACTCGCAATACTCCAGCGAGCACCCCGAGTTTGAGCTCCTTTATAGGGCAAACCCAGCCCTCATAGGGATTTCTAGGGAAAAATCCCTCATATTTGGTACCAGAAGAAGTGTTTATAGAATTCGAACTCTAGACCTCACGCGTTATATGTTAATAAAATTCATGCATCAGCTAGACATCATTTGCAATGTGAATCTTTCAATCTATGAAGTTATATGACTTTTGCAGATATTATTATTGGAATTCAAATGTTAAATAAATCCTAAAGATCATAATAATTCCAGTTTTAGATTATGTGACATCCAGTACTTTGATTGAATCTTGAAATTTATTAAAAACTACAATAATGTACAAATAAGACAAAATACTAACTTGATGTATCAGGAAACAACATCAATTGGTGGGTTGGCGACTTGGCGTACGTTAGAATATAATTTAAATAAATTAATGACTTGAAAATTAAATGTAGAGTAAATTATATGGATGGTATTTAGGTTTATAGTAATTTTTACTGATTATTTTTTAGTTTTAAAAATTATAATGATGATCCTTATTTCTGAAATCCTTTTCACCAAGGGTTCTTTACGAAAACAACAATTTATTTTTCACGTTAAGTGATATCACATGTGATGCACACGGGGTATTTTAGTAAATTCATATTTCCCTTCTCATTTACTCTCGAGTAAATAATATGGATGGTCCTTTAGGTTTATAGCGAATTTCACCAATGGTCCTTTAGTTTTAAAAATTACACTGATTGTCGTTATTTCTTAAAAGGTTTCACACTTCACAACTTATTCATTTCAAAAGAGTAAGAAGTTGTTTGTAAAACCACAGTCTTCGGAATCTTGTAAGACTAAATCAAAACCTGTTTTGAAACATTCAAATACTCCAAAGAAATTGTTAGTCCCCACACTAAGTAAATAATCTTTGATGATCAAATAGCCAAGAAAAATAAATCTGCTGAAGTTGTATCTCAGCTGAAGTACAAGTATATTCATATACATTCAGCTGAGTACGTACTTAGCTCAAGGAATCAAATCCAAATCAGCAGCAATACAAGATGATCATTCGAGTTTATGGCCGAAGGATAGAAAACCGAAGAAGACCATCGAGCTGAAAGTGGAATCAGCTGATGGTACCTGCTACAGATTAAGACTTGATGGAAAATGGTCTTGACACTTTGAACATTTTCCTTTCCCGCTCAAAGAGGAATAAAACGATGAAGATCTTCTATTTTAGAATAGAATATACTTTTCAGAACTTAATCGTTTGTCCCTCCAAGCATGAAAAGGGAAAGTTAACTTCTTTTATACTTTTATAGTAAACCTTTTTACTGTGCGTCAGAAAAGGATGAAAAAGAAGTTTACAAAAAGTACATTCGGGACTTTAACCTATGCTAATGCATATAATGTTTCCATGGACAAGTCTACATCAACGAGTAATATGTCTACACGTGGATTAACTTGTGAAGAAGTAAACATAGTTCCTGGGCTATAAACAGAGACGTAAATGTTTGCATTTACACACACCTATTAGCATTCATAGCACTAGAACATTTTCTGAGAGTTAGTTATTGTTTGATATTAACTTTTTCATAGTTAATACTCAAGCAATAAATACAGCCGTCTGTATCAGCTGATCTCTCTTAGACGAGGATCTTAGTTTGAGCATTCAAAAGTGTCACTTCTAGTATAAAATTTTAATGAGTCTGTACTCTCTATATTCCGCAAACTTTGTACCGCATTAAGTTGTTTTAATAAACTCTGAATCATTGAAAAAGATTGTGTGTTCTTTACTTTCTTGTCTTTACTTAGCCATAACGCAACACTTTAGTGTTGTTGGGAACCAACAACTTGTATCAGAGCAAGTGTTAAAGTTGTTTACCATCAACTTTAAGCATCTATTATGGCCGAACCAACATCATTTCTTTCATCATCTGGCAAACCTCCCAAACTCACTCAAACCAACTATCCCATGTGGAAATCACGTATGTTGTCCCACATGATTACCTACCACCCAAGACTTCATGATAACATAACTATAGGAAAATATATCCCTCAAACCTTTATACCTGGCACTGCTGATGTAGCAGAACACTATGTTGTTAAGTAAGAAGCACAATGGTCAGACACTGATAGACGTCTTGATCATCTTGAAAATAAAGGTAGAGACATGCTGTTTCAAGCAGTTGGTGACGAGCTGTATCACAATATTCAGTTTTGTGATTCTGTTAAAGAAATGTGGGAAAAATTGGCTGAAGTGTACGAAGGCACATCTGTTGTGTGTGAACACAACAAAAACATGCTCATTCATGATTATGAGCTGTTTAATGCCAAGCCTAGTGAGAACATAGCTTAAACGTTCAATCGTTATAACATTCTGTTACATGAGCTGAAATCTCATGGGGTTGAAAAAGATGATATGTCTAAAATGTGTAAGTTTATGGCAGCTCTCCCATCTAAATGGGCTACCATTATAACTTGCATGTGTACATCAGCTACCTTGAAAGATTACACTCTTTCCTCTCTCTACGGTATGTTCCTTAGTCATGAGAGAACTGTACTCAACAAGTTTCAGCCTCTAAAGCCCTCAAAGGCGAGCTCCTCAGGATCTTCAGCTGCTCTTGTCTCCATAGACAAACCAATCAAGATTGAATATCCTCCCTCATATGATGAAGTCGATGAAACTTCAGCTGTTGATCCGTTCACAATGCCTGAAGTCAGCATTGAAGAGATAAATGAAGATGAAGACAATGAAGCTTTAATAACTGAGCTTTCCCTTCTTGTTAAAAACAGAAAACTTTTCAAAGGCAAATCTAGCTCTTCAGCTAGAAGCTCAGGTGGCAGACCTATCTCATCAGTTGTACCCTCCAAATCCTCTGGAAGTACACTTGATATCACAGAGATTGAAGGGTTTCATAAAACTGATTGACCACTTGGGTCAACCTCCTAGTATACTTGGTTTGACCATACTGACAAGAACATGACTCTTGTCGGTTAAACCAACTAGCTGATTTAATCCCTAAAGCGGAACTGAGATTAAACCTAATCCTTAAACCCTAAAGGATTGGGATCTTGGAAATCAAACTAGATTAACAAGAAAGAAACCTTGTACGAAAAACTCGAACACACACATACACTTGTGTGTATTTCGACGGCCACCAAGAACCCTAGGGTTCTTGGTTTGTTGATCGAACAAGAGGGAGAAGGAGGAAAGAGTTTTCCAAATCATACCTTAATCTTGCTTAAGTAAGTCCACTGATGATGAACACAACGAGAAACCTTCTAGTTGGTTGATGCAATGAACTTGGATCTTCAAGGACTCGAAGAACACGAAGAACGAACGAAGAACGAAGAACACAAAGGCTTGTGTTCTTGCTTGATCTCGGTCGAACAAGGGAGAGGGAGAGGGGCTAGGGTTTCGGCTCCTTGGTGTAACACAATAAGGGAACCCCAAGCCTTCTATTTATAATAGAAGGAATTTCACTTAGGGCCCTTCTAGTTTAATTAAGATCAATCTCTTAATTAAACTTATCTTTTACACATTAAACCCTTGTAGTTTATCTAGTTATTATTGTTACACTTAATTATTAAATATCTAGTATTATACACTTCTATAATACGGTATATATACATACACGAATTATATACTTGTGTTTTATACTTTTAATAATTAATTATATAATAAACTTTATATAATATTTAACAATAATATTATCTAATTACCATATGATTTAATTGCTTTAAATCATATTATGGATAATCTATAATTAACACATTGTATATTTACTCAACTAGTAAATGTACAAATACTTGTATTAATTAGTTAGTTAAACTAATCTAGTAATAAGTTGAACTTAACTTAATACTTAACTTGATTCATAAATTTCTATTATGAATCAATCCTCTTCCAAGTATCATTACATATCTTACTCGTGTTACATGCACTCACCGGTGTGACCTTTAAGTGTTTCGTAGGCATGGATGTATCACCATAGGTTGACTAACTGTGCACATAAATCCTTCAGACTCTCACTTGTGCAAGTTCGTAACCTTAGCTTGATGACACGAGCTACAATGGCCTTCTAGATGGGCATGTAGGTAACCAACCCCATTAAAACAGCTTATGTAACTCAGGTATAGTTTTTGAGAAACTCCTTTAATACCGTTTCCTAGTAAAGAACACTCCATCTTTACCTCTTGGGTAACGTTGTTAGGTTCATCCCTTGCAGCACGATATTTGTAATAACGAATACGAGCATGGTAGAAATTATCAACTCCTGTATTCGAAATCATTTCTTGACTACTTGATTTAAACTGTTGTGATAAACGACAAAGAACGAATCAGTTCGCTTTTTGGGCATGACCATGCACTCGTCAGTTTTCATCATGTCAAGGGACCCATAAATATCTCTCCTAAAAAGGAGGTGCAATTAACATCTTGTTATATTTCGATTCATAATACAAATTCCTTTGTACCCAGTAAAGCCTCGTTATGACAACCATATTTCAGGCTTGTCTAAGACGAACCAAAGTACATTAGTCATTGTATCGTAAACCAAATATGTCAGGCTTAAGGACAATCCTAGTGAATAATACTTTTGAAGTTTTCAACCACGAAGTATTATCACGGTGGTCAATCCAATATTCGTCGAGCTCTAATAGAATATCACCGATATTTGGTTTACACAAAAACTTGTGTAGCTATCTTCGAATAACTTCGAATCTACCACCAAATACCGCGATGACGTTAACGTCCCATCAAGGCTCCCACCAAGACGAGTAGTCACGGATTTATATCTTTTTGAATAAAGAGACTTTTATTCATGGATATTGTAAAACATACAAAGTCTAAATAACAATGATACTAACTCATGTACTATTCCTCACTGGACATAGATACTGAATTATTACTGTATCATTACTTATTCTTTGCGTTTGTGTTGATTACTCAATGACTCTTAATTGTAACTTTTATCATTAATTACAATTTAGTTATCTCTATTAAACTAAAGACATAAGACGAGTATTTTAAAATACTATTACTTTTATCTTTGCTAGATATTGTTCATGCAACATTGGAACATATTCTAGTCTTGCCTTTTTATATGATTCGGTAAACATATGAGGATTGGAAAATAGCTCCTTAGTTTCTTGAATCTATAAAACTTTCCTTGTAACTAAATCTCTTTTAGCTACTTGATTTGTTGGTACTTTTACTAGTTAAAGAAATTTCCTTAAATGATTAACTTATTCACTAGAGTGTGAACATCCTATTAGATTTGCAATAATTAATCACAAGACTTGTGACCACACAATTAGGCTTGCATTAATCTAATCAATGATCATTTATTTCTCTTAACTCTTTGGCTAACGACTTGGTAATTCCTTGTTGTTAATGTCTCACTAACTTACTAAACTCATTAATGTCTTTAATGAATTATGTTAGTCATAGCTCCCACTCACTTTTATGGAATTTAAGCATCACTTAAACTATCACTTTGACCAAGTCAATACTTTGACCTTTTTGTCAATAACTTATAGTTTAATCCTTTAAGAATTTATCAATTAAAGTCATCCTTTGGATTTGCGAATATCCAATATTCCTTTTTAGGGAATTATGACTTTTATTAATTACTGTATTTAACGAGTATCAAACACTTGAGATAACACTTCCAATTCTTAAATATCTTAGTGTTCTTTTAAGAACCTTATTTAATGCCAAAGTCTTTCCTTGGATTTAGATATCCATTATTCCTATTAGGGAATTAAGACTTGATTAAACATTGTATTAACTACAAGTATGAAACACTTGCGTTTAATACCTTTTAGTTCATAAATACTTTAATATAGTTCTACATTTGAAGAGTCCATTTAATGTCTAAGTCATTTTACTTGGTTTATGCGAATATCCAACATTCCTTGTTAGAGAATTATGACTTCATTAAATTCCTTTATCACAAGTATGAAAGACTCGCAATAATACTCTATAAGTGTATCTTGATTATATCCAATATAATCATACTATATTAATACTAATACTTTAAAACTTACTATCATAAGTAACCATTACTTAGGATGTTTTAAATAAGTTCAATGTACTTTGAACTTTATGCTTTCCATAAAAACTCTTAAATACTTTAGAAAAACTTCTAATTTCTAGTATCTAAGTATCGAGCTTCTAAGACATTATTCAGTTATACAACAATCAAACAAATACAAAACATGGGATATTAAGTAAATCAAAAACTTGACTTACAATCTAGTCATAAACCTTGACTAGTGTAATTGTCACACATGCACACATAACATAATATAATTCAACCATGGATTCTTATTGATTAAAACCAAAAAAACTTGTTTTAACATAAAAATAAAAATTATCCAACAATAAAATAGAATTGTTTTACTGAATCCATAAAATACTGAATTATAAAATCTTGGTGCTCGTGGAATCACCGTCTCATGCTGGTCACCTTCATTTTCCATCGCGTCCTGCAATAAACGATTGCAAAAGTTAGATTACTCGTAATGTACTTTACAAGTATCTTAAAGTGAATAAGAAGTGTGGTCGTGTTACCTGAGGAACTTGCGATTCCTCCACCACTGGCACCATTTGGACAATTTCTTTTCCAATGCCCAGCCTCCCCGCACTTGAAGCACCGATTCTCGGTCCTCGCTGTGTTAGGCTTCACCTTCTTTACCTTTTGTTTGACACCTTTACCATTTAGCACTCCTTGGTTAGGATTGGTTTTACCCTTTCATTTACCACCATGCCCTTTTCTCTTCTCTGCACCACCACTACCATTACTGATCATTAGAACATCCTTAGATTTCATCCCCAGACTCAATTCAGCTGTCTTGAGCATAGAATGTAGCTCAGCAATGGATTTCTCCATATTGTGCATATTGTAGTTGACTACAAAAGGCTTGTAGTCATCAGACAATGAATTGAGTATAGTGTCTGTTGCCATTTCCAACGGTATGGGGTGACCGAGTCTAGCTAGTTGATCCATGTGTGTCACACCCCGCCAAAAATGAGTTTTACTTCATTTAAAATGTTTTGCGGAAGAACGAGGGTGTAACGTTCATGACAACATAGCAAAAATTAAGTAAACAAACAACCACGCAATAACGAAAAATAAAAGATTGTTTCACTTTCCAAAAGTAGAAAGTTTCCAAAAATAGTATGTTTCCTAAAATAGAAATTGTTTTGAAATGAAATGATTGTTCGTAAACTTAATGTTTTAATCATGGCTCACGACAATCCCAATGCTCATATCCTCCAATCCACTGCACCTAATTACCTGGAAAACATAAATAGTAAAAGGGTCAACAATAATGTTGAGTGAATCCACATGGTTAAAGTAAAAGTAAAGTAAAGTAAAGCATTTTGCTACTCAAAATGTTTGTTGTGAAAATGGTTTATGACCGAAAAGTATAAAGTTTAACACTCATATGATATGAGTAGTAAGTATGAAGTGTTTAGTGTAGTTGTAGAATATCTACAACTGCGTGTTATGTTTATGAAAAGGTGTTGAACAAATTGTTATGTTTGACATCGCATGAACTATTATCCCCAACAGGTAGCTAGTCTATTGAGTTAATATACCAACCCCTAAGTCCACAATCAACACTTCAACTCCATTATGTTATCGTTCTTTTATGGATATACACTCCCGGAGATGTCTTGGATAAACCAAGTAATGATCTAACGTTCGATGGGAGGATGAGTGTCAGCCAATAGTACTATCTGCATATCCATGGTCTAGATCCACTAATAGATTGCTGGCAAACCTTAGTCCGGTATAATAATTGTTTGTCATGCCAACGCGATAATGAAATTGTAAATGTTGTACAGTCATAGTAAAACAGTAGCAGTTGTTTATGTTTTCCACCCCAAAGTTTATAAAACAGTAAAAGTAGTAAAAGGGGTCTGTGGACTCACCTGGCAAAGCTTAGCGACTCAGTACTTAGGACAGAGGAATCCTTCAGAGACTCCTAGCTTCCTAAACGATATAACTTACTAACTAGACTAAGCTAATATATTATAAGTTAAATGATATGCAATTAATGTTATGTTTTATGTTTTGTGACATCGAATGAACCTGGATCATTGGGCCTTAATTGGCCGAAATGAAATGAAATGAAATGAAATGGGCTTCGAAATGAAATGAAATGAAATGGGCTTGGGTTAGGCTTATTGGGCCTAGATTGGGCCTATTGGGCCACTAGGTTGGGCCACTTGGGCCTCTTATTGGGCTTAGGTCCAATTAGATTGGGCCATGGATTGGGCTTGGCCCAATTGGGTTCGGTTTGGGTATAAATGGGCCAAAGGTTTGGTCTTTGGTCAAAATGGGCTTGGATACTAATGGGCCAACTAATGTTTGGGCCCGATGGACCAAGATAGATCGATATGGGCCAAGTACAGGCCTTGGCCCGATTGGGTATTCGGGTTTGGGTCCACGGTTTGGGTCAAGTACCGGCCTTGACCCGTTTTGACTTATGGGTCAACATTGGTCAATCCTAAAAGTCAACATAGGTCGAAATAGTCGACAAAAGTCAACTTAGGAACTCTAGATTTCGGCTAGGGTTTAGGCTAAGATACAATTCAGTCAACCAAGGTCAACCACGGTCAATGTAGGTCAAACTAGGCTCGGTTTGATGGTAATTCGGTTAGGGTTGGCCGGCTAGGCCGAAACCCTAAGGGTTTGGTTCTAGTTTGGTCTAGATCGAGTCTAGGTCTAGTTCAGTGTGTCTAGATCGGTTATAGTTCGAATCTAGGGTTCTAGTTCTAGGGTTGTACATGTCAAGGTTCGAGATCTAGGATTATAGGAAAACAAATCAAACGGTTTAGGAACTTAACAATCATACGAGCAAAACAAATCACTCAATCGACTAAACAATAAACCCTTTGACAAGCACGTGCCGAGACCTCTAGGCCTTTGGCCTAGGTCTTGGGTTTGAGTAATAGGACCGAATCAAGGAAGCAAATAACAAAGAAAGTTCGAGTTTCATACCTTGCGATCGAAAATCAAGAAGAACCGAATAGGGGTGCTCGGGTTTGTGGCTTGCAGTCGACGAAGATGATGATGATGGTGATGAATTCGATGGCACTAGGGAGCAAGGAAGGAAAATTAGGGTTTTGGGGTTAAGTGTGGTATTTATATGGAGGTAAAAGTTAGAGTTTGAATCCAACAAGGACTCATTCAAAGATAATGGATAGAACGTCAAGTATTAAGATAAGATCAACACAAGTTTACTTACACCCCAAAGGGGGTTCGGCCGTGTGGAGATGGTCACGAGCAAGTGCATGGCCGGCCACTTAGGTGGTCGGTCATGGTTCGATGCATTCGAGTCACTTTTATTTAATACGTTACGTTTATTGTTTTATCGAGAAAGTTATGATTTTAGAAATGTTTTAGCTCAAAAGTGTCACCATAAGTAAATAAAAATGTTGTGTTGACTAAAATGGTCAAACACTAATGCATGGTGTAAAATTATATAAGTTGGTTGTGTGTTAGGATGCCAGAAATAGAAATGTCTAAAAATAGAAACTTTCTAAATAAGGAAAGTTCTAGAAATGAAATGAAGTTACATACCAGAAATATCGAGTTGTCACATTCTCCCCTGGTTGAAGAAATTTCGTCCCAAAATTTAAGACGAAGCATGAACAGGAGAGACAACGAGAAATAGATGAGGATATTTCATTTGAATTTGGTCCTCACGTTCCCACGTGAATTCAGGACCTCTTTTGGAGTTTTATCTGACCTTAATGATTTTGATCTTGCTTCTTCGCAACTTTTGCTTTTCCAGCCAGATATCTTGATTGGTTCCTCAGTGAAATGGAGCTTGTCGTCAATGATAATTTCCTCAGCAGGAACGATAAGCGAAGGGTCATGAATAAACTTCTTCAAGTTAGACACATGAAAAGTGTTATGAACATTGCTGAGCTCTTTAGGAAGACGAAGGCGATAAGCAACATCACCGATTCTTTCAAGAATCTCGAATGGTCCAACATAACGAGGACTGAGCTTTCCTTTCTTGCCAAAACGTACAACACCTTTCCAAGGTGCTACTTTTAGCAAAACGTGGTCGCCAACAGTGAACTCTAAAGGCTTTCGACGATTATCAGCATAACTCTTTTGTCGATCTCTGGCAGCCTTGATACGATCTTTGATCTTGAAAATCTTGTCAGTCGTTTCTTGTAGAATCTCAGGACCAGTAATCTGACGATCACCAATTTCAATCCAACAAAGTGGCGAATGACACTTTCTTCCATACAGGGCTTCAAATGGTGCGGCCTTAATAGTTGTATGATAACTATTATTATACGAGAACTCAGCTAAAGGGAGATGAGAATCCCAACTTCCACCAAAATCAATAACACATGCTCTCAGCATGTCTTCCAAAGTTTGAATTGTTCTTTCAGTCTGACCATCGGTTTGGGGATGATAGGCAGTACTCATATCGAGGCGAGTACCGAGAGATTTTTGCAATGATTGCCAAAAACGAGATGTAAAACGACTATCACGATCAGAGATGATCGCGACTGGCACACCATGCCGAGATACGACTTCTTTCTCGTTAACTTCTCCATTTGATCAGTTTCTTTAATAGGAATGAAATGAGCTGATTTGGTCAATCGATCAACAATTACCCAAATTGTGTCATGACCATTAGACGTTTGAGGCAATTTAGTTATGAAATCCATAGAGATTTCTTCCCATTTCCATTCAGGGATCTCTGGCTGTTGTAGAAGACCGGAAGGCTTCTGATTCTCTGCTTTCACTCTGGCACAAGTTAAACATTTGCTGACATAAATCACGATTTCTTTCTTCATGTTTGGCCACCAATATAACTCTTTGACATCTTTATACATCTTGTCAGCACCTGGATGAATAGAATATTTGGATCGGTGAGCTTCATTCAAGATGACGTCGCGAACACTTCCATGATTAGGAACCCATAAACGATCCACGAAATAAAGAGTTCCATCCACCTTTGCTTCTAACTGCTTCTCCGCAAAGCTTCACTTTTGATGTTCTCTACCTTCAAGGCTTCAGTTTGGAATTAATGAACTTGGGAAGATAGATTAGAACGAACAGAGATGGGAACGGCTCGAACACGACGAGGTTTAGGTTGCTCATTTCGGCTTAAGGCATCAGCTACTACATTAGCTTTACCAGGATGGTACTTGATCTCACAGTCATAATCATTCATCAACTCTACCCATCGGCGCTGTCTCATATTGAGCTCTTTCTGATTGAAGATATGTTGCAAACTCTTGTGATCGGTGAATATTGTGCACTTGGTACCGTAAAGGTAATGTCTCCAAATCTTCAACGCGAATACAACGGCACCCAACTCAAGATCATGAGTTATATAATTCTTCTCGTGGTTCTTCAGTTATCGAGAGGCATAGGCGATCACTTTGTCATGTTGCATCAATACACAACCTAGCCGTTGGTGCGAAGCATCACAATACACCACGAAATTATCGATTCCTTCAGGGAGAGATAGAATAGGAGCAGAAAATAATTTAGATTTAAGAGATTGGAAGGCTGATTCTTGGTTTTCACCCCAGACAAATTTCTCATCTTTATGTGTTAACACCGTTAAATCCTTTGCAATCTTCGAGAAATTTTCTATGAATCTTCTGTAGTAACCAGCGAGACCAAGGAATTGTCTTACTTCAGTTGGGGTCTTTGGAGCTTCCCAATTCTTTATAGGTTCTATCTTTGCAGGATCAACATGGATACCTTCTTCGTTGATAATATGACCCAGAAATTGGACTTCACGCAACCAAAATTCACACTTGGACAGCTTGGCGTATAGCTTCTCCTTCTCCAACAACTCAAGAATGATTCTTAAGTGCTCTTCATGCTCTTCTCTCGAATGCGAATAGATAAGAATATCATCTATGAAGACGCTAACGAATTTGTCGAGATATTGCTTGCACACTCTGTTCAAGAGATCCATAAACACAGCAGGTGCATTGGTCAAACCAAATGGCATTACCAAAAATTCGTCGTAATGACCATAGCGAGTTCTAAAAGTAGTTTTAGGCACATCTTCATCACGGACTTTTTACTGATGGTAGCCTGAATGAAGATCGATTTTGGAATAGAAACTCGATCCTTGGAGTTGATCGAATAGATCATCAATACGGGGAAGAGGATATCGATTTTTAATTGTTACTTTATTCAATTCACGATAGTCAATGCACATCCTCATTGAACCATCTTTCTTTTTAACGAAGAGGACCGGCGCTCCCCAGGGCGAGAAACTCGGTCGAATGAAATCAAGATCAAGAAGTTCTTTCAATTGCGATGAAAGTTCTTGCATTTCACAAGGTGCAAGACGATAAGGAGAACGCGCAATAGCACCCGGCTCCTGGAATCAGATCAATACGAAATTCGACTTGTCTCTGAGGCGGCAGTCCAAGCAATTCACTAGGAAATACACCAGAAAATTCACGAACAATAGGAATGTCCTCAATCTTACGATCTTTGGACTTTGTGTCAACGACATGAGCAAGAAAGGCTTGGCATCCTTTACGAAGATATTTTTGAGCTTTCATAGAATTTATGATTTTTATGTTTTTGTTTCTTTGTTCACCTTGAATAATTAAGGTTTCTGTTTTGGATAAGGGAATTCGGATTTGTTTGGTGTAGCATATTATTTCAGCACGGTTTTTAGATAACCAATCCATCCCTATGACGATATCAAAACTACCTAGCTCTACGGGCACAAGGTCTATATCGAAAATGTGATCATCTAGGTCAAGCTTACAACCTTTAAAAACTTCACTAGACCTAACAACTTTGCCATTCGCAAACTCGATTTCATAATTAACTTTCAAACGATCAGGATTCAAATTTAAGAAACTTTTAAAGTCGGTCGATACAAAACTCAAGTCGGCTCCCGAGTCAAATAAAATAGAAGCAAAATGATTGTTGACGATAAACGTACCAGTGACGGTATCAGGATTTTCACGAGCTTCCTGAGCATTCATAACAAATGCACGACCATGACCATTCTGATGATCATTGTTGTTGTTGGCATTGCGATTGTTGTTGCGATTGTTGTTACGATTGCCATTGTTGTTGTTGTTGTTGTTGTTCTGAAGCTTAGGGCAACGATTACGATAGTGGTTAGGATCACCACACTCGTAACAGACAGGATTCTTAGGAGGATTGTTGGACGACACTTTCTGAAATTATGACCCCAGCGGTCACACTTGAAGCACTTCTCACACTGACCATCATGATGCCAGTTACACTTGTTGCACATGGGCTTGCTTCCAGCATAAGACTTAGAATCTGAATTAGACTGATTGTTTTCTGATTAGAGGCAGCATAATTCTTAGTCTTTTGATACTTGTTTCCTTTGTGATCACGCTTGTTGTCGTAGGTACGCTTTCCATTTTCATTGCTCACATTATCAGAAGATTTGCTAGACACCACTAGCTTGTCTTTGAACGATCCACTTCTCATTGCATCATCAGTCAACCTTGTTGCACGATTCACAGCATCTTCGAATGTTGTCGGTTCAGAAGCAATAACATGAGTACGAATAAGATCATGAAGACCTTAAAGATACCTCTCAATACGCTTAAATTCAGGATTAACCATGTGAGGAACGAGACGAACGAGTTCTTGGAACTTAGTCGTGTAGGTAACAATATCAGATCCTACCATGGACAGATTCGATAGTTCCACTTCAACTTTTTTCAGCTCTCTCCTTGGGCAAAACTTTTGAGTTAACTGGTTCTTGAACGCATCCCAAGTCATAGCATCAGCATTAGGAGGACCTAAGACTTGCACTTGAGAATTTCACCAGGACAACGCTTCCTTGGACAATGTACTCGCAGCAAACTTCACCATATTCTCAGGGGCACATTGGATGACACTGAAAAATGGATTCCACCTTCTCAATCCAGTGGATGATAGCAATAGCACCTTCAGATCCAGAGTATGACGGAGGATGACAGGACGTAAAGGTCTAAAATGACTGACCTTGACGATTAGCATTGGGATCTGAAGTTTAAACAAATAAGGAAAGAAAAAGAAAATTAGATTAAAATAAAATGAAAATAATGAATCTTCTTTGTGGAGTCGAATGATATACCGTTGTTTCCCACATTAGATGCACCAGCGGCATTTCCTCTTGCAGTGTTCATTTGAGCCATTGCTTCAGCGATTCGGCGTTCCACCATTTGTTCAACAGTCTCAGCGTTTCCTCTTCGAGCCATTGATGAATTACTGATACAAATAATACGATTTAAATAGAGAATTAAGGAAAGAATAATATAGAAGGTTTATAAAAGGAATTATATAGTTATTATAAGAATCGAAGAATAGATATACAATAGACGTAATAGTAGTAGTAGTTCGTAGATATAAATAGTCGTAAATATAGTAGTAGTAGTAGAGACGTATAGAAAATACAATTTATAGGAACAATAGGATTTACTAAAATATCACTTTTATTAAACACATTCCTAATACATAATAGTTTTAAAATTAGGGCACATACGCCAATACTAAATAAAAGAAAATACTAAAATAGTTAAACATAAAACCTAATAATAGTAATAGAAAACAAATATAGACGATATGTAGATGACTAATCATCTTCCTCTGGCTGCTGGTCGTTGTCTTGTCATCATGTAGAGATCACCATCCTTCACCAATCGATAGAGATAAGGACGCTCTCCAGGCTTGAGATCAAGGGGTCCATTGGGGTACACCGGGACAGGAGGCTGAGTAGGATGAAACCAATCTGCTGACAATATCGGGAAAGGCGTCGGTACAAACACTAGCTTTGGAGACGAAGGAGGCGTAGCACGTCTTCTAGATGTAGCGGTACTCTGATCACTGTCGTACTCTGAGTCTGACGGAATAATAATAACACTCACTGACGGCATTCTGCTAATCACGACGCGTAAAAATTATTCGATTATGAAGATTTAGGGCTCTCTGACGAATGCTAACTATAACACTAAGGCAATACTAACTAAGGCAAATGTTCTAATCTAAGAACAATGGAACTTCAGGATATGAGACTGAGCGTGCCATGATTATTTCTGTTTTGTAAAAGTTTTTGGTTTTCCAAAAAAATCTTTTGTAGTTATAGACTAGGCTTGCTAATTCGCTATAACTTAAGCTCTGATACCACTCTGTCACACCCCGCCAAAAAAGAGTTTTACTTCATTTAAAATGTTTTGCGGAAGAACGAGGGTGTAACGTTCATGACAACATAGCAAAAATTAAGTAAACAAACAACCACGCAATAACGAAAAATAAAAGATTGTTTCACTTTCCAAAAGTAGAAAGTTTCCAAAAATAGTATGTTTCCTAAAATAGAAATTGTTTTGAAATGAAATGATTGTTCGTAAACTTAATGTTTTAATCATGGCTCACGACAATCCCAATGCTCTTATCCTCCAATCCACTGCACCTAATTACCTGGAAAACATAAATAGTAAAAGGGTCAACAATAATGTTGAGTGAATCCACATGGTTAAAGTAAAAGTAAAGTAAAGAAAAGCGTTTTGCTACTCAAAATGTTTATTGTGAAAATGGTTTATGACCGAAAAGTATAAAGTTTAACACTCATATGATATGAGTAGTAAGTATGAAATGTTTAGTGTAGTTGTATAATATCTACAACTGCGTGTTATGTTTATGAAAATGTGTTGAACAAATTGTTATGTTTGACATCGCATGAACTGTTATCCCCAACAGGTAGCTAGTCTATTGAGTTAATATACCAACCCCTAAGTCCACAATCAACACTTCAACTCCATTATGTTATCGTTCTTTTATGGATATACACTCCCGGAGATGTCTTGGATAAACCAAGTAATGATCTAACGTTCGATGGGAGGATGAGTGTCAGCCAATAGTACTATCTGCATATCCATGGTCTAGATCCACTAGCTAACGATTGCTGGCAAACCTTAGTCCGGTATAATAATTGTTTGTCATGCCAACGCGATAATGAAAATGTAAATGTTGTACAGTCATAGTAAAACAGTAGCAGTTGTTTATGTTTTCCACCCCAAAGTTTATAAAACAGTAAAAGTAGTAAAAGGGGTCTGTGGACTCACCTGGCAAAGCTTAGCGACACAGTACTCAGGACAGAGGAATCCTTAAGAGACTCCTAGCTTCCTAAACGATATAACTTACTAATTAGACTAAGCTAATACAGGCGATTCTAGTTATATTATAAGTTAAATGATATGCAATTAATGTTATGTTTTATGTTTTGTGACATCGAATGAACCTGGATCATTGTGCCTTAATTGGCCGAAATGAAATGAAATGAAATGAAATGAAATGGGCTTCGAAATGAAATGAAATGGGCTTGGGTTAGGCTTATTGGGCCTAGATTGGGCTTATTGGGCCTAATGGGCCATTAGGTTGGGCCACTTGGGCCTCTTATTGGGCTTAGGTCCAATTAGATTGGGCCATGGATTGGGCTTGGCCCAATTGGGTTCGGTTTGGGTATAAATGGGCCAAAGGTTTGGGCTTTGGTCCAAATGGGCTTGGATACTAATGGGCCAACTAAAGTTTGGGCCCGATGGACCAAGATAGATCGATATGGGCCAAGTACGGGCCTTGGCCCGATTGGGTATTGTGACAACTCGACATTTTGGGTATGTTACTATTTTTCATTTCTTACTTTCTATATTTAGAAAGTTTCTATTTTTAGAAACTTTCTCATTTCGTAACATTTCTAATTTTAGAAAGTTTCTAATTTTAGAAACTTTCCTCGTGTCCTATTATTTCTGAAACTTTCCTCATTTCATATCACTTCTATATTTAGAAAAGCTTCTATGTTTAGAATCTTTCCTCATTTAGTTTCATTTCTACTTTTGGCATCCAATCACATGACTAGTTCACCGAACAATTAACATTTTCACCATACATTAGTGTTTGACTATTTTACTCAACACAACATCTTATATTACTTGTGGTGATATTTTTACTCCAAAACATTTCTAATAATGATATTTAAGTAATATTTAATCTATAAATCAAAATAATTAACGAAATGTGACTCGTAACGAATTTTATTCCAAACCAACACATCAATTGTTGTCCCGACCCTCAAATGGCCGAAACCCTTCTTCCTTGTATCCTTAATTTCGTCCCACCACCTTTTGGTGGTGTGGTTATCTTCTTTTGAAGGTTTAAGAATTATCTTTATCTCCATATGATTTCAAACCTAGATCTTACCCTCATCTTTTCTCAATTAAACCTTATCGTTATCTAGTTTAAACGAGTTCTAATTATACTCAAACTCGAATTCCTTCACACACTATAAATACCACTCATTAGTAAAACCCTAAACCTTTTCCATCACCACCAATCGGCCGAACCCTAGCCCCACACCATCTCAATTTCGATGTTCGTCCAAATCATCCACAACCTCCGTTCGATTTGAGTTCGGTTTCGTGCTCGTGTCTACCGATCGCGAGGTATGAACCGATTCCCTTATTCGTTTTCTTTTGCTTCATATTTCATTCGAACCCGAGACCATGGCCAAGGCCATATGGTCTCGGCAATTGTAGATCTAGATCCCGGCGTGCATGCTTGCATGCATGTCAAAGGGTTTGTTTGTCTAATCGATTATTGATCTAGTTTGGCTTTGTTTTGTTCATTGATTCGTTTAATACGTACTTATTCGCTGTTTTATTTGTCTAAAACCCTAGATTCGTTTGGTAAGTCCCTTAAACCTTGGATCTAGCCTCGTATGACCAAAATACCGAAAACTAGCCAAGTCTAGCCATTGAACTCGAACCCTAGACCAAATCTAGCACCAAACCCGAATGGTTTTGGCCTTCGGCCAACCTTAGACCGAACCAAACCCTAGTAACCGAAACCCTAGACTTTTGTTGACTATTTTGGCCCATATTGACCTCTAGATTTGACTAATTTTGACCTACAAGTCAAACCGGGTCAAGGCCGGTACTTGACCCAAACCGTGGACCCGAACCCGAGAATTATATCGGGCCAAGGCCCGTACTTGGCCCATATCGATCTAACTTAGTCCCTCGGGCCCAAACTCTAGTTGGCCCATTAGTATCCAAGCCCATTTGGACCAAAGCCCAAACCTTTGGCCCACTTATACCCAAACCGAACCTATTGGGCCGAAGCCCAATCCATGGCCCGACTTTATTGGACCTAAGCCCAATATGAGGCCCATGTGGCCCACCTAGTGGCCCAGTAAGCCCACCTAGGCCCAATAAGCCCATTTAGGCCCAACCTAGGCCCATTAAGCCAAACCCATTTCATTTGATATCATTTCATTTCAAGACCCATTTCATTTCATAATATTTCATTTTGAAACCCATTTCATTTCATTTTATAAAGCCCAATGCATTTCATTTCATTTCATTTTATAAAGCCCAATGCATTTCATTTCATTTCATTTTATTAAAGTCCAATAACCCAAGTTCATTCGATGTCACAAAACATACAACATAACATTAATTGCATATCATTTAACTTATATTATAACTAGAATCGCCTGTATTAGCTTAGTCTAATTAGTAAGTTATATCGTTTAGGAAGCTAGGAGTCTCTGAAGGATTCCTCTGTCCTAATCTGTCGCTAAGCTTTGCCCAGGTGAGTCCACAGACCCCTTTTACTCTTTTACTGTTTTATAAACTTTGGGGTGGAAAACATAAACACAACTGCTACTATTTTACTATGACTGTACAACATCGTTACCTTTTCATTATCGCGTTGGCATGACAAACAATTATTATACCGGACTAAGGTTTGCCAGCAATCATTAACTAGTGGATCTAGACCATGGATATGCAGATAGTACTATTGGCTGACACCCATCCTCCCATCGAACGATTGATCATTACTTGGTATATCCAAGACATCTCCGGGAGTGTATATCCATAAAAGAACGATAACATACTGGAGTTGAAGTGTTGATTGTGTACTTAGGGGTTGGTATATTAGCCCAAGAGCCTTGCAAACTGTTGGGGATAACAGTCATGCGATGTCAAACATAACGATTTGTTCAACACTTTTTCATAAACAAAACTAGTAATTGTGGATCTTCTACAATTACACCTCATTATTCACACTTACTTCTCATATCATATGAGTGTTGAACCTTATACTTTTCAGTCATAAACTTATTTTCATAACAAACATTTTGGGTAGCAAAACACTTTACTTTTATCATAAACATTAACCCTGTGGATTCACTCAACATTATTTGTTGACCCTTTTATATTTATGTTTTTCCAGGTGATTAGGTGCACAGTGAGACTGGAGGATATGAGCAGTGGATTTGTCGTGAGCCATGAATGAACATTTAAGTTTACGAACAATCACTTCATTTTAAAAACTTACTATTTTTAGTAACTACTATTTTTGGAAACATTCCATTTTTAGAAGGTAAACCATTTTCATATGTTATTTACGTGGTTGTTTGTTTACTTAATTTTTGCTATGTAATCATGAACGTTACACCTCCGTTCTTCCGCAAAACATTTTAAATGAAGTAAAACTAAATTTTTGGCGGGGTGTGACAGGTATTCGGGTTTGGGTCCACGGTTTAGGTCAAGTACCGACCTTGACCCGGTTTGACTTATGGGTCAACATTGGTCAATCCTAGAAGTCAACATAGGTCGAAATAGTCGACATAAGTCAACTTAATTAGGAACACTAGATTTCGGCTAGGGTTTAGGCTAAGATACAATTCGGTCAACCAAGGTCAACCACGGTCAATCTAGGTCAAACTAGGCTCAGTTTGATGGAAATTCGGTTAGGGTTGGCCGGCTAGGCCGAAACCCTAAGGGTTTGGTTCTAGTTTGGTCTAGATCGAGTCTAGGTCCGGTTTAGTGTGTCTAGATCGGTTATAGTTCGAATCTAGGGTTCTAGTTCTAGGGTTGTACATGTCAAGGTTCCAGATCTAGGATTATAAGCAATGAAATCAAACGGTTTAGGAACTTAACAATCATACGAGTAAAACAAATCACTCAATCGTCTAAACAATAAACCCTTTGACATGCATGCAAGCATGCACGTCGGGATCAAGATCAATCAAGTGCCGAGACCTCTCGGCCTTTGGCCTAGGTCTCGGGTTCGAGTAATAGGACCGAATCAAGGAAGCAAATAACAAGGAAAGTTCGAGTTTCATACCTTGCGATCGAAAATCAAGAAGAACCGAATAGGGGTGCTCGGGTTTGTGGCTTGCAGTCGACGAAGATGATGATGATGGTGATGAATTCGACGGCACTAGGGAGCAAGGAAGGAAAATTAGGGTTTTGGGGTTAAGTGTGGTATTTATATGGAGGTAAAAGTTAGAGTTTTAATCCAACAAGGACTCATTCAAAGATAATGGATAGAAGATCAAGTATTAAGATAAGATCAACACAAGTTTACTTACACCCCAAAGGGGGTTCGGCCGTGTGGAGATGGTCACGAGCAAGTGCATGGCGGGCCACTTAGGTGGTCGGTCATGGTTCGATGCATTCGAGTTACTTTTATTTAATACGTTACGTTTATTGTTTTATCGAGAAAGTTATGATTTTAGAAATGTTTTAGCTCAAAAGTGTCACCATAAGTAAATAAAAATGTTGTGTTGACTAAAATGGTCAAACACTAATGCATGGTGTAAAATTATATAAGTTGGTTGTGTGTTAGGATGCCAGAAATAGAAATGTCTAAAAATAGAAACTTTCTAAATAAGGAAAGTTCTAGAAATGAAATGAAGTTACATACCAGAAATATCGAGTTGTCACAATGTGCCCTTTCATTTTCATGACATGGGCATTCACCGGTGTTCCTTTGACCATCTTGCAAGAGTTGAAGGCTCGATTGATGTCAAACCTGTCAGTGCGAGCTTGCTCTTGAAATGAATCTCTTAGTTTCTGGATCATTTCAAATGCAGGCACATCCATAAGTCCTGCTTGTAGCTCGGGACTCATAGTGGCGAGCATCAGACAGCTCACATCGAGCGCATCACTGACATGCTTCTCATAAGCTTGCCTTGCTTCAACTCTAGCATTCGCGGCAGGGACATTTGGTACTGCTCTTTCCAAGACATACCACTTTCTCTCATGCCTGAGCACAATGCGAAGATTGCGCTCCCAATTGAGAAAGTTTGACCCAGTCAGCTTGTCATTTTCTAGGATCGAGCGTAGCGAGAGATTGTTGGTACTTGTCGTTGTGGTTGTTGCTGCCATCTACAAATCAAACTCAGTTTAATTAGTAATCATCAATAAACGTTCTCTAAAATATATTATAAACCCATAATTAATATTTTAGGCCTAGGATCCATATATCACATTCTCGCCGCAAGGTTTGGGCACTTCCCGACGAGACATGCTGTTTCTGGTAGGTAACATCCTTACCGTCGTACGAAGACTTGATACGATTCCTAAGGGTGTAGAATCTTTAGACTTATAACCTATTACAACCTTGTACAATTTAATTGTACATTTCTAAATTGCAATAAAGTCTAGTATGTTTATTCTACTCAAGTACTTTTTGGGCCGGGACTCCCGATTATCACCAAAGTAGATACGACCATCTAAGACAGTGCGATGCTCTGCGCTGGGACTCCTGATTATCACAGAACCTTACGCACCCTAACACTTGCAATAATTTGAATCCATATCTAAGGTTCTTTATCCTTACAATATGAATATCGTTTAACAAGTGAGCTGTTCCATTAGGTGGATAGTACTTAGATCTAAGATTTTCTTGGGTTTGTTTAAGTCTTGAACTAGACTTAAACCTTATTCCAATGTTAATTCTTATTTAAAATTTGTGACTTGTGAATTCAAGAATTCAACAAGACACCCTTTTTAAATCTTAAGAACTTTTTCCTCTAAAACTTATAGTTTCAAAAGTTGCGCGATTTATATGTATACCTAAAACGAGGTGTACAAAACGTTTTACTAGGTTTTGTGAAAAACCTTATCATAATAAAACTTATGTGTTTTATCTTTACTTGAAAAACTTAAAAACTTATGTTAAACTTTTAATTCTTTTATGATTCATAAACTTGAAACATAAATCTAGTTTAACACATCTTGTTTTTCACATGTTTAATAATGAAATCAAAAATCTGTTTTGACTTATTAGATTCGACCAAAACTTATGTCTTGACGACACATTTATAAACTTTGTGATTTTTCTTGTGTAGCTCCCACTAGCTCCAACAACATGATGGAAATTAAGCAAACACAATCACCGGTCTATACTTTGTAAAACTAATAACCTTATTATATAAAGACTGTATATAATAATTCTTAGTTTGTTTAAACCTTTCTTACATTTAACTTGAACTAGTTAAACATAGGTTATAAAGTTTTCTTGTTATTTAATCCTTGATCATTAATCTAGTATCTTACATGACTTGTAAAATACCTATATTATACTTGTATAATTATCTAGTTATAATAACTTATTAGTTTATACACCTTATAATAATAAAATATAACTTTGTATATTTCTAGCTCATCATATAATCTCAATTTGTACAATTTCTAGTTATAATGAAATCTTAACTTTATACTTTCTAGTTTCAATTATATTATAACTTATACAATAACTAGTTATATTATTATTCTTTAAGATAAAAAAAACATTACCTTTTAAAGTTCCATTTAATCTTGTATTTAATATATATATAATTTATTACTTAAAACTTATAATATTCTAATAAGAATATTACACCTAATTTATACATATGTATTTTAACTTGATCTAATTAAAATACGTATAAACTATTTTATCTTTTAAAATTCGTTTTCTTTTAAATATTTAAAAAATACGAATATATATATATATATATATATATATATATATATATATATATATATATATATATATATATATATATATATATATATATATATATATATATATATATATATATATATATATATAAATACATCTTGTTAATTTTAGAACTAAAAATTAACACTACTTTTAATCCTTATTAATTCCCTTTTAATAATTAATCAAACCCTAGTTTTTGTTATTGATCAACCAAAACTAGGGTTTTGACTTTCTTGATCAAAAACAATATTTATTAAAAGATTAATCCTAATCAATCCTATCTAAACAATAATCTTTGTTTAAATTCTAGTATAGATTATAACCTTAATATATTTATTTAAACTTTTTAATTCAAACCTTCTAAACAATAAACTTTGTCTAGATTTCTAGGTTTAAAGAACTAGCTTCAATAAATCTACTAAAATAATAATTAAACCTATTAAACATGAACTTGCTTAATTTTCTAGGTTTTAGATTATTATCTCAATTAATCCTTTTAAACAATTATACTCAAATTAACTAGTTTAATGTTCTAGGGTTCTTTAGGGTTTCGAAATTCTTAACACTAAGAAACTTTTCCACCAATTAAACTAAGCTAGTTTAATATACTTGGTGTCCATGTTTCCTCCTAGATTTTGAAATCTAAAGGTTATAGGAAAGAATCCTTTTGACCAATTAAACAAAGCTTGTTTAACATACTTGGTCCTAGGGTTCTTTGCTTGATCACGAATTTTATGGGAAAAAGGAAAGAATCCTTTTGACCAATTAAACAAAGCTTGTTTAACATACTTGATCCTAGGGTTCTTTGCTTGATCACGAATTTTATGGGAAAAAGGAAAGAATCCTTTTGACCAATTAAACAAATCTTGTTTAACATACTCGGTACTAGAATTCTTTCTTGATCACGAAAATTCTAGGGTTTTAGAAACCTTTTGACCAATTTAAACTAAACTAGTTTAATGTCCTTGGTCCTAGGGTTCTTACCCTTGTTCGAACATCAAGAAGAAGAAGAAGAAATTGGAACAAAAAAAACTTTAAAATTAAACAAACAAACTTTGTTAATCTTGTTTAGATTTCTAAACCATCGCTCTGATACCACTGAAGGGTTTCATAACACTGATTGACCACTTGAGTCAACCTCCTAGTATACTTGGTTCGACCATACTGACAAGAACATGACTCTTGTCAGTTAAACCAACTAGTTGATTTAATCCCTAAAGCGGAACTGAGATTAAACCTAATCCTTAAACCCTAAAGGATTGGGATCTTGGAAATCAAACAAGATTAACAAGAAAGAAACCTTGTATGAAAAACTTGAACACACACATACACTTGTGTGTATTTCGAACAAGAGGGAGAAGGAGGAAAGGGTTTTCCAAATCATACCTTAATCTTGCTTATGTAAGTCCACTGATGATGAACACAACGAGAAACCTTCTAGTTAGTTGATGCAATGAACTTGGATCTTCAAGGACTTGAAGAACACGAAGAACGAACGAAGAATGAAGAACACAAAGGCTTGTGTTCTTGCTTGATCCTAGGCCGAACAAGGGAGAGGGAGAGGGGCTATGGTTTAGGCTCCTTGGTGTAACCCAATAAGGGAACCCCAAGCCTTCTGTTTATAATAGAAGGACTTTCACTTAGGGCCCTTCTAGTTTAATTAAGATCAATCTATTAATTAAACTTATCGTTTACACATTAAACCCTTGTAGTTTATCTAGTTATTATTGTTACACTTAATTATTAAATATCTAGTATTATACACTTATATAATTCGGTATATATACATACACGAATTATATACTTGTGTTTTATACTTTTAATAATTAATTATATAATAAACTTTATATAATCTTTAACAATAATATTATCCAATTACCATATGATTTAAACGCTTTAAATCATATTATGGATAATCTATAATTAACACATTGTATATTTACTCAACTAGTAAATGTACAAATACTTGTATTAATTAGTTAGTTAAACTAATCTTGTAATAAGTTGAACTTAACTTAATACTTAACTTGATTCATAAATGTCTATTATGAATCAATCCTCTTCTAAGTATCATTACATATCTTACTCGTATTACATGCACTCACCGGTGTGACACTTAAGTGTTTCGTAGGCATGGATGTATCACCATAGGTTGACTAACTGTGCACATAAATCCTTCAGAGATAACCTGTTACAACTGCAACAAAAAGGGACACTATGCTAATGACTGCAAACAGAAGAAAGCTAGTTCATCCTCTTCATCTGGAGAGTCCATTGAAGAAAAATACAAGAAGCTACAAGCTTTCACCAAAAAGATCCTTGAAGAAAAGAAGACTCTTGAAGGCATAGTAGTTGACAAGGGACTTGTATCTGAAACTCATGACTGGGCTGACTCAGGTGACAACTCTTATGAGGATGATGAACCTATGGAAACAATGTGTTTGATGGCTCGTGCCGATGAAAGCATCACAGCTGATGACGCTGGTTCATATCGATGGGTCAACATCGTTCACAAAAAGGTAACTTCTGTAATCTCTGCTGAGGCTAAAGAAGCCAAAGAAATTGTTAATTCTATAGTACGTGACTTGCACTTCATTGATCAGCTGAAAGGTGAATGTTTGGATAAACATAATTCTATATTAAGAGAAAATGCTTTTATAAAAGAAAGACTAGCTGATCACAAAACTTTAAAAGAAGAACTTTCTGAAACAAAATTTATAAACTCAGTTCTTCAACATGATCTCAATGAAAAAGTTAAAGAACTTGAAGCTATTAAAAAGATTTGTGAATCATGGTCCCGATCATTCAAACGTGTAAGTGAATGTGTTAACTCACAAATTCCAAGTCAAGTACAAGGTGTTCTAGGAGATTTCCTTGGTGCAACTGGTGTACCTGACAGAAGTATGGATGATCCGTACTACTCCCCAGCTGATGCTTCTGTGCCAGCTGAAGAGTTAGTCTGTGGTTGCTTTGTCAAGTCAACCAAAACTTATGCTACTGAGATGTGTCAAGAGGATCATCCTTCCGAACCATCTAGGGAAGAATCATCTGTTGATTCTTCAGCCATGGTTGTGAGATCTCCTACAGTAGTAATTGTTGAACCAAGTACGTCTATTTTGGGTTCAACACCTGTTGTCTCTTCTGCTAGACCTCTAAGGAAGACTAACAAGACAGCTAAGAAAACTGTTCTTACATCCTTTAATGGTGAGTCAGCTGGGGTTCGTACTCGAGCTGGAAAGAACAAAGGAAAGAGTAGTTCTAAGAATACTCAAAGTCCTTCTTCAGCCGATTCTGCCAAAAATCTGAAAGGAAATGTCAACAAGTTGACTTCTCTCGTTCAAAATATGGCTATCTCTGGTAATTAGAAAAAGAAAGGGATTTTAGGTCCTAAACCCAACTCAGCCGTTTTGCCCTCTACTCCACAACAAAATAAAAGAAAATGCTACAAATGTGGGGAACGTGGACACTTGGCAAGTGAGTGTGACAGCAAAACTTGAGACCTTCACCATCCTCAGCTTGTGATTCGAATGAAAAGCCATCACCAGTGAGTTCCAGCAGGAAATCACAAGGACCCACAACAATGTGGGTTCCTAAAAAGAACTAATTATGTTAATCTTTGTGCAGGGTGATCAAAGCAAACATATTTGGTATTTAGATAGTGGTTGCTCAAGACATATGACTGGCTGTAAGTCCCTGCTTGAGGAGTTCAAAGTATGTGATGGTCATTCTGTGGTTTTTGGTGATAATGGTAGAGGCTGAACTGAAGGTTATGGTTCCATCTCAAATGGAGCTATAAAAATAACAAGTGTTGGTTATGAAAATGGGCTGAAACATAATCTTATCAGCATAAGCCAACTCTGTGATGCAAAGTTCTCTGTGAACTTTAATGAATACAGAGGTACGGTTGCAGATAGAAGTGGAAAAGTTGTACTTGTTGCTCCAAGGAACAACAACGTCTATACACTCGACATGAATCCAAATAATCAAGAAGTTTGTCTATCTTTTATTCTACTGAAAACCTGAATTGGTTGTGGCATAAGAGGCTATCTCACCTAAACTTTCAAAACATATCGAAGTTGGCTCGAGGTCAGCTGGTGAATGGCCTACCACAAATCAAATATGAAAAGGATAAGCTCTGTTCAGCTTGTGAACAAGGTAAACAACATAAAAGCTCATTCAAATCAAAGCAATGTTTTTCCATCAACATCTGCTTACATATGCTTCACATGGATCTCTTTGGTCCTATGAGTACTGAAAGTCTAGGTGGAAAGAAGTATACACTAGTTATCATTGATAAATATTCACGATATACTTGGGTCATATTTCTTCGCCACAAAAGTGATGCAGCTGATGAAATTATCAAGTTCATAAAAAAGATGGAACTTCTAAACGGGTCAAGGGGTAAAATGCTGAGATCAGACAATGGTACTGAGTTCAAAAATAGTACATTGGAAAACTGCTGCTCAGAAGTTGGTATATCTCAAAACTTCTCAGCTGCAAGAACACCTCAACATAATGGTGTTGCTGAAAGAAGAAATAGGACCCTTATAGAAGCTGCGAGAACAATGCTTGCTGAGTCAAACATGCCTAAACAGTTTTCGGCAGAAGCTATCAACACAGCTTGTTTTACTCAAAATAGGTCTCTCTATGTGAAGAGACATAAGAAAACTTCTTATGAGATTCTTCGTAAAGGAAACCATACATCGGTTTTCTTTCATGCATTTGGTTGCGTGTGTTTTGTGTTGAACACACGACATCAGCTGAGTAAATTTGACTCTAAAGTTGATGAAGCCATTTTCTTGGGGTATTCCACTGTATCTAAGGCATACAGAGTCTTCAACAAAAGAAGACAAACATTAGAAGAATCTATACATGTTACTTTTGAAGAACACTCGAAGGCCTTAATCCAACCTCTGCTGAATCGTCTGAACCATCTCAGAGAATAGTTGTACCTCATCTGATGATACAGCTGAAGCGTTCTCAGATGCATTAAATTTATTCGAAGTTCCTCTAAAGGATTCAGATGATACATTCCATGATGCTCCATCTTATCTTGTAGATATTGCAGCTGTACTACAGGAAACTCCTACAGCTCGAGCATCATCAAAGGCTGTAAACAATTCTCAATCAACCTTAAATACTCCAAGAAGATTAGTTCCAGCTGAAGTTCCTCATCATGCTGAGCATTCAGCTGATCAACAGGGATCAAATTCTGATGAGACTGCTCAATCAAAATGGACCTCAGAATATCCAATTGAACTAATCATTGGAGATCCACAAAAGGGTGTAGTCACAAGAAGTAAAGCATCATGCAATCTATGCTTGTGGTCATGCTTCTTAGCAGCTGAAGAACCGAAAAACATTAAAGCGGCTTTAGAAAGCTCCAGCTGGATTCAAGCGATGCAGGAAGAACTTAACCAATTTGAAGTCAATAAAGTATGGCAGCCGATACCCCCACCAGTTGGTAAGACTATAATTGGTACCAAGTGGGTTTTCAGGAAAAAAATGGACGAAGATGGTATGGTTATTCGCAACAAAGCTAGACTTGTTGCACAAGGATATCGTCAGGAGGAAGGGATCGATTTCGATGAAACATTTGCTCTAGTAGCAAGGCTCGAGGCTATAAGAATATTTCTAGCCTTTGCTGCTTACAAAAACTTCTCAGTTTTTCAGATGGATGTGAAAAGTGCGTACTTAAATGGAAAAATACAAGAGGAGGTGTATGTGAAGCAACCACCAGGCTTTGAGAATCCTAAGTATTTAGACTACGTGTTTAAATTGGATAAAGCGCTGTATGGATTAAAGCAAGCTCCTCGTGCATGGTATGACACACTCTCCACTTTTCTTCAAGCAAATAACTTCACAAGAGGAAAGATTGATAAAACCTTATTCATTCGTAAAATCAAAGGTGATATCATTCTTATTCAAATTTATGTGGATGACATAATTTTTGGTGCTACTGATGAAAAGCTTTGTAGACGTTTTTCAAAACTTATGTCTACAAAGTATGAGATGAGTATGATGGGTGAATTAACATATTTTCTTGGCTTACAAGTTAAGCAATCTAAAAATGGAATCTTTATAAATCAAGAAAAATATATTAAAGATCTTTTAAAGAAATTTGATACGAACTCATCATCATCTATGAAGACTCCAATGGCTCCTCCAAACAACTTAGATGCTGACACAACTGGGAAATCAGTTGACGTCACATTTTACAGAGGAATCATTGGGTCATTACTCTATCTCACTGCCAGAAGACCAGATATTATGTTTGCTACTTGCATGTGTGCTAGGCATCAAGCTGATCCTAGAGAATCTCATCTAATAGCTGCTAAACGAATTTGGAGGTACCTCAAAGGTACTCCAAGCCAAGGTCTTTGGTATGCCAAAGAATCCGGGTTTGATCTAATTGGCTATTCAGATTCAGACTTTGCTGGATGCAAAATGGATAGAAAGAGCACCACGGGAGGTTGTCAGCTGCTAGGTGGAAAACCAGTCAGCTGGAAAAGCAAGAAACATAATACTGTGTCTACCTCTACAACTGAAGAAGAATATGTTGCTGCTCGAAGCTGTTGTGCTCAAGTCCTTTGGATGAAGAATCAGCTGATGGACTTTGATATGAACTTTTGCAAAGTACCAATCTACTGTGATAACACTAGTGCTATTGCTATCATCAACAATCCAGTTCTTCACTCAAATAAGATAAAACAACTAAGTTTTATTATAGATAAGGTTTTTCACAAAACCTAGTAAAATGTTTTGTACACCTCGTTTTAGGTATACATATAAATCACGCAACTTTTGAAACTACAAGTTTTAAAGGAAAAGTTCTTAAGATTTAAAAAGGTGTCCTGTTGAATTCTTGAATTCACAAGTCACAAAGTTTAAATAAGAATTAAGATTGGAATAAGGTTTAAGTTTAGTTCAAGACTTAAACAAACCCAAGAAAATCTTAGATCTAAGTACTATCCACCTAACGGAACACCTCACTTGTTAAACGATATTCATATTGTAAGGATAAAGAACTTTAGATATTGATTCAAATCATTGCGAGTGTTAGGGTGCGTAAGGTTTTGTGATAATCAGGAGTCCCGGCGCAGAACATCGCACTGTCTAGATGGTCTGATCTACCTTGGTGATAATCGGGAGTCCAGGCCCAAAAAGTACTTGTGTAGAATAAATATACTAGACTTTATTGCAACTTAGAAATGCACAATTAGATTGTACAAGGTTGTAATAAGTTATAAGTCTAAAGATTCTACGACCCCTAGGAATCGTATCAAGTCTTGGTGCGATTGGTAAGGATGTTACCTACCAGAAACAACATGTCTCGTCGGAAAGTGCCAAACCTTGCGGAGAGAATGTGATATATGGATCCTAGGCCTAAAATATTAATTATGGGTTTATAATATATTTTACAGAATGTTTATTGATGATTACTAATTAAACTGGGTTTGATTTGTAGATGGCAGCAACAACCACAACGACAAGTACCAAAAATCTCTTGCTACGCTCGATCCTAGAAAAGGACAAGTTGACTAGGTCAAACTTTTTCAATTGGGAGCGCAATCTTCGTATTGGGCTCAGGCATGAGAGAAAGTGGTATGTCTTGGAGAGAGCAGTACAAAATGTCCATGCCGCAAATGCTAGAGCTGAAGCAAGGCAAGCTTATGATAAGCATGTCAGTGATGCACTCTGTGACAACTCGATATTTTTGGTATGTAACTTCATTTCATTTCTAGAACTTTCCTTATTTAGAAAGTTTCTACTTTTTGACATTTCTATTTCTGGCATCCATACACACAACAAACATACATATTTTTACACCATGCATCAGTGTTTGACTATTTTAGTCAACACAACATTTTTATTTACTTATGGTGACACACTTTGAGCTTAAATCATTTCTAAAACGATAATTTTCTCGATAAACCAATAAACGTAACAAATTAATATAAACGTGACTCGATTTGAACTACACACTATACCCGACACCTTGATCTTTTGACCGACCACTATGTGGCCGGCCATGCTCCCTCTCGTGACCATCCCCACTCGGCCGAACCCCCTTTGGGGTGTGGTTAAACTTGTTTGGACCTTATCATGTCGATCTTATCCCCTTTGAATTGTTATCCTCATCTTATTCAAAGGAATTCTAATTGAATTCAAACTCTTGTTGCCTCCTCACTATAAATACCATCTAACACCTAAACCCTAAATTTTTTTCATCATCATCTCGGTCGAACCCTAGCTCCATCCGATCTCAAGTTCGACGCAAGCTATCCCCATTCGATCTTGTTCGTGTTTGATCTTGTTCGTTCGATCCAAGCAAGGTATACCCGTTTTCCTTTTTGTTCCTTGCATGTTTTCGTTTGTAGATCTGTAAAACCGAGACCTAGGCCGAAGGCCAAGAGGTCTCGGCATTCTTTTGTGGCTTGTTTGATCCCGACCCAAACCGTATAAGCTTGCATGCATGTCTATGAATTGTCCCTTGATCGTAAATCATTGATTGTTGTATCTCTTGTTTAGTCGAATACTCGAACTCTAGATCTACCCTAGATGAACTGAATACCCTAGATCTAGTATGCTAGATGTGTTAGATCATAGATCTAGCCGAACCTAGACCCACAAACCTTGCACCAAGTCGATCTAGCCCGAACTAGAACCAAACCCAAAGGGTTTCGGCCTAGCCGGCCAACCCTAGCATAAACCGAACCCTAGTTGACCTAGGTTGACCATGTTTGACCTTGGTTGACCAAATAGTATCCTAGACTAAACCCTAGCCGAAATCTAGAAACTCCCATGTTGACTTTTGTTGACTAATTTTGACCTTTGTTGACTTCTAGGATTGACCAATGTTGACCTATAAGTCAAACCGGGTCAAGGCCGGATCTTGACCCAAACCGTGGACCAAACTCGAATACCCAATCGGGCCAAGGCCCGTACTTGGCCCATTTCGATCTACCTTAGTCCATCGGGCCCAAACTTTAGTTGGCCCATTAGTATCCAAGCCCATTTGGACCAAAGCCCAAACCTTTGGCCCACTTATACCCAAACCGAACCCATTGGGCGCAAGCCCAATCCTTGGCCCAACTCTATTGGACCAAGCCCAATATGAGGCCCAAGTGGCCCAACCTAGTGGCCCATTAGGCCCAATCTAGGCCCATTAGGCCCAACCCATTTCATTTCGTATCATTTCATTTTAAAACTCATTTCATATCATTTCATTTCGAGAACTATTTCATTTCATGTCATTTCATTTTGGAACCTATTTCATTCCATTTTATAAAACCAATGTATTTCATTTCATTTCATTTTATTTATCCAAGTTCATTCGATGTCACAAAACATATAACATAACGTTTAACGTATATCATATTTATAAAATCGCCTGTGTTAGCTTAGTCTAATTAGAAAGTCATATTGTTTAGGAAGCTAAGAGCCTTTGAAGGATCCTCTGTCCTAACCATTGTTAAACTTAGCCCAGGTGAGTCCACAGACCCCTTTTCTCTTTTAACTGTTTTATAAACATTGGGGTGGAAAACATAAACACAACTGCTACTGTTTTACAATGCCTGTACAACGTCTATACATTTTCAGTATCGCATTGGCATGACAAACAATTATTATACCGTACTAAGGTTGCCAGCAATCATTACCTAGTGGATCTAGACCATGGATATGCAGATAGTACTATTGGCTGACACTCATCCTCCCAACGAACGTTTGATCATTACTTGGTTTTATCCAAGACATCTCCGGGAGTGTATATCCATAAAAGAACGATAACATACTGGAGTTGAAGTGTTGATTGTGGACTTAGGGGTTGGTATATTAACTCAATAGACTAGCTACCTGTTGGGGATAACAGTTCATGCGATGTCAAACATAACAATTTGTTCAACACATTTTCATAAACATAACATGTAGTTGTAGATATTCTAAACTACACTAAACATTTCATACTTACTACTCATATCATATGAGTGTTAAACTTTATACTTTTCAGTCATAAACCATTTTCACAACAAACATTTTGAGTAGCAAAACACTTTACTTTACTTTACTTTACTTTACTTACTTAAACCCTGTGGATTCACTCAACATTTTTGTTGACCCTTTTACTATTTATGTTTTCCAGGTAATTAGGTGCAGTGGATTGGAGGATATGAGCATTGGGATTGTCGTGAGCCATGATTAAAATATTAAGTTTACGAACAATCATTTCATTTCAAAACAATTTCTATTTTAGGAAACATACTATTTTTGGAAACTTTCTACTTTTGGAAAATGAAACAATCTTTTATTTTTCATTATTGCGTGGTTGTTTGTTTACTTAATTTTTGCTATGTTGTCATGAACGTTACACCCTCGTTCTTCCGCAAAACATTTTAAATGAAGTAAAACTCATTTTTGGCGGGGTGTGACAGAGTGGTATCAAAGCTTAAGTTATAGTGAATTAGCAAGCCTAGTCTATAACTACAAAAGATTTTTGGGAAAAACTAAAACTTTTACGAAACAGAAATAATCATGGCACGCTCAGTCTCATATCCTGAAGTTCCATTGTTCTTAGATTAGAACATATGCCTTAGTTAGAAATTGCCTAAGTTAGAAGTTGCCTTAGTGCTACGTCTAGCGCTTGTTAGAGAGCCCAAAATTGCTATAATCTAATGATAATTTTTACGCGTCGTGACTAGCAGAATGCCGTCAGTGAGTGTTATTATTATTCCGTCAGACTCAGAGTACGACAGTGATTAGAGTACCGCTACGTCTAGAAGACGTGCTACACCTCCTTCGTCTCCAAGGCCAGTGTTTGTACCAACGCTCTTCCCGATATCGTCAGCAGATTAGTTTCATCCTACTCGGCCTCCTGTCCCGGTTTACCCCAATGGACCCCCTGACCTCAAGCCTGGAGAGCGTCCTTATCTCTATCTATTGGTGAAGGATGGTGATATCTACATGACGACAAGACAACGACCAGCAGCCAGAGGAGGATGATTAGTCACCTACATATCGTCTATATTTGTTTTCTATTACTATTATTAGTTTTTATGTTTAGCTACTTTAGTATTTTCTTTTATTTAGTATTGGCGTATGTGCCCTAATTTTAAAACTAGTATGTATTAGGAATGTGTTTAATAAAAGTGATATTTTAGTAATTTCTATTGTTCCTATAAATTGTATTTTCTATACGTCTCTACTACTACTACCATAATTACGACTATTTATATCTACGTCTACTACTACTATTACGTCTATTGTATATCTATTCTTCGATTCTTATAATAACTATATAATTCCTTTTATAAACCCTTCTAGATTATTCTTTTCTTAATTCCTCATTTAAATCGTAGTATTTGTATCAGTAATTCATCAATGGCTCGAGGAAACGCTGAGACTGTCGAACAAATGGTTGAACGCCGAATCGCTGAAGCAATGGCTCAAATGAACGCTGCAAGAGGAAATGCCGCTGGTGCATCTAATGCGGGAAACAACGGTATATCATTCGACTCCAAAAAGAAGATTCATTATTTTCATTTCATTTTAACCTAAGTTTCTTTTTTTTTCTTTCCATATTTGTTTAAACTTCAGATGCTAATCGTCAAGGTCAGTCATTTAAGACCTTTACGTCCTGTCATCCTCCGTCATACTCTGGATCTGAAGGTGCTATTGCTATCATCCACTGGATTGAGAAGGTGGAATCCATTTTCAGTATCATCCAATGTGCCCCTGAGAATATGGCGAAGTTTGCTGCAAGTACATTGTCCAAGGAAGCGTTGTCCTGGTGGAATTCTCAAGTGCAAGTCTTAGGTCGTGCTAATGCTGATGCTATGACTTGGGATACGTTCAAAAACCAGTTAACTCAAAAGTTTTGCCCAAGGAGAGAGCTGCAAAAAGTTGAAGTGGAACTATGGAATCTGTCCATGGTTGGATCTGATATTGTTACCTACACGACTAAGTTTCAAGAACTCGCTCGTCTCGTTCCTCACATGGTTAATCCTGAATTTAAGAGTATTGAGAGGTATCTTCAAGGTCTTCATGATCTTATTCATACTCATGTTATTGCTTCTGAACCGACAACATTCGAAGATGATGTGAATCGTGCAACAAGGATTACTGATGATACAATGAGAAGTGGATCGTTCAAAAACAAGCTAGTGGTGTCTAGCAAATCTTCTGATTATGTGAGAAATGAAAATGGAAAGCGTACCTACGACAACAAGAGTGATCACAAAGGAAACAAGTATCAAAGGACTAAGAATTATGCTGCCTCTAATCAGAACAACAATCAGTCTAATTCAGATTCTAAGTCTTATGCTGGAAGCAAGCCCATGTGCAACAAGTGTAACTGGCATCATGATGGTCAGTGTGAGAAGTGCTTCAAGTGTGACCGCTGGGGTCATAATTTCAGAAAGTGTTCGTCCAACAATCATCCTAAGAATCCTGTCTGTTACGAGTGTGGTGATCCTAACCACTATCGTAATCGTTGCCCTAAGCTTCAGAACAACAACAACAATCAGAATGGCAACAACAACATCAATGGCAATCGTAACAACAATCGTAACAACAATCGCAATGCCAACAACAACAATGATCGCCAGAATGGTCGTGGTCGTGCATTTGTCATGAATGCTCAGGAAGCTCGTGAAAATCCTGATACCGTCACAGGTTCGTTTATCGTCAAAAATCATTTTGCTTCTATTTTATTTGACTCGGGAGCCGACTTGAGTTTCGTATCGACCGACTTTAAAAGTTTCTTAAAATTGAACCCTGATCGTTTGAAAGTTAATTATGAAATCGAGTTAGCGAATGGCAAAGTTGTTAGGTCTAGTGAAGTTTTCAAAGGTTGTAAGCTTGACCTAGATGATCACATTTTCGATATAGACCTTGTGCCTGTAGAGCTAGGTAGTTTTGATATCGTCATAGGAATGGATTGGTTATCTAAAAACCATGCTGAAATAATATGCTAAACCAAACAAATCCGAATTCCCTTATCCAAAACAGAAACCTTAATTATTCAAGGTGAACAAAGAAACAAAAACATAAAAATCATAAATTCTATGAAAGCTCAAAAATATCTTCGTAAAGGATGCCAAGCCTTTCTCGCTCATGTCGTTGACACAAAGTCCAAAGATCGTAAGATTGAGGACATTCCTATTGTTCGTGAATTTCCTGGTGTATTTCCTAGTGAATTGCCTGGACTGCCGCCTCAGAGACAAGTCGAATTTCGTATTGATCTGATTCCAGGAGCCGCACCTATTGCGCGTTCTCCTTATCGTCTTGTACCATCTGAAATGCAACAACTTTCATCGCAATTGCAAGAACTTCTTGATCTTGGTTTCATTCGACCGAGTTTCTCGCCCTGGGTAGCTCCGGTCCTCTTCGTTAAAAAGAAAGATGGTTCAATGAGAATGTGCATTGACTATCGTGAATTGAACAAAGTAACTATTAAAAATCGATATCCTCTTCCCCGTATTGATGATCTATTCGATCAACTCCAAGGATCGAGTTTCTATTCCAAAATCGACCTTCGTTCAGGTTACCATTAGTTAAAAGTTCGTGATGAAGATGTGCCCAAAACTGCTTTCAGAACTTGCTATGGTCATTACGAATTCTTGGTAATGCCATTTGGTTTAACCAATGCACCTGCTGTGTTTATGAATCTCATGAACAGAGTGTGCAAGCAATATCTCGACAAATTCGTCATCGTCTTCATAGATGATATTCTTATCTATTCGCATTCGAGAGAAGAGCACGAAGAGCACTTAAGAATCATTATTGAGTTGTTGGAGAAGGAGAAGCTGAACGCCAAGTTGTCGAAGTGTGAATTCTGGTTGCGTGAAGTCCAATTTCTGGGTCATATTATCAACGAAGAAGGTATTCACGTGGATCCTGCAAAGATAGAAGCTATAAAGAATTGGGAAGCTCCAAAGACCCCAACTGAAGTAAGACAATTCCTTGGTCTTGCTGGTTACTATAGAAGATTCATTGAAAATTTCTCGAAGATTGCAAAGGATTTAACGGTGTTAACACATAAAGATGAGAAATTTGTCTGGGGTGAAAACCAAGAATCAGCCTTCCAATCTCTTAAATCAAAATTATGTTCTGCTCCTATTCTATCTCTCCCTGAAGGAATCGATAATTTTGTGGTGTACTGTGATGCTTCGCACCAAGGGCTAGGTTGTGTATTGATGCAACATGACAAATTGATCGCCTATACCTCTCGACAACTGAAGAACCACGAGAAGAATTATACAACTCATAATCTTGAGTTGGGTGCCGTTGTATTTGCATTGAAGATTTGGAGACATTACCTTTACGGTACCAAGTGCACAATATTCACCGATCACAAGAGTTTGCAACATAACTTCAATCAGAAAGAGCTCAATATGAGACAGCGTAGATGGGTAGAATTGATGAATGATTACGACTGTGAGATCAAGTATCATCCTGGTAAGGCCAACGTAGTAGCTGATGCCTTAAGTCGAAAAGAGCAACCTAAACCTCGTCGTGTTCGAGCCCTTCCAATCTCTGTTCGTTCAAATCTATCTTCCCAAGTTCATGAATTCCAAACTGAAGCCTTGAAGGTAGAGAACATCAAAAGTGAAGCTTTGCGTGGTATGGAAAAGCAGTTAGAAGCAAAGGTGGATGGAACTCTTTATTTCATGGATCGTTTATGGGTTCCTAATCATGGAAGTGTTCGCGACGTCATCTTGAATGAAGCTCACCGATCAAAATATTCTATTCATCCCGGTGCTGACAAGATGTATAAAGATGTCAAAGAGTTATATTGGTGGTCAAATATGAAGAAAGAGTTCGCGATTTATGTCAGCAAATGTTTAACTTGTGCAGAGTGAAAGCAGAGAATCAGAAGCCTTCCGGTCTTCTACAACAGCCAGAGATCCCTGAATAGAAATGGGAAGAAATCTCTATGGATTTCATAACTAAATTGCCTCGAACGTCTAATGGTCATGATACAATTTGGGTAATTGTTGATCGACTGACCAAATCAGCTCATTTCATTCCTATTAAAGAAACTGATCAAATGGAGAAGTTAACGAAAATTTATTTGAAAGAAGTCGTATCTCGGCATGGTGTGCCAGTCGCGATCATCTCTGATCGTGATAGTCGTTTTACATCTCGTTTTTTTGCAATCATTGCAAAAATCTCTCGGTACTCGCCTCGATATGAGTACTGCCTATCATCCCCAAACCGATGGTCAGACTGAAAGAACAATTCAAACTTTGGAAGACATGCTGAGAGCATGTGTTATTGATTTTGGTGGAAGTTGGGATTCTCATCTCCCGTTAGCTGAGTTCTCGTAGAATAATAGTTATCATACAACTATTAAAGCCGCACCGTTTGAAGCCCTGTATGGAAGAAAGTGTCGTTCGCCACTTTGTTGGATTGAAATTGGTGATCGTCAGATTACTGGTCCTGAGATTCTACAAGAAATGACTGACAAGATTTTCAAGATCAAAGATCGTATCAAGGCTGCCAGAGATCGACAAAGGAGTTATGCTGATAATCGTCGAAAGCCTTTAGAGTTCGATGTTGGCAACCACGTTTTGCTAAAAGTAGCACCTTGGAAAGGTGTTGTACGTTTTGGCAAGAAAGGAAAGCTCAGTCCTCGTTATGTTGGACCATTCGAGATTCTTGAAAGAATCGGTGCTGCTTCTTATCGCCTCCGTCTTCCTAAAGAGCTCAGCAATGTTCATAATACTTTTCATGTGTCGAACTTGAAGAAGTTTATTCATGATCCTTCGCTTATTGTTCCTGCTGAGGAAATTATCATTAACGACAAGCTCCATTTCACTGAGGAACCAATCGAGATATCTGACTGGAAAGAGCAAAAGTTGCGTAGAAGCAAGATCAAAATCGTTAAGGTCAGATGGAACTCCAAAAGAGGTCCTGAATTCACGTGGGAACGTGAGGACCAAATGCGAAAGAAATATCCTCATCTATTTCTCGTTGTCTCTCCTGTTCGTGCTTCGTCTTAAATTTCGGGACGAAATTTCTTCAACCAGGGGAGAATGTGACAACTCGATATTTCTGGTATGTAACTTCATTTCATTTCTAGAACTTTCCTTATTTAGAAAGTTTCTACTTTTTGACATTTCTATTTCTGGCATCCATACACACAACAAACATACATATTTTTACACCATGCATCAGTGTTTGACTATTTTAGTCAACACAACATTTTTATTTACTTATGGTGACTCACTTTGAGCTTAAATCATTTCTAAAACGATAATTTTCTCGATAAACCAATAAACGTAACAAATTAATATAAACGTGACTCGATTTGAACTACACACTATACCCGACACCTTGATCTTTTGACCGACCACTATGTGGCCGGCCATGCTCCCTCTCGTGACCATCCCCACTCGGCCGAACCCCCTTTGGGGTGTGGTTAAACTTGTTTGGACCTTATCATGTCGATCTCATCCCCTTTGAATTGTTATCCTCATCTTATTCAAAGGAATTCTAATTGAATTCAAACTCTTGTTGCCTCCTCACTATAAATACCATCTAACACCTAAACCCTAAATTTTTTTCATCATCATCTCGGTCGAACCCTAGCTCCATCCGATCTCAAGTTCGACGCAAGCTATCCCCATTCGATCTTGTTCGTGTTTGATCTTGTTCGTTCGATCCAAGCAAGGTATACCCGTTTTCCTTTTTGTTTCTTGCATGTTTTCGATTATAGATCTGTAAAACCGAGACCTAGGCCGAAGGCCAAGAGGTCTCGGCATTCTTTTGTGGCTTGTTTGATCCCGACCCAAACCGTATAAGCTTGCATGCATGTCTATGAATTGTCCCTTGATCGTAAATCGTTGATTGGTGTATCTCTTGTTTAATCGAATACTCGAACTCTAGATCTACCCTAGATGAACCGAATACCCTAGATCTAGTATGCTAGATGTGTTAGATCATAGATCTAGCCGAACCTAGACCCACAAACCTTGCACCAAGTCGATCTAGCCCGAACTAGAACCAAACCCAAAGGGTTTCGGCCTAGCCGGTCAACCCTAGCATAAACCGAACCCTAGTTGACCTAGGTTGACCATGTTTGACCTTGGTTGACCGAATAGTATCCTGGACTAAACCCTAGCCGAAATCTAGAAACTCCCATGTTCACTTTTATTGACTAATTTTGACCTTTGTTGACTTCTAGGATTGACCAATGTTGACCCATAAGTCAAACCGGGTCAAGGCCGGATCTTGACCCAAACCGTGGACCAAACCCGAATACCCAATCCGGCCAAGGCCCGTACTTGGCCCATTTCGATCTACCTTAGTCCATTGGGCCCAAAATTTAGTTGGCACATTAGTATCCAAGCCCATGTGGACCAAAGCCCGAACCTTTGGCCCACTTATACCCAAACCGAACCCATTGGGCCCAAGCCCAATCCTTGGCCCAACTCTATTAGACCCAAGCCCAATATGAGGCCCAAGTGGCCCAACCTAGTGGCCCATTAGGCCCAATGTAGGCCCAACCCATTTCATTTCGTATCATTTCATTTTAAAACTCATTTCATATCATTTCATTTCGAGAACCATTTCATTTCATGTCATTTCATTTTGGAACCTATTTCATTCCGTTTTATAAAACCAATGTATTTCATTTCATTTCATTTTATTTATCCAAGTTCGTTCGATGTAACAAAACATATAACATAACGTTTAACGTATATCATATTTATAAAATCGCCTGTGTTAGCTTAGTCTAATTAGAAAGTCATATTGTTTAGGAAGCTAGGAGCCTTTGAAGGATCCTTTGTCCTAACCGTTGTTAAGCTTATCCCAGGTGAGTCCACATACCCATTTTCTCTTTTAACTGTTTTATAAACTTTGGGGTGGAAAACCTAAACACAACTTCTACTGTTTTACTATGACTGTTCAACATCTATACATTTTCATTATCGCATTGGCATGACAAATAATTATTATACCGGACTAAGGTTGCCAGCAATCATTAACTAGTGGATCTAGACCATGGATATGTAGATAGTACTATTGGCTGACACTCATCCTCCCAACGAACGTTTGATCATTACTTGGTTTTATCCAAGACATCTCCGGGAGTGTATATCCATAAAAGAACGATAACATACTGGAGTTGAAGTGTTGATTGTGGACTTAGGGGTTGGTATATTAACTCAATAGACTAGCTACATGTTGGGGATAACAGTTCATGCGATGTCAAACATAACAATTTGTTCAACACATTTTCATAAACATAACATGTAGTTGTAGATATTCTACACTACACTAAACATTTCATACTTACTACTCATATCATATGAGTGTTGAACTTTATACTTTTCAGTCATAAACCATTTTCACAACAAACATTTTGAGTAGCAAAACACTTTACTTTACTTTACTTTACTTACTTAAACCCTGTGGATTCACTCAACATTTTTGTTGACCCTTTTACTATTTATGTTTTCCAGGTAATTAGGTGCAGTGGATTGGAGGATATCAGCATTGGGATTGTCGTGAGCCATGAATAAAACATTAAGTTTACGAACAATCATTTCATTTCAAAACAATTTCTATTTTAGGAAACATACTATTTTTGGAAACTTTCTACTTTTGGAAAGTGAAACAATCTTTATTTTTCATTATTGCGTGGTTGTTTGTTTACTTAATTTTTGCTATGTTGTCATAACGTTACACCCTCGTTCTTCCGCAAAACATTTTAAATGAAGTAAACTCATTTTGAAAAAAAAAAATTGAAAAAAAAAATTATGATCCACTTTTTTTTGTGGATCATAATAATGATCCATATTTTTTTGTGGATCATTATTATGATCCTTTTTTTTTTTTGGATCATTTTTGAAATTTTTTATTTTTTTTGGATCTTATAGGCTGCGATTTTTAAGTTTAAAAAAGAAATTTTTTTTAAAAAAGTTTGTTTTGGATCATTTCTTGGGGTATTTTTTGGAGTCCTCGCAGTCCTCACCGGGAAAAGAGTACTCACCGGATCCGGACCCTATATATATATACTAGCTTCAAAGCCCGCCCGGCTGGGCGGGCATGCTTCGAAAAAGATATAGGAAAATAACAAAATAGAGATATCATTTAAATAACATATAATTCATAATTGAAATGATGATATACATGAATTACTGATATAGGAAATTCGAAGACGAAATAAAACTTATTTGTAAACGAAATGTGTTGTTGAGTTAGTGTAATTGTCATCTTTGTCGCAACAAATAACCTTCAATCATTTCTTGATCTTAACTCTTGAGACAACGACGTACAGTCTCATTTAAACGTATTGAAAGTCGTCCAAACTGTATTATTAATATATATAACTTTACATTCTACTAAATTGATTTTATTCACCAAATAAACTACTATTATGACCAATTACTAACCTACGTTTAATCCCTCGACTTTCCATAAAACCCCAACAATTAGACCCTTCTCCAATAGGAAATTCCATAAAACCCCAACAAATGATGATATACATGAATTACTGATATAGGAAATTCGAAGACGAAATAAAACTTATTTGTAAACGAAATGTGTTGTTGAGTTAGTGTAATTGTCATCTTTGTCGCAACAAATAACCTTCAATCATTTCTTGATCTTAACTCTTGAGACAACGACGTACAGTCTCATTTAAACGTATTGAAAGTCGTCCAAACTGTATTATTAATATATATAACTTTACATTCTACTAAATTGATTTTATTCACCAAATAAACTACTATTATGACCAATTACTAACCTACGTTTAATCCCTTGACTTTCCATAAAACCCCAACAATTAGACCCTTCTCCAATCAAACCAAAATTATCAATAATCTTATTTAACTCTTCTAATGACTATAATGGTACTTCAACTAACAACTGTTAAATATTTTTTGAAAGTCTACCAGTTCTTGTTTCTCTCATTCTGCATACTTCGTTGCATCTTTTCGCATCATTTGAAGCTTTATTTCTTTAGTAGGAGGGTCAGCCTTCAAGTTTTTTGACAAACTAAGAATAAAATTATTTTCTTTCTAATATTATTTAATTTAAAAATATTATTTAAAAGTACAAACAATGTTTCAACAAATTAGATGTAAGATATACCAATTTGATGTTTCATTTAATTATGGTAAATCAACATAACTATAACATGATGGCCAATTTGATCAGCATATACATGGCTCAAACTGTTTCCAACAAATGATAAATATCAAGTTATCAATTTGTGATGTATTGCCAAAAATCAAACTCATGGCTTCAAACTTAAAATCTTGAATGCTTAAAAACTAATACAAACAAAAAAAGTCATGTTTAGAAATTGAGTGGTGTGTTGCCATTTCCATCACCCTGAACTGCAACATTCCATGAAGCATTGCTTTGACTTTTGCAAAACGTTGTGAATTCTACACACACAAAAATCAACATGGTCAAATATAATTGCTTTGACTTTTGAAGTCAAATAAGTTTATTTAGACGCTTCAAAATTATATATCTATATATCAAATATCAGTTAAAACCTAGTACAACTACAAACTGAATAAAGTATTCTCAAGGATTCATGAGGTAGTTTCATCAAATTAAGGGATTAGAATTATACTATTCATCCATATTCCAAGTGATGCAACGCATTCCAATTAATGCAACTGCTTCATAAAAAAAATGCATCTCATTATTGTAAACACCCCATTTTAATCCAAGTTTATGCAAAAAGAAAGTGTTCTTATAATACAAAAGTTGGAGAAATAAAACTATATAATTAAAAGTATTACTTTTTGCGCCACAATGCGAAGCTAAACTTAAAATGCATCAGAGTCAAATGGGTCGAGACAACTAAGAGTACCCAATCTGTTAACTATTACTTAGCCAACCGTATCAAAATTCGTGCAAATATCAGTATCATTGTTCCTGTGAACGATCATCACAGTCTGGTAACTATTACTTAGCCAACTGTATCAAAATTCGACACACCAAAAGTATCAAAAATATTAAAATATTTTCATATATTCTTTAGAACATGAACTATAGAAGTGTTCACAATTAGACAAAAAAGATTCCATCAAACCTAAAATCTCTCAAAAAGCTTTAAAATAGAGTGGCATTTACGATACAATTTGTAAAGTTACAAATCAAGAAATGTAAATTTGTAACGATAGAATTAAATTACTCACCTTGGCAGTTACAGGGTATTTTAATTACCTTGGTTGTTAATACATAGAACAAAATTAAGAAGTGAAATCTCATCTATAAATTTACAATTGCAAATATTAAAATTATACATACCCTTTGTCAACCGTTGTTGATGCTTCAAACGAGATAAGTCTGCTTTTCTTGTCATAAAATCAACAACTGTGTATATTCCATCACTTGGCTGCAAATTCACATACAGAATTACAATTAAACTAACAGGAAGGACTGTAGAAATTATCAAGATACCTAAACATGCTCAAGAGTAATTATGATTTCAAATTATGTATGTTAAACTATATTATTCCCCAATAAACACATGCACACTAAAGCCTGATGTTAATGAAACTCTCATATTGTTGATATTCGTTGCTCTGCTCTCAAGCTGGATTTTTTTTCCGATTTTTGAGGACCAACGCCTTAAAATACCCGTTTTGACCCGTAACTCAAAACACATGAAAAAACTAACCCTTTTTTGCTTAATTGTTTGAATTTTTACAGTCTTCAACCTTCATCATTCCTTTCAACTCTTAATTTGCTAAAGATATATTGAGTTCATCATTTAAAACAGATTCATCATCAGGTCAAAGAGATGATGATACGATTGGCACAATGGCACCTTTCACTTTCTGTTTCCAGACCCATAACTACAATCAAAAGATCGTTCCAATTTAGACTTTATAAACAATCAAAAAAAATTAGTAATTGAATAAGGTTAGATAATATTTATCGATGAGGGGAAATGAAACCCTAAATCGGATTAAACAAATTCATTTCTCGATCAATAGAGGACCTAAAAAACAATACACTTCATATTCGAAACATAAATCAACAAAGAGCATAAGCTATCGATTAAAAAAACTTATAAGCTTACGTGTATCTGTTACAAATACTCTTGATTTCAAGTAGTTGGATCTCCGAACTCATCATCATCTTCCATGAGATCGTGGTAGGGTTTGAAGAAAATCGTGAAGTTTATTGTTGCAATTGTTTGATGAAATGAAATTCCTGTTTTAATTCATTGAAATTTAAGGAATTGAATCATCGTTGGGGTTCGTAGGCGTAGGAGAAAGGAGGCGAGAGATGGTTTTCTTGCAGCAGCAATGTGGTTAGGGTTTGATCTTTTAGGGTTTTTTGGTTTTGGCCAGGGAATGTTGAGAATGACTGGGCGGCCAATGGTTGAATTACACCTGGCATTGTCGACCAATGAGGTAGCTTCAAACTGCCAAGTTGGCAAACATAAATCAAATGTAGCCTCATATATAGGAGAAGATATATATATATATATATATATATATATATATATATATATATATATATATATATATATATATATATATATATATATATATATATATATATATATATATATATATATATATATAAGTGGGATCCTGTGATAACTCAAAAAACGGTGAGGACTCGCGAGGACACCTTAAAAAATTTTCAAAAAATTCCGAAAAAAAAATATATAACTCCCCATGATTATTACTACATTTGACAAAAAAAAAATTTGAAAAACAATTATGATCCACTTTTTTTTGCGGATCATAACAATGACCCATATTTTTTTTGTGGATCAAAATAATGATCTATAATTTATTTATTTTGATAACTTTTGAAATATTTTTTATTTTTTTGGATCTTATAAGCTGCGATTTTGAAATTTAAAAAAGAAATTTTTTTGAAAAAATCTTGTTTTGGATCATTTTTAGAGTTTTTTTTGGAGTCCTCGCAGTCCTCACCGAAAAAAGAGTCCTCACAGGATCCGGACCCTATATATATATATATATATATATATATATATATATATATATATATATATATATATATATATATATATTTATATATAGAAGTGGGATCCGGTGAGAACTCAAAAAACGGTGAGGACGCCTAAAAAATATTTCAAAAAATTCCGAAAAAAATATATATAACTCCCCATGAATATTACTACATTTGACCAAAAAAAATTTTGAAAAACAAATTATGATCAACTTTTTTTTGTGGATCATAATAATGATCCATATTTTTTTTGTGGATCATTATTATGATCCAAATTTATTTTTTTGGATCATTTTTAAATTTTTTTTTTAATCATATAGGCTGCGGATTTTATGTTTAAAAAAGAAAATTTTTTGAAAAAAGTTTGTTTTGGATCATTTTTAGAGTTTTTTTTGGAGTCCTCGCAGTCGTCACCGGTTTTTGAGTTCTCACCAGATCCAGACCCTATATAGTTGAATTAGTTTCAGAACCAATTAATGTTATAGAACTAGCAAAACTCAATCTAAACCATTGATTTTTGAAATGAAATGATCATGGAAGATACATTAATGTATTTGATGAGAGACCCTCAAATATTGGTTTGCATGGATGTCATTAATGCATGTATACATATATATGTTATTGCGCATGTATGTTTGTATGTATTTATACATGAGTGTTATCTATAAATATATGTATACATGCATACATGACATCCATGCAAACCAATATTTGGGGGTCCCTCATCAAATACATTAATGTGTCTTCCATGATCATTTCATTTCAAAAATCAATGGTTTAAATTGAATTCTGTTGATCTGTAGCCTTAATTGGTTCTGATTCTAATTCTACACTATATATATATATATATATATATATATATATATATATATATATAGGGTCGAGTTATATAGAGAACCCATATTTCATGTGTAACACAGAATAACCCACTAAACCAATCAGAATTTAATAAAAACATATGTAAACCAATAACATTTAACCCAAATCAAACACATACTTAAAAAAAACATCAAAAATACTGAAAAACATACATGCACAAATAACACTTATGATACATACATGAATAACATACATGTGTGATAACATATATGTATACATGCATGAATTACCTACATGCAAACCAATATTTGAGGGACCCTCATCAAATTCATTCATGTATCTTCCATGATCCGTTGATTTTGAAAATCAATTGTTTAGATTGAGTTATAGACAAAAGATAGGGTTCTCTGTATAACTCTCCACCACTATATATATATATATATATATATATATATATATATATATATATATATATATATATATATATATATATATATATATATATATATATACATATATATATATATATATATATTATTTTTATTATTTTTTTTTGTTAAAGAAATACTGTTTCTTTGACACGAGGTATATTGAGTTGAATTTATTTAGTTCCTTAGACAGATCGAATGCCCTATTTCTGATCATAATGAGACAAATAAGATATGACTGATAAATCAGGTAACATTTTAGTGTTTCAAACGATCAGACCCATACAAACGAAAGAAGTTTGAGGTATTTTTGCAAACATAAGGCAAGATGATGATTTTAACAAGTCATTTAAAGGGAAGATCATAATTCCCTAATAGGAATAATGGATATTTGAGAAATCCAAGAAATGACTTTGGCATTAATAAAATTCTTAAAAGATACTAATACTCTTAAGAATTGGAAGTATCGTTTCAAGTGTCTTATACTTGTTAGATACAGTAATCAATGAGAGTCATGATTCCCTTATCAGGAATGTTGGATATTCGCAAATTCAAAGGATGACTTCGATAATTGATTAATTCTTAAAGGGTTAAACTATAAGTTTTGACTAGGTCAAAAGAAGTAGTTTAAGGGATGCTTAATTTCCATAAAATTTAGTGTGAGCTATGACTAACATATTCACTAGAGGTGCTAATGAATATAGTAAAGTTAGTTAGGACATTAACAAGGTTTTACTAAGTCGTTAACCAAAGAGTTAAGAGAAATAAATGATCATTGATTGGATTATTGCAAGCCTAATAGCATGATTACAAGTATTGTGATTAGTTATTGCATATCTAATAGGATGTTCACATTCCAGTGAACAGGCTGATCATTTAAAGAAATTTCTTTAACTAGTAAGAATATCTACAAATCAAGTAGCTAAAAGAGTTTTAGTTACAAGGCAAGTTTTATAAGATTCAAGAAACTGAAGGAGTAATTTTCCAATCCTCCTATGTTTGCCGAATCATATAAAAAGGCAAGACTAGAATATGTTCTAAATGTTGCATGAACAATATCTAGCAAAGACAAAAGTAATAGTATTCGTAAATACTCGTCCAGTGAGGAATAATACATGAGTTAGTATCATTATTTTTCAGAATTTGTATGTTTTACAATATCCATGAATAAAAGTCTATTTATTCAAAAAGATATAAATCCGTGACTGCTCGTCTTGGTGGGAACCTTGATGGGACGTTAACGTCATCGCGGTATTTGGTGGTAGATTCGAAGTTCTTCGAAGATAGCTACACAAGTTTTGTGTAATATCGGTGATATTCTGTTGGAGCTCGATGAATATTGGATTGACCACCGTGATAATACTTCATGGTTGAAAAGATCAAAAGTATTATTCACTAGGATTGTCCTTAAGCCTGAGGTATTTGGTTTGGAATACATTGACTAATGTGCTTTGGTTCATCTTAGACAATTCTGAAATATGGTTGTCATACGAGGCCTTACTGGGTACAAAGGAATTTGTATTTTGAATCAAAATATAACAAGATGCCAATTGCACCTCCTTTTTAGGAGAGATATTTATGGGTCCTTTGACACGATGATAACTGGAAAGTGCATGGCCATGCCCAAACGAACTGATTTGTTCTTTGTCGTTTATCACAACAGTTTGAATCAAGAAGTCATTAAATGATTTCGAATACAGGAGTTGATATTTTCTACCATGCTCGTATTCGTTATCACAAATATCGTGCTGCAAGGGATAAACCTAACATAGTTGCCCAAGAAGTAGAGACAGAGTGTTCTTTACTAGGAGACGCTATGAAAGAGTTTTTCATAAACTATACCTGGGTTACGTAAGTTGTTTTTATGGGGTTGGTTACCTACATGCCCATCTAGAAGGCCACTGTAGCTCGTATCATTAAGACAAAGGTTACAAACTTGCACAAGTGGGAGTCTGAAGGATTTATGTGCACAGTTAGTCAACCTATGATGATACATCCATGCCTACGAAACACTTAAGGGTCACACCGGTGAGTGCATGTAATACGAGCAAGATAATCAATGATACTACGAAGAGGGGTGATTCATAATAGTCATTATGAATCAAGTTAAGTATTAAGTCAAGTTTGACTTATTACTAGATTAGATTAACTAACTAATTAATACAAGTATTTGTACATATACTAGTTGAGTAAATATATAGAATGTGTTAATTATAGATTATCCATGATATGATTTTAAAGCTATTAAATCATATAGTAATTGGATAATATTATTGTAGAAATTATATAAAGGTTATTATATAATTAATTATTAAAAGTATTAATATAAAGTATATATTTCGTATATATATTTATATACACGGAATATATTAAGTGTATAATACTTGACATTTAATAGTTAAGTGCAATAATAAAAGAACAATAAACTATAAAGGATAAGTAAAAAAGGAAAGTTTAATTAAGGAATTGATCTTAATTAAACTAGAGGGTCCTAAGTGCAACTTATTTATCTATAAATAAGAGGCTTAGGGTAACCCTAAAACCCCTTGAACCCTACACGAATTCCCTCTCCCCCTCTCCCCTTGGTTTCGGCCGTGAGCGAGGACAACACCATCCTTGGTGTTCTTCGTTCTTCGTTCTTCGTGTTCTTCGTGTTCTTCATGTCTTGAAGATTCGAAGATCAAGTTCATTGCTTAGATCAACTAGAAGATCGCTCTATTTGCTCATCATCAGTGGATCTAACTTAAGCAAACAACAAGGTATGTTTTGAGAAAACATTTTCTCCCTTCTCCCCTCTTGGCCGAATTCGAACCCAAGAACCCTAGGGTTCTTGGTGTTGGTCGAAACACACACAAGTGTGTGTGTGTGTGTGTGTTTGGGTTTTTCGTACAAGGTTTCTTCCATTGTTAATCTAATCTAGATTTCCAAGATCCCAATCCTTTAGGGTTTAAGGATTAGGTTTAATCTCAGTTCCGCATTTAGGGATTAAATCAGCTAGTTGGTTTTAACCGGTCAAGAACAAGTTCATGTTCTTGGTCAGTATGGTTCGAACCAAGTGACTAGGAGGTTGACCCATGTGGTCAATCAGTTTCAATGAAACCCTTCAAGATCGTCATCAGAGTTTGGTTCTTCTGGTATGTTATTTTCCCTTTGATGAACTGAAAGAGGTTGAACATGATGAGATGCAGGATCATTTTAAGCAGTTGGTGGAGTAGCAAGGTTTTCTAGTTGCTTGAACAAGGTTTCTGATTGCTTATTTGTGTGAACCCTTTATTCATCCCAGCTCTGATCTCATATGTGATCATTCTGAGTTCAGCTTTTGTATCAGCTACTGATGAAGTCAGCTCGCTGATGTGAACAGTGAGATTTGCTACAGATTGTTCATCTGAGCAATCAGCTAAAGTGATCTTTGCTTCATTTTGATGACACGAGAGTTTTATCTTTTCAGTTCGAGGGGTAACCTGATTCATCTCTTCACCCCGGATCTTGGATCCCTCTGATGAACAACCTTTGTTAGTGAGACCAGATTTTGTGATGATCAGGTTTCCGTTAACAGTCTGAAATACTTCTCTACCATGACGGACTTGTTGAGATTTTGACATTCCGGATTTATGAGTGTGGTCATTCGATATTTCAAATGTGGAAGTTCTGCAGTTTGATTTGAGCTTAACTTCTTCAGAGAGGACTGGGATTGAATTTTGTTCTTCCAGCACTTGCCTGATGAGATCAGATGACTCGGACCATGAGTTGCATGATTTCAGAAGGGCTTCATTTTTTTGAGCTAATGTCAGATTATCTACTCTCAGAAGATTGTTGAAGTACCGAAGTCTAATTGCCTCAAGTCTTGAATTTTCAGCTTTTGACGATTCTTGAGTGAGTTTTCCAATTCATCAGTCACCTTAGTTAGAGTGGTTCCTAACTTGGCATTTCTATCATGAGTGAACATTAAGTCTTTTGCGAGTGACCTGACTAACGGTGGATAATCATCTGGAGGAGCTTTTTCAGACACTTTTCCTTTATTTGGAAGTTCGTCTTTCCAGTCCCTCGAAACAAGGAACTCTGGAATGTCGAATTTATGAAATTCTTCTTCCATCAGATGTTCTTCAGTTTTTTCAAATTTAGCCATTAGGAAAGTACAATCTTTTAGATTTTCCGAGTCTGAAGCAGTCGCCTTTAATGCTTTTGCATCTTTCTCAGCCTTTGCTAACTTAGCCTTCAGCTCCTGGTACTTCTTCTCAGTGTCTTTATATTTCTTTTTGTAGATGAAGAGTTTGAACTTGATTTTTCAGACCCAGAGCTTTCTTTGACTCTGCAGTCAGCTTTGATATGACCCGTTCTTCCACACTTAAAACATACCATTTCCCTTCTATCATTATGACCTCCTGATCTGTTTCGATTTAAGAACCTTTTGTATCTTGTGGCTAATAGAGCCATACTTTCATAGAGTTCTTTTATATCATCATTATCATCTTCTCCTGAATTAGACTCATGTTCTTCGAAATCGCCATCTTCGGCATCTTCAAATCTTTCGTCATCAGCATCGTTTGGATCGACAACACTTTCCACATTTGCGTTTAGAGCTATTCGAGATGATTTGGAGGAGCTTGAGATAAGAGCAGATGAGGTGGGGGTCTCATTTAGATCATCGTACATCTTGTTTTCGTTTTCAAAGTTCATCAATGTACTGTAGAGACTATTCATGTTCATGTCTCTCATCTGACTAGAGGTTCTTAACACTGTGGACATGACAACACAATCTTTTGGAAGAATTTCCAAAAACTTATACATTAATTCTTGAACATCTTTGTGAATGCCAAACTCCCTTAATTTGTTTATAAGGATGGTGAATCTTCTATACGACATGTTGAGTGTTTCACCATTGATGACCTTGAAAGCTTCATACTTCCGATTCAACATCGCTTTTCTGCTAGCCTTAACTTCGTCGATTCCTTTATAAGATGTTATCAGAATATCCCATATGTCTTTGCTAGTTTTACATTCTTTCACTTTGATAAGAATGTGATTTGGGAGAGATGTTTGAAGGAGGAACCGGGTTTCAGCGTCTAAGCCCGCTAGCTTTTTATCTGCCTCTGACCATTGATCTCTGGGTTTGGGTTCTTCAACATCAGACAGATCTTCTTCTTCTTCCTCTTCATCTTTATCACCTCCTTCCTTCTTCTTCTTCTTTGAAATAGTTGTACTTGGAACGAACATTTTTGGAATATATGGACCATTGATAAGAATATCTGGTCCCATGTCATTTTGATGTTCGACAAATCCCAGAAAATGGATTTTCCACATACCAAAATCATCACCAGTAAGAACAGGGGCATTTGTCTTCGAACCAAGGTTCATTTGTGATAGCTTTTCACCCATTTTGATCGGTAATTAAGTAGATCAACAATTATGAATTAATTGTCCTGCTCTGATACCAATTGTAGGGGTGAACATGGGGCGGTTTGGGGTGGTTTTTAACTAAAACCAAACCCCGCCCAGAAAGTTAGGGTTTTAAGAATTACACCCCGTTCGATTTCGGTTTTTTCGGTTCGGTTTTTCGGGGCTTTCGGGTTTTTCGGTTCGGTTTCGGGGTTTTTTTCGGTTTTTTGTTTTCCTTTATATTTACCAATTTTTTACCTTCAAAATTAATATTATGATTCAAACTCCCAAACCTTAAAACATTTCGTTATAAACAAAAAACAACTAGTAAGTTTAATATAATGTAATAATAAATTTAACTAACATAACATGAATAAGATTAATAATATAATAGCATCCAACAATCTTTTACAACGATCTTAGTCCATGTCTTCATCAATAAAAGTTTCATTGCACGGTTGTTTTCCTTTTACAAACAAATCTATACAAAAAATACAATAAATAGTAAATATAACATGACATATAATAATATTTTTATAAAATTTGAAAGATATATAATGGCGGGGCGGGGCGGGGTTTTCGGTCGGGTTTTTCATATGCCCCCGAAAACCGCCCCAAACATTCGGGTTTTCTAAAAATCAAAACCGTTGACATCGGTTTTTCAATTTGTTCGGTTTTTTCAGGGCGGTTTTTTCGGGTTTTTCGGTTTCGGTTCGGTTTTTCCGTTTTTATGCTCACCCCTAACCAACTGTTAGTCCCGTAATAAGTGAATTACTGCACTTATACGCTTTCACTAATCAAATAAAATATTTGTAGTAACACTCAACACTTTTTAAACTTTTCTTTATTAATGATACAATAAAGATGCAAGCACTTTGCGATTAGCTAAGAACAAATCCTAACTAAACTGCTTGCATGTGATAGACAATAACAGATACCATCTAAGATAAGTTTGTGATCAACAAATGATCAAGTACAAGACCAGACACCTTCGTTATGAGATTCAATTTTCAAATCAAGTGACGAAAGGTTAACTGGTGATTTACACTCTGCTTAAAGAAATAAGGTCTGGAGTAATTTTAGCAGCGTGTAATCTTGTTGGGTGCACACCAAAATTGATCGCTCAAGTCCTCAATTTATAGCATTGGGAAACGTAGAGCCAAAGGAATGATCGATCGATTCCACGTGTGAGAATTCCATTGGTGCAGAGGATATTTCATGGGACGAACACGACTAACGAAATTCTGACAGTACTTTTGGTCGTCTTGTGATCGCCGATATCTTCTGGAAGATTTGCTGGACATTCCCTTTATCAGCGATTCAGTGACTTGTGCTTTACTTGTGTCTTTCTGTGACACTGAAACTTTAGGCCTTTGTACACTTCAGGTAGCCATGAGTCTTCGGATACTCATGCTTCTTCAGATGGCCTTCAGCTTCAGTGACCTTCACTAAGAGTTTTGCTTAGAGAAGTATATGTTCAATGGTTCAGCGTTATTGTCCAATGTGGGTTAAACCTGTTACAACTATCTGATCTATTAACCAGTATCTGATTCCGCACGGGGAACTGATCGTTGTTTTAGATAGTGATCAGATAGTGTAACTGGGTAACTGAAATCCGAACCGATCAGATTCAGTTACCCACAATCTGAGGAACTAATCCTCAGATTATCTTTTAACTATTTGCCTTTTTGTCTTCATTAAATCCCTTCGGTGGGGGATGCTTTTCAGCGGCCCAACATAAGTATAAATATATACTTCCTCCGATTCAAAATAAGTGATACATTATTGGTTTCATAATTTTTTATGTAAAAAATTATAATGAGTGTTAAATTAGATTAATTAGATATTTAGTGGGGAATGAGTGTCACACTCTTTTAATAGATTATGGTTAATAATGTTTAAATGTATAAGTAAGGGTGAATGAGTAATTTCAATATATTAAAGTAGATAGTTAGTGGGTGTAAACCCTATTATTTATTGCCAAATAAGGTAATTTTTCAAAGTGTATCACTTATTTTGATTTACCCCAAAAAGAAGAGTATATCATTTATTTTGAATAAGAGGAAGTATATAACTAAATATATTTTAATAATTAAATGGGTTGACGGGTCGACCATCTAAATTATTATTGATATGAACCTAACCTATCTAATAAATGGGTCAGTTGAGTCGATCCATGTAACACCTCAAATTTTTTCAAAATAATATTTAAACATTTTTCCATCCAAATGCATACACATCGTCATTTCTAAATACCAACAATACAAAAATGATAGGTTTCTTGTTTGAGATTATCAGAGTTTACAAAAACGGTGTTACAAAATATATCTAAGCCATAGGATAAGGACTCCAACTATGAACACCAAGCTAATCTCAACAAGGCCTCCTCTTTTAAAGGGCCTCCTAAATCGTTGATCCCGAACCTGAGTACATAGCAAAACACAAACATAGTACGTGAGACAAAATTGCCTCGTGCGATACATGGGTTTTAGACCCGATAAACAACTAGTCATGTAATATCATTTACATTAGAATAATATTATTAATTTCATTTGGTCACTTCATTTCATCCATCATTGGCCAATGTCAAGATAATCAGAATGCCTCCAATCTATCAAGACCGTCATATCCACGGTAACCGGAATGCCTCCAATCTACCGGGACTCATAGGTATTGCGTAATTGGAATGCCTCCAATCTACCACTAACCTTAAGGTACCGTAATAACCAGAATGCCTCCAATCTATCACGGCCCTAGGGACATCACAATCATCATCATCATTTGTCACTTGTCATTATGATCTTATAGCTCCATCATTACTTAATCAATTAATCAATTCATCATCATATAAGCAATTCATCATAAATCACATAAATAGCTAAATTACTTATAGACTCGATAAAACATTTAATCATAAAACATTGCCTAACTATGTACTCAGTTTTGAAAGTTCACATGTAATCACCTTAGCCAAGCTTATCCAAAAGATGTGTTTCTTGAACACAAATGTCTCTCCCCAAGACTTGAACCTCAAATCCTTCCACCAAATGACCTAATATCAAAACCAATACAATGGTTTACATCAAACATCCATACTAATCATATAATCCATGGCTAGTTAACTACTTGTATCACATTTCCCCAAATTACCAAACCCTAATTCCATAAACCTTCATATTCTTATAGATCCATATTATGAACACATTTTCCTTGTTAAAATATCATAGATCTAAGTTATACAACTTCCATTTAACCATTTATGAACAAACCCCAAAGCTAGGGTTTGTGATTCAAGCTTTCCCTACTTGAATCTTTGACTAAAAACCCAAGAGATATGAAGATTTACCTTTGATCTTCAACTAGGAGTGAAATTTCACAAGATTTGATGACGAAATCGGTTCCAAACGATCCTTTGCACTCAAAAACGTATACACACTTGTTGGGAGAGAAACTAGGGTTTTAGAATTGCATTAATGACAAAATCCCGATTTAATGCTTGCCAGCGACGAGATCGCGTCGCAATTTCCAGAATAGCGGCGCTATTTCGTGCCCGCCATAAATCGCGTCGCTAAATAGCGGCGCAATTTCCGTTGCTATCTCAAAATCTCGAATTCGCGTCCCCCCCTTCGACGCTATTTCGGGCCGCTGTTGCACCCCCGCCATAGATAGCGGCGTTATCCCAGATAGCGGCGCTATCTGGGTCTAGCAGCCAAGGCTGCATTTTCCTTTGCCCTTTTCGACCCGGTTTCGTCCATAACTTCCTCATACGGTGTCCGAATGGCACGAAACCAATTTCCACGTGTTTTAAACGAATTATCCATAATTAACATATTTTTGTCCAATTTATTTATTTACAAATTTTTGGGTCGTTACAACTATCTACCCCTTAAGGAGATTCCGTCCTCGGAATCTCATCATAGTTTATGAAGTTCGGGTATCTTTTCCAAATCTCATCCTTGACTTCGCAAGTCAAGTTCGGCCCAAGGGAATGCTTCCACTTGACCAACACCAACTCAATCTCTTTATTCCGAAGTTTCTTGGTTTTTGTCTCTAATATTGCTCCGGGTTCTTCTATTAATCCATTCGGGGCATCAACCCGCAATTCTTGCAATGGAATTATGTTTTCAACTTCACCCACAAACTTCTTCAAGTAACTTACATGGAATGTATTGTGAACACCTTGAAGTTCGGGTGGGAGTTCCAACTTGAATGCTTGTAACCCGACCCGTTTCAAAGTCTTAAACGGGCCAACATACCTCGTGCTCAATTTGCCCTTCTTTCCAAACCTCATTACGCCTTTCCAAGGCGATACTTTCAACATCACCATGTCACCAACATCTAAATCATAGGGTCTCTTTTTCAAACCCGAATAGCTTCTATGTCTATCTTGTGCGGCTTTCATATTTGCTTGAATTATTCCAATCTTTTCGTTGGTCACTTTCGCGATTTCAGGGCCCGTGATTTTTGTCTCTCCCGCTTCAAGCCAACACGAGGGAGTCCTACATTTCCTTCCATACAACGCCTCATAAGGCGGCATTTTAATACTTGAGTGATAACTATTATTGTAGGAAAACTCAACTAACGGTAGATGTTCATCCCATTTACCCCCAAAATCCAACACACAAGATCTTAGCATATCTTCAACTGTTTGAATAGTTCTTTCACTTTGACCATCGGTTTGCGGGTGGTAAGCCGTACTCAACCGCAATTTTGTTCCCAACTCTTCTTGCAACGATCTCCAAAATCTCGAGGTAAACCTCGCATCTCTCTCGGACACAATCGATAACGGGACCCCATGAAGTCTTACTACTTCATCCACATACAACTTTGCCAACTTTTCGAGTGGCATGGTTTCCCGAATTGCTGAGAATAACGCACTTTTGGTCAACCGGTCAACTATGACCCAAATGGCGTCGTGGTTCTTGCTCGTTCATCTTCCCATTTTTCGGCCGGTGCTTGTAACGATTGAGCTACCCCATAAGGTACTTGATGCTCGGATTTTACTTGTGCACACGTGGCACACTTAGAAATATACTTGGCCACTCTTGCTTTCATCCCGGGCCACCAATACATCTTCTTCATATCTTGATACGTCTTTGTGCTTCCCGGGTGGATCGAATACTTAGACTTATGGGCATCATTTAATAATTCCTTTCGGGTTCCACCAAATTTGGGGACCCAAATTCAACCACCAACGGTTTTCAATCCTTGTTTGTTCTCTACAAATTGTTGATTTTTAACCAAACGTTCTTGCCTTAACTCTTCTTTCTCCATCACCTCCCGTTGGGCATTTTTAATTCATTCCACAATACTCGAGACTACTTCAATCCGAGTGAACTTCCCTTTAATTGGCTTTTCATGAACTTTTCGGTTTAAGGCGTCGGCTACCACATTGGCCTTCCCCGCATGGTATACAATCTCACAATCATAATCGTTATTCAATTCGATCCATCTTCTTTGCCTCATATTTAAATCTTTTTGAGTGAAAACATATTGAAGACTCTTGTGATCCGTATATAACGTGCACCTCGTACCATACAAATAATGTTGCCATAACTTCAAGGCAAACACTATCGCCGCCAATTCTAAATCATGTGTATTGTATCTCGTTTCCGCATCCTTCAACTGTCTTGAGGCATAAGCTATTACTTTTCCTCGTTGCATCAAAACACATCCCAATCCCTTATTCGAGGCATCACTATATACAACGAAGTCTTCCATGCCTTCGGGTAACGAGAGAATCGGGGCGTTACATAATATTTCCTCTAACAACGCGAATTCCTTCTCTTGCTTTTCTCCCCACACGAACTTGCTACTTTTTCGGCAACTTAAGGTGACGTGATTGGTTGATGATTTATGGCGTGGCAAAGATGATGTGGCAAAGATGATGTGGATTAGGTGACGTGTAATGCTTTCTTTTGTTATAGATAGAGATATGTTAACCACTATGTTAATACTTCTTCCGTTTCAAAATAAGTGATACAAATTATATTTCACGTTTTTTGAGATAAAAATTCTAATGAAGGTAAATTTAGATTAAATTCGATAGTTAGTGAGTGAGAGGTCCTACATATTATGATTAAAGTGAGTTTAATAATGTTTAAAAGTAAAAGTAAGGGTAAATGAGTAATTTGACTTTATTAAAGAAGATAGTTAGTGGGTATTGGTCCCAGTATATTCTACCAAATAAAGAAAGTTTCTGTATCACTTATTTTGAAACACCCCAAAATGAAAAGTGTATCACTTATTTTGAAACGGAGGAAATATACAACTTGTATTAGTTATCACTCATATATTGTATATCTTTGGGTGAACAAAGGCCAAAATGAATTGACTTATCAAAAATTTATACAAATTAAAAAAATTACAGGGATGGCATCGGATGGGCAAATGCCCACCCCAGGCTCCCACTGTGTCCACCCCTTGCTACCGCGTATGGCATTATTGTATTACACTTGATCAACATTATTATTCTTGCGTAAATTACATATGTTATCTATCTGTTATTGAACATTCTATAATTTTATTCCTAATTTAATTTTTTCGTGATTTTTGGAATTCTATTTATTTATTTTCTCGAATTCTATTCTTCCATCCAAGTTTAGTTTTAGATGGATTTGAAGTAAAGATAAAATTTGGGAAAATTGAAAACCATAAGGACAAAAATCATGAAAAAAAATCTAAAGATAAAATCATAGAATCTGAAAAATCAAAAAGAAATTTTTTATAATTTACTATTAATTCTTATAAGATATAATGTTTATATAAAAATAAAAAAAAATAATCTATTTTATAATAAAACAAGGTTTTTAGATGGCAATGTGGCACCTCTTAGGAGGCAGAATGACACGTGGCAATTCCATAGAATTTCCAATTTTTTTTATTCGACCATTATTAAATAATTAATGCCCTTTAATTCGGCTGCAAATAACAAACATTCAAAACTGCATATTGAATTGCCAAATAAATGATTGATTCCTTTAATTTCGGATTGGATTAACCAAATTTTAAATCTGCAGATTGAAATATTTTCGAATTAAATAAAGCAAGGCATTAATTTCGGTTGCAAATAACCAAATTTCAACACTGCATATTGAAATACGAAATAAATATATATTCTGTAAATATGTTTAAAAAAATAAACCATAAATATTTTGTTTTTAAACAAAAACGAATTTCCGTATTAAACAAATACAGATTCATTGTACTTAGTAAAGATTGAATATTTAACTTTAAAAGTCACCAAAAATTTAAAGGAATCAATCTGAAATTAGCGAATTAAAAACCTAATAAAAAATCAAATATTCAGAATTTTAAGATTTTGGAAGCTTTTTAATGCCGGAATATTTCGTTTTTTAAATTTATGTTTCTTTTTTAATATTGAATTCTAATATTCCATAATTATCGCCCTTATATTAACTGCACCCAATCATCTGTACATAAATTTAGGGATTATGATTATTTTGTATTTAAAAAAAACCAATTTCCGTATTTTTTTAACAGATTTTTTAAAAACCCCATCCTATATAAACACTCTATACTTTTGAGTTTTTTATTCGAAATTAACATGGGCTAAATGTACAATGCGTGAATGGTTCGCGTATAGAATTCAAGACCGAGATCACATTTTTTCATTAATTCTTAATTCAATAAGATTGTTACGGCAATTTTTGGTTGATCGCCTTTCTATGATTGAGACCGAGAGATTAAATTACATACGGAATAAACAAGCTGATCTTAGGTGTGATACTTTCAAAAATATACTAAATCAAAACAACCAAGGTAATAAAAATATGGAAAGCATCGGTAAACGTGTAATATTGCCTTCATCTTTTACGGGTGGTGCACGTTATATGAGGCAAAATTATTTAGATGACATGTCCCTCTGTAGCTGGTATGGGTATCCTGATTTTTTCATAACGGTAACATGCAACCCTAAGTGGCCAGAAGTTAAGAAATTTCTTAATGACACAACACTACGTCCAGAAGACAGACCTGATATACTATGTAGATTATTTAAAATCAAGCTTGATGTGTTAATTAAAGATATAAAAGAGAATGAATGTTTTGGAAAGACTCAAGCTGGTACGCTATTTTAAATATATTTATATTTTATTATTTTAGCCAATTCTAATCCACCTTAAAATTTTTGCTCATAATGTACGTAACCTAACAGTCATTGTGGTTGTTTCTAAATCTTTATTTGAGAATATGGTAAATATTTATTTAGTGAAGAAATTAAACACATAAATTTTAAAAAAATTTAATTAAGTCATATTTATCCTAGAAATTAGATGATTATAAAACTTACAAAGTCTTCCTAGGAAAAAATAATTCATGTGTGCACCAACTAAATATTGATATGATTTACGAGACTATGACTGCGGAATTTTTAACATTAGCTTCTGCTAAATTTCTCACATACATAATATTTTCTCTTAACATCATCCATGACGCTATAATACCTTGTGGGATAAGTTTAGAGATTTTACAAAAAGATCATCGTAGTTTGGGTAATTAACAATCGAACCCTTCTTCAGTTTTGAAGCCATCCAATTATATTCCTTTAGGCTTTTAGTTATTTCTCCTTTCATAAACCCATATAAATCTCGAGCATATTATGGTATGGTAATTCATAGGAACTGATCACTAATATTAACATTATATGATTTAATCAATAATAATAGCATTAGTTTACGTTGAAGTAATTCATGTTTTTTTAATTGATGATACAAGTCCAATATGACTGAATTAAGAATGTAAATCACAAAAGTTAAATAAACTTTTGGTAATTTATACAATTTAAAAATGCGCATAATAGCATTAGTTTACGTTGAAGTAATTCTATTTTCTCGATAATCTTTTTCAACTGTTTGTATTAATGGTAATATGTTTATAATGTAGTTATGTATACAATCGAGTTTCAAAAACGTGGGTTGCCTCATAGTCATATATGTGTTTTTTTACATTCTGATGCAAAGCTACATACATTTGAAAATATTGATCCTTTCATTTCGGCAGAGATTCCTAATGTTCATGATGATCCGGATTTGTATTCTCTTGTAAGCGAGTTTATGATTCACGGCCCGTGTGGTGGTGAAAACATACATTGCCCGTGTATGATAGACAATAAATGTTCAAATAATTTTCCAAAAAAATTTTACAATCAAACATCCGCTGATGGCAATGGTTACCCTCTGTATAGAAGGCGAGATAATGGAGCTTTTGTTGAGAAATCGGGAGTGAAATTGGATAACAGAAGTGTAGTTGCTTATAACCCCTATCTTTTGAAACGATACCAAGCACACATTAATGTTGAGTGGTGTAATCAATTCTGAAGGGTTTCATTGATACTGATTGACCACATGGGTTAACCTCCTAGTCACTTGGTTCGAACCATACTGACTAAGAACATGAACTTGTTCTTGACCGGTTGAAACCAACTAGCTGATTTAATCCCTAAACGCGGAACTGAGATTAAACCTAATCCTTAAACCCTAAAGGATTGGGATCTTGGAAATCTAGATTAGATTAACAATGAAAGAAACCTTGTACAAAAACCCGAACACACACACACACTTGTGTGTAATTCGACAACTACCAAGAACCCTAGGGTTCTTGGTTGGTTTCGGTCGAACAAGAAGAGAGGAAGAAAGAGTGTTCCATGAATCATACCTTGGTTAATGCTTAAGATAAATCCACTGATGATGAACACGACGAGCGATCTTCTAGTTGATCCTTGTAATGATCTTTGAATCTTCAAGACTTGAAGAATACGAAGAACGAACGAAGAACACGAAGAACACAAGGCTTATGTTCTTGTGTGGGGTGTTCGGCCGAAACCTAGAGAGGAGGGGGCTAGGGTTTCGTGATTAGTGAGCAAGGAATAAGGGAACCCCAAGCTTTCTATTTATAATAGAAGGACTTTCACTTAGGGCCCTTCTAGTTTAATTAAGATCAATCTCTTAATTAAACTTATCTTTTACAAATTAAACCCTTATCGTTTATCTAGTTATTATTTTTACACTTAATTATTAAATGTCTAGTATATACACTCAATATTTCGGTACCCATATACACGAAATATATTCTTGTATTTATACTTTTAATAATTGATTATATAATAAACTTTATATAATCTAAACAATAATATTATCCTATTACTATATGATTTAATAGCTTTAAATCATATCATTGATAATCTATATAATTAACACGTTGTATATTTACTCAACTAGTAAATGTACAAATACTTGTATCAATTAGTTAGTTAAACTAATCTAGTAATAAGTCAAACTTGACTTAATACTTAACTTGATTCATAAATGACTATTATGAATCAATCCTCTTCCAAGTATCATTACATATCTTACTCGTATTACATGCACTCACCGGTGTGACCCTTAAGTGTTTCGTAGGCATGGATGTATCATCATAGGTTGACTAACTGTGCACATAAATCCTTTAGACTCCCACTCGTTCAAGTTTGTAACCTTTGTCTTAATGATACGAGCTACAGTGGCCTTCTAGTTGGGCATGTAGGTAACCAACCCCATAAAAACAGCTTACGTAACCCAGGTATAGTTTCTTGAAAAACTCTTAATAGCGTCTCCTACTAAAGAACACTCTGTCTCTACTTCTTGGGCAACTATGTTACGTTTATCCCTTGCAGCACGATATTTGTGACAACGAATACGAACATGGAAGAAAATATCAACTCCTGTATTCGAGATCATTTAATGACTTCTTGATTCAAACTGTTGTGATAAACGACAAAGAACAAATCAGTTCGTTTGGGCATGGCCATGCACTTTCCAGTTATCATCATGTCAAAGGACCTATAAATATCTCTCCTAAAAAGGAGGTGCAATTTCCATCTTGTTATATTTCGATTCAAAATACAAATTCCTTTGTACCCAGTAAAGCCTCGTATGACAACCATGTTTCAGAATTGTCTAAGACGAACTAAAGTACATTAGTCAATGTATCCTAAACCAAATACCTCAGGCTTAAGGACAATCCTTGGTGAATAATACTCCCGAACTTTTCAACCATGAAGTATTATCACGGTGGTCAATCCAATATTCGTCGAGCTACAACAGAATATCACCGATATTTGGTTTACACAAAACTTGTGTAGCTATCTTCGAAGAACTTCGAATCTACCACCAAATGCCGCGATGACATTAATGTCCCGTCAAGGTTCCCACCAAGACGAGTTGTCACGGATTTATATCTATTTGAATAAATATACTTTTATTCATGGATGTTTGTAAAACATACAAATTCTGAATAACAATGATACTAACTCATGTATTATTCCTCACTGGACATAGATACTGAATTATTACTGGATCATTACTTATTCTTTGCGTTTGTGTTGATTGCTCAATGACTGTTAATTGTAACTTTTATCACTAATTACATTTAGTCATTTCTATTAAACTAAAGACATAAGACGAGTATTTAAGAATACTATTACTTTTGTCTTTGCTAGATATTGTTCGTGCAACAATAAGAACATATTCTAGTCTTGCCTTTATATATGATTCGGTAAACATAGGAGGATTGGAAAATAACTCCTTAGTTTCTTGAATCTATAAAACTTGCCTTGTAACTAAATCTCTTTTAGCTACTTGATTTGTAGAAATTCTTAATAGTTAAAGAAATTTCCTTAAATGATTATCTTGTTCACTGGAATGTGAACATCCTATTGGATATGCATAATTAATCACAAGACTTGTGATCACGCTATTAGGTTTGCAATAATCTAATTACTGATCATTTATTTCTCTTAACTCTTTGGCTAACGACTTGGTAAACCTTGTTGTTAATGTCCTAACTAACTTTAGTACCTCTAGCGAATATGTTAGTCATAACTCCCACTAAATTATATGGAAATAAGCATTACTTAAACTACTACTTTTGACCTAGTCAAAACTTATAGTTTAACCCTTTAAGAATTTATCAATAATCAAAGTCATCCTTTGGATTTGCGAATATCCAACATTCCTTTTAAGGGAATTATGACTTTCATTGATTATTGTATCTAACAAGTATAAGACACTTGAAACGATACTTCCAATTCTTAAGTGTATTAGTATCTTTTAAGAATCTCATTTAATGCCAAAGTCATTTCTTGGATTTCTCAAATATCCATTATTCCTATTAGGGAATTATGACTTGATTAAATATTGTATTTATTACAAGTATAAAAGACTTGCAATAATACCTTTTAATTCTTAAATACTTTAATATAGTTTTGTCCCTTTTAAGAGTTCATTTAATGTCTAAGTCATTTCACTTGGATTTTACGAATATCCAATTATTCCTGTTAAGGAACTATGACCTCATTAAATTCCTTTATTACAAGTGTAAAAGACTTGTAATAATACTCTTTAAAGTCTATCTTGATTATATCCAATATAATCATACTATATTAATAGTAACACCTTGAAACTTACTATCATAAGTAACCATTACTTAAGATGTTTCAACTAAGTTCAATGTACTTTGAACTTTTATTCTTTCCATAAAATCTCTTAAATACTTTAGAAGAAAAACTTCTAATTTCTAGTATCTAAGTATTGAGCTTCTAAGACATTATTTATCATACAACAATCAAACAAGTATAAAACATGAGGTCGTTATTAAGTCAATACTTGACTTTATAATCTAGTCATAAAACTTGACTAGTATAATCAACACACATGCACACACAATATAATTCAACCATGGATTCAACGATAAACTTAAAATACCAAAATTTATCATAAAAATAGAAAATGTAATTTTGTTCAAAACAACTTAAAAACGAAAATTGTTCTACTGAATCCATACGAAAAATACTGAATTAAAACGTGGAGCTTGTGGGATCATTATCTCATGTTAGTCCATCTCACTTTTCATAATCTCATGCAATAAACGATTGCTAAAGTTGAGTTACTCGTAATAACTTTTACAAGTAGGAAAAGGAGTATCTAGAAGTTGGTCAAGTTAACTTAGTAGCAAGCATGGCCTCCTACCCTTTGACCCTCGCCACAACCAAGACACCGTTTCTCGGTCCTTGTCTTGTTTGGCTTTACCTTCTTGGCCTTTTGTTTGACTCTATTACCCTTGGGCACGTTTTGGCTGAGATCGGTTTTACCCTTTCCCTTTCCACTGCGCCTCTTTCTCTTTTTCACTACCATCATCAGTTAGTACGAGATCATTCTTAAACTTGGTCCCCAAACTCAATTCATTAGTCTTGAGCACGGAATGTAGCTCAATAATGGATTTCTCCATGTTTTGCCTGTTGTAGTTGACTACATAAGACTTATAGTCATCTAACAACGAGTTGAGTATCATTACTGTTGCTAACTGCAACGGTACTGGGTGTCCTAGTCTTTTTAAGACGATCCATGTGCTCTTTCATTTTCATGACGTGAGCACTCACTGATGATCCCTTAACCATCTTGCAAGAGTTGAACACTCTACAAGCATAATATGTTTGTCCTTGTTCATCTCTAGCATTCGTGTCAGGGGCATTTAGCATTGCTCTTTCTAGGACATTTCCTTTTCTCTCATGCCTAAGCATAATCCGAAGATCACGCTTCCAATTGAGAAACTTTGACCTAGTCAATTTGTCCTTTTCTAGAAACAAGCGTAGTGAGAGATTGGTACGTGTCGTGTTGGTTGTTGCGCCGTCTACAAATCAAACCCAGTTTAATTAGTAATCATCAATAAACATTCTCTAAAATATATTATAAACCCATAATTAATATTTTAGGCCTAGGATCCATATTTCACATTCTCTCCGCAAGGTTTGGGCACTTCCTGACGAGACATGTTATTTCTGGTAGGTAACGTCCTTACCGATCGTATCAACACTTGACACGATTCCTAGGGGTCGTAGAATCTTTAGGCTTATAACTTATTACAACTTTGTACAATCTAATTGTACATTTCTAAGTTAGTAATAAAGTCTAGTACGTTTATTCTACTCAAGTACTTTTTGGGCCGGGACTCCCGATTATCACCAAAGTAGATCAGACCATATAAGACAGTGCGATGCTCTGCGCCGGGACTCCCGATTATCACAGAACCTTACGCACCCTAACACTCGCAATGATTTGAATCCATATCTAAGGTTCTTTATCCTTACAATATAAATATCGTTTAACAAGTGAGGTGTTCCATTAGGTTGATAGTACTTAGATCTAAGATTTTCTTGGGTTTGTTTAAGTCTAGAACTAAACTTAAACCTTATTCCAATCTTAATCCTTGTTTAAAATGTGTGACTTGTGAATTCAAGAATTCAACAAAACATCCTTTTTAAACCTTAAGAACTTTTCTTTAAAACTTATAGTTTCAACAATTTGCGCGTTTTATATGTATACCTAAAAACGAGGTGTACAAAACGTATCACTAGGTTTTGTGGAAAACCTTATCTAGAATAAAACTTACTTGTTTTATCTTTCTTGAAAAACTTAAACACTTATGTTAAACTTTTAATTCTTTTATGATTCATAAACTTGAATCATAAATCTAGTTTAACACATCTAGTTTTTCATATGTCTATAATAAAACTAAACATTTGTTTTTGACTTACTAGATTCGACCAAAACTTATGTCTTGACGACACATTTATAAACTTTGTGATTTTCTTGTGTAGCTCCCACTAGCTCCAACAATCATGATGGAACTTGAGCAAACACAATCACCGGTCTATACTTGGTGAAACTAATAACTTTATTATATAAAGACTATATATAATAATTCTTAGTTTGTTTAAACCTTTCTTACATTTAACTTGAACTAGTTAAACATAGGTTCTAAAGTCATCTTGTTATTTAACCTTGATCATTAATCTTGTATCTTACATGACTTGTAAAATACTTGCATCATACTTGTATAATTATCTAGTTATAATAACTTATAACTTTATACACCTTATAATAATAATATATAACTTTGTATATTTCTAGTTTATCATATAATCTCAACTTGTACAATTTCTAGTTATAATGAAATCATAACTTTGTACTTTGTAGTTTTAATTATATAATTAACTTATACAATAACTAGTTATATTATTATATCTTTAAAGATCAAAATAACATTATCTTTTAATGTTCCATTTAGACTTGTATTTAATATATATATATATATATATATATATATATATATATATATATATATATATATATATATATATATATATATATATATATATATATATATATATATTTCCTTTTTAAAATAAACTTGTAACATTCTAATAAGAATATTACATCTAATTTATACGTATGTATTTTAACTTGAACTAGTTAAAATACGTATAAACTATTTTACTTATTAAAATTTATTATACCTTATAAATATTTGAAATTCGAAATATAATACATAAATAAATAAATACATCTTGTTAATTTCTTGAACTAGAAATTAACACTTCCTTTAATTCTTATTAATTAAACCCTAATCTTGTTCTTGATCAATCAAAACTAGGGTTTTAACTTTCTTGATCAAAGACATTATTTTTTTTAAAGAATAATTCTAATCAATCCTATTTAAACAATAAACTTTGTTTAAATCCTAGGCTAGATTATAACCTTAATAAATTTATTTAGACTTTTTAGTTTAAACCTTTTAGACAATAAACTTTGTCTAGATTTCTAGGTTTAAAGAACTAGTTTCAATAAATCTATTAAAATAACAATTAAACCTATTAAACATAAACTTGTTTAATTATCTAGGTTTTAGATTATTATCCTAATTAATTCTTTTAGATCATTAAACTTAAACTAGTTTAATGTTCTAGGGTTCTAGATTATATCTAGGGTTTCTCGGAAAAATCCTTAAAGTTAGGAAACTTTTCCACCAATTAAACTAGTCTAGTTTAACAAACTTGGTGTCCAAGGAATCCCCTTGATCACAAAAACCTAAAAAAAAAAGGAAAGAATGTTTTTTGATCAATTAAACCAAATCTTGGTTTAACATACTTGATCCTATATTTTGAAGATCAAATAATTAAGGAAAGAATCCTCTTGATCAAAAATTTTTGACAATCTTGATCCTAGGGTTCCTCCTAAATTCCGAAAATACTAGGGTTAGGGAAAAGAAGTCTTTTGATCAATTAAACAAAACTTGTTTAATGTTCTTGATCCTAGGTTTCTTTTGCCTTACACGAAATTTCTAGGGTTTTCTAGAATCCTTTTGACCAATTAAACTTAACTAGTTTAACATGCTTGGTCCTAGGGTTCTTACCCTTTTTTGTGAGTTAAGAAGAAGAAGAAAAAGATGGAACAAAAAAAACTTTAATAAAATAAAACAAACAAACTTTGTTAATCTAGTTTAGATCTCTAAACCAACGCTCTGATACCACTGAAAGGTTTCATTGATACTGATTGACCACATGGGTTAACCTCCTAGTCACTTGGTTCGAACCATACTGACCAAGAACATGAACTTGTTCTTGACCGGTTGAAACCAACTAGCTGATTTAATCCCTAAATGCGGAACTGAGATTAAACCTAATCCTTAAACCCTAAAGGATTGGGATCTTGGAAATCTAGATTAGAATAACAATGAAAGAAACCTTGTACGAAAACCCGAACACACACACACACTTGTGTGTAATTCGACAACTACCAAGAACCCTAGGGTTCTTGGTTGGTTTCGGTCGAACAAGAAGAGAGGAAGAAAGAGTGTTCCATGAATCATAGCTTGGTTAATGCTTAAGATAAATCCACTGATGATGAACACGACGAGCGATCTTCTAGTTGATCCTTGTAATGATCTTCGAATCTTCAAGACTTGAAGAATACGAAGAACGAACGAAGAACACGAAGAACACAAGGATTGTGTTCTTGTGTGGGGTGTTCGGCCGAAACCTAGAGAGGAGGGGGCTAGGGTTTCGTGATTAGTGAGCAAGGAATAAGGGAACCCCAAGCCTTTTATTTATAATAGAAGGACTTTCACTTAGGGCCCTTCTAGTTTAATTAAGATCAATCTCTTAATTAAACTTATCTTTTAGACATTAACCCCTTATAGTTTATCTAGTTATTATTGTAACACTTAATTATTAAATGTCTAGTATTATACACTCAATATTTCGGTACCCATATACACGAAATATATTCTTGTATTTATACTTTTAATAATTGATTATATAATAAACTTTATATAATCTAAACAATAATATTATCCAATTACTATATGATTTAATAGCTTTAAATCATATCATGGATAATCTATAATTAACACATTGTATATTTACTCAACTAGTAAATGTACAAATACTTGTATTAATTAGTTAGTTAAACTAATCTAGTAATAAGTAAAACTTGACTTAATACTTAACTTGATTCATAAATGACTATTATTAATCAATCCTCTTCCAAGTATCATTACATATCTTACTCGTATTACATGCACTCACCGGTGTGCACATAAATCCTTCAAATCCGGGTCGATAAAATATTTGTTTAAATATATTAACAAAGGTCCTGATAGAGCTACTCTTGAAGTTTTACAAGCAAACAATGAAGGCGTAAATAAAGAATCGGTAGATGAAATTAAAGAATTTTACGATTGTAGGTATTTATCTGCTTGTGAAGCTACTTGGAGAATTTTTGGGTATGACGTCCATTACAGGACTCCGTCTGTCGTCAGACTTCCTTTCCATCTTCCTGGTAAACAGAGTGTTGTTTACGGTCAAACTGATCATATGGACAATGTTCTAAGTAAACCGTCAGTTGCTTCTTCGATGTTCTTATCTTGGATGGAGTGTAACAGGATTTATAAACTAGCTGAACACCTTACCTACATTCAATTCCCTACAAAATTCAGATGGAAAATTAATAAACGTTGTTGGGAGCCACGTAAGCAAGGTTTTTCAATCGGTAGAATTCATTACGTTCCTCCTAACCTCGGTGAAGCATATTTTTTAAGAATTTTATTAAACAAAGTCGTATGCCCAAAATCTTTTGAAGATCTTCGTACTGTAAACAAACGTTTATTTCCAACATTTAGAGATGCATTGTAACATCCCAAAAATCAGTGGAAATTTAAAAAAATTTAAAACATTTAATTAATAAAATTTCCCCAAGTACAAGTAATGAAAAGGTCCCAACTCAGATAAAAATATAAACCGTCTCATGGTCTTTAATGCGGAAATAAATAAAAAGGTTAGAAATTATGTTTGACTCAAAACAAACTTTTAAAAACTCCAAATCCAATAAATAAAGATGCAGCCCATCAACCGTTGACCTTCTCTTTGCCATTACTAGTACCTGAAAAATGGGGGAGTGATTGGGGTCAGCCACCGCTGAGTGAATAATATCAAAATAAACAAATAAATACAAACAACTCAAGCCACATAAGTGATCCCTAGAGACTCTACTCAATTCTCAATTACTCAAGTTTATTTTCTTAGATTTTAAATTTATATAGCGCGCTTGTGTGACTTGGGACGAGAGATCAACCTCGACCCGCCTCACACAACTCAAGGCTCAACACCTGTACTCTTCGGTGTTGAGTCAAAACGTCTGGCACCAGTACTCTTCGGTGCCAAGACAACTCAAGTATATTATGTTTAATGTTTTAACTCAAGAACTCAAAACTTAGATAACTCAGACTCCAGATAACTCAAATCACAGATAACTCAAATCACAGATAACTCAAATAAATCACCCAATCGATACTCAAGCTCAATCAACAAGACAATTCACAACACATAGCACAAAATCATGAGTCGAAAGTAAGTACAAGTTTATAGTGAGATTACCCACCTCGAATAGACGTATGCTCCTAAATATACTCGGTGCAGAAGAGTGTCTCTAATCAAGTCGTAAGAGGTCCTACATAGCACAATGAAGCTCGGGTTAGGATTAGACTCAAAGGTAGTTTCAGCAGAAACTAAACAGCACTCAGCACTCTCACGGGAACGGTCATAACTCCCAAACCGTTCATTAGATTTTCCCCATATTTTAACCACGAAAACTAGACTCAGAATACTACAAAACATTGTCAAGTGGCCTCTGCCCAAATTCCGACTCTAAGGGTCTCAAAACCGGCTCACAAAACAGAATAATGGAACGGATAGAAATTCTGATAGCAGCTAAATAAAACAGTCATAACTTTTAAACGGTAAATCAGATTGACGAGACGTCAGCGGCAACGGAAAGAGGACTCAGAAAACTAGAGACCAGCATGGGCCAAAAATCCAAAAACATATTTTAAGTGTGTTAAAATCGGACTTCAACATAGCAAACAGATTCTGCCACAATTTCCGTTTGACATTTTAAAACCCGGTTTGAAACCCGACAACAACCCGTTTATTCCTGAGGCACCCGACAGCCCCGAAACTCATTATTAAATCAGAATCTCATTATGAATAATTTTAGTTTGCCATTTAATAAAATCTTTCCAATTTGAGAAACCAAGAACCCTAAGGTTCGGTTTCTCCTCTTTCGGTAATTAAACGTCCAATTCGTTATCAATTGGTTTTTATCCAAACCTTACCCCGACTCATACAACTCAGTGTTCAAGACCCGTACCCAACCCATGAAAAAGGACAAAACAGTTTTGACGATTTTAACCATAAGACCATCCATTCCCGGTACTACCGTCAAATCATGAAACCCGACACTAGAAGAACAAAACAATAACGGATAACAATCAACTTAACAACAACTGAAACTTAAGTCACCCAAACCAAAACAATCTACAAACGAAAAGGAAACAAGAATATACCGAATCGATTAATCACGAAAAATAGATAGAAAATGTACCCTTACGAACCAACACACGAACCGACGTAATATCCACCGTGTACGAATGTATATGAGGCGCAAGCCTCTTATTTTCTTTCATAGAATCTGATGACACATGACATAGCAAGAAACGATTAAATTGTTTCTCCTTAAAATCAAATATGTCATGTGCTTATAATAAATGAAAAGGAATTCCTTGGTCGATTTTTACTCCGCCTCCACTTTGTCCACCACCAGCCTTTGAAACTAATTTCTACTCTTTAATTAAATGCCCCATCTCCCATTTCTCAATGTCGGCTACTTCTTGAAACATTATAGCGCACAAAATGCCCCTCATCCTCACAATGTTGTACGAACAAGAGAAGGAAGAAAGTCGGATGTGAAGGGTTAGGGGCGATCGTACGAAGATAGGGGATTATTGGGGTTTTCAATTTCCTGCTAAGCCTACTTAATTATTAAGAGTCCAATACGAAAACTCGGGCCTTGGCCTTTGGTCGGCCCGACTCACACGAATACCATTCAAGGCTTACGATTAACTAGTCGGTCCAAACCCGAGACGAACTATTTAATTACTTTTAATAATCTACGAACGTCTATCAAATAATAAAGTGTCAAATAATTAAAACGTCTAACTAATACGAACCGTCTAACTTCATTATAATTAACTTATTAATTATTCATTTTAATCTTAATTATGACGATTAAATTAATATTATTTAAATATTAAAATTTCATGGCGTTACATGCATGTTTTGAAAGGGGTCTATTAGATGATGATAGAGAATACATAGATGTTATTAAAGAAGCAAGCTTCTCTGGTACTGGTTATTATTTACGTTCTTTATTTGCAATCATGTTAACAACAAATAGTTTGTCTAGACCAGAAGTAGTATGGGAAACTACATGGAAGTATTTATCAGATGGTATTTTGTATCGTCAACAACGAAGGTTCAGTAATCCAGGTAATACATGAGATTTTGTATTCACTTATAATATAACTTTATTTTACCATATTATTTTTTTTATTTTTTATGCTAACATAGTTTTTTTCAATTTCAGATTTATCTCTTACAGATGATCAACTAAATTTTTTTATGTTGTACGAGATAGAATCTCGTTTAAACCTTAACAATTCTAGCCTGAAAATTTTTACCCATATGCCATATCCTGATGACAATTCTTTAGAATCTTCAAACAATCGTATGATTGCAGACGAGCTATCTTATGATAAGACGGCCTTGCAGAACGAATTTCATCAAAATTTGCATTCATTAACAGATGAACAACGGGGTGTTTTTGATGATATTATGACATCTGTTGATTCTGATAACGGGGGTGTGTTCTTTGTTTATGGTTATGGCAGAACTGGTAAAACATTCTTATGGAGAACTCTTTCATCCGCCATAAGGTCTAAAGGAGAAATTGTATTAAATGTTGCTTCGAGTGGTATTGCTTCTTTATTACTATCTGGAGGTAGGACTGCTCACTCTCGGTTTCACATTCTTTTTTATCTTAATGAAGATTCAATGTGTTCTATAACGCCAAACAACGATGTGGCGATGTTAATAAAAAAACATCGCTTATAATATGGGATGAGGCGCCAATGGTTCATAAGTATGCTTTTGAAGCGTTGGATAGAACACTGCTAGATATTTTAAGAGATGGTAATCATGTGAACAATGATCTACCATTTGAAGGAAAAGTTATTGTTTTTGGTGGAGATTTCAGACAGATTATACCGGTTGTACCAAACGGGAGTAGACAAGATATAGTAAATGCATCGTTGAGTTCTTCATATATATGGCAGAACTGCAAAGTTAAAACGTTAACAAAAAACATGAGGTTGACAGTAGGAAGTGATATAGCTGATATTGAAGAAACCACATCATTTGCAAAATGGCTTTTGGGTATTGGCGAAGGCAAAATTGGTGGGCCGAACGCTGGTGATGCAATTATTGATATTGACCCATATCTTATAATTTCTACATCTGCAGACCCCTTAAGTACGTTGATTGATTTTGTTTATCCTTCTTTGCTAGAAAACATAAATACTCCTGGCTATTTTCAAGAAAGAGCAATACTTACCCCTAAAAACGAAGTTGTTAGGGATATTAATGATCGGTTTTTAGCAATTTTCCCCGGAGAAGCCAAGGAATATTTAAGTTCAGATAGCATTTGTCCTGAAGAGTTTTTGAATGAAGAGTTTGATGAAAATTTGTACTCACCAGATGTCCTTAATGGTATTAATAGGTGGATTGTCAAATCATCAGTTAGTTTTAAAAGTCGGTGTTCCCGTTATGTTATTAAGAAATATTGACTAGAAAAATGGTTTATGCAATGGTACTAGACTTCAGATTGTGGCTTTGGGTGTCTGTGTTATAGAAGCAGTTGTTATATCTGGGAACAATGTTGGATATCGTACTTTTATATCAAGATTATCTTTGACACCATCTTTGACACCATCTGACGCCAAAATCCCATTTAAATTTAAAAGAAGACAATTTTCACTTTCTATTTGCTTTGCTATGACAATTAATAAGAGTCAAAGTCAATTATTGTCTAAGGTACGGTCAATTGTATGTAGCTTTATCTAGAGTAAAAAGCAGACGAGGACTAAAGATATTAATAGAAGATAAAGATGGCGGTGTGACGAATAAAACTTCAAACGTTGTATTTAAAGAAGTATTTAGAAATTTATCTTGATTGTTTTTATTAAACATTTTTCATAATTTATCATTGGATGTTGGACTTCCTTTTAGTTATATTTCGATATTTGTCATTGAAATGATGTACATGTTTTGCAACCCACTTGGTCCCGTTATTAATATATTCCCTTTTTATTTTATACGAAAAAAATTTAATACAGGTTTAAAAATAAATCTGGTAAAAATACTTTGTATTATATATTCTTAACGATCAGTATAAAGAGTGACAGCTCGTGATTATTCACGGGTTATAACCTAGTGTTATAATATCCAAATAATCGGCAAATTGGGTGAAACATAATTATCTGATATTTAATTTAAAGTGGATTTGAATGGCAAAAAAGTTAAAATCAGCGGAGTTGAAAATTGGTACATAAACGTTGACAAAAAGTTTAATAATTAATATAACATAATCATCTAAAACTCCAATTCGTATATTTAAGAATTTAAAATTCTAATTACGTGCTAACGAACAAGTCCATGGACGAATGCTATAAAATTGTGGTAATATTATGTCATTTTTTTAGTCACTAATAATAAAATAAACATTTAGTGATTACAGTAATTTACTTCCAAAAAAGGTAATTTATTGTTTGATTATGAGGTGCATCGCAGTAATTTTAAGTCTTGTAACTTTAATAAATTATTTATAAAAAAAATACTACTCCGTATATAATATAGTATAGAACTATAGATTATAAAAACAATAAGATAATATGTTATTAAGAGTGTTGGGTACTATGACTTGAACCAAATTGTCATATCAGCGTCACATCAGCATTTTACATTTCACATTTCTCATTCAAACCTCCAAATACCCTTTCATTGATCTCTATATATATTCATTACTCACAAAATACTAAAAAAAATAAAATAATAACCCACATTTTTTTCATCTCATGCCAGATTCACACTGAAGTGGCGTACACCATCCCTCACGTCATACACGGTATGGTGGCGGTGAGTTTTAACTAGTCATGTCATCTTACATTGCAATTGGCGGTGACTATACCCATTGCTCTATGTTTATTTTTTACCCTTTTATTTTAAATTTGCATTATTATCTTACGAAAAATGATAATGGTAACCTCTAGCGCTATAATTAAGATATTCAGACATGTACTAGAAACTTGAAATAAATGTATAAATATTTTATGCATTTAAAGACAACTCTTGAAACTATTGTTAGCAAAACACTTATTTTATTTGTTCCCTTTGTTATTTATTTTATTTTATTTGATTAACAATTTTATTTCTAAAACAGCTATTTACAAAAAAATTTGGAAACGAAAATTATAGAAATCATGTTGAGAGTGGGATTTGAACCCACCTTTCGGACCAAAGAAATCATGTTGAGAGTGGGATTTACAAATCAATCAAGAAATCACAACTTAAATGAATGCCATATTTAAATTCGGCTCCAAAGATAACACCAAAAACAAACACGATTGGGATTCTGGAAGGAGAGAGTACGCTTGGAAAAAATACATGTTTTCGTAAGGCAATGGGTTTCGAAATTACAAAATCGCATTGTTAAAAATTAAGTGGTCGTTTGGCATGCCGTAATTTTCCATAATGCAATTTAATTACGAAGGATTGATTTCATTCATTCGTAATTGAATTCCGTTGCGCGTTTAGTTCCAATTTTTGTAGCTGGAATTCAAATCCATATGCATTTTTCTTAGTTTTTTTTAGTTTTTCTATTTTTTATTTTTTAATTTTTATTATTTATTACTTATAAAATTTTTTTTAACTTTTAACTTTTATTGAATTTTTTTAATTTTTTTGTACGATTTTAAAGTGTGATACATCCAAAATATTCAAATTTGTTAGTTAACTAAATGAGCGTTGTTGGGTCATATTTAGTTGTAATCAATAGTCTAGGGTCTAGTTATGTAACATTGTATATTAGTTTAGTTAGTCCTAGGATTAGTCTTAAGCTAATTAAGGGAATTAAGGTCATGATATATAAACCAAAGTGTAAACCTTAATTCCCTAACTTTTGCACAATTAATCATTTCAATTTAACAGCAATTGTTCTCTCCCATCTCTCTACTTTCTCTCACTAAAAGCCCTAATCCATCTTCTTCACTTTTCTCCTCAAAATCATCATCAAACACCATTTTATGGATTGAATCAGTGTTATTGTGCTTTTCAATTGGTATCAAAGCATAATTTCATCTTGAAAACGATCCAAATCCATCAATTGGTGTTAAAATCAGAAGAATCAGTGGGTTTTTCAAGGTTTTTGAAGAAAAAGGGGTTTAAGATCAAAAATCAGATTTAAGGTACTATTTCTTGTTATTATGGATTGAATAGCTTCCTCTTATTGATATATTAAGCTTAGAATCAAGCTAGGATCGAATCTAATCCATACTGATGAAGAATTAAGATTTTTAAGTAAAACCATTAAAGTTTCAAAAACCCTCTAAATTCAAATTTTCAGATAGATCTAGGTTGTTTTTGAGTAATATAGTAGTAATGGATTGAAGGAAATAGTATTTGGGTCAGTTTGTGATTTAAATCAAAGAATTTGGGTTAGAAACGAGCATTTTAGGATCAAATTAGTGGGTTTTTAAGGCTGTTCGTAGCTGTTCTGCGCAAGAAACTGTTCGGCCCGAGAACAGTAACAAGTTCGGCCCGAACTTCAACCCAAAGTTCGGCCCGAACTTCAACCCAAAGTTCGGCCCGAACTTCACCCCGAACTTCGGCCCGAACTTCGGGCCGAACTTCACCCCGAACTTCACCCCGAACTTCGGCCCGAACTTCGGCCCGAACTTCGCCCCGAACTTCGGTCCGAACTTCTACACAACTTCGGACCGAACTTCTACACAACTTCGGCCCGAACTTCTACACAACTTCGGCCCGAACTTCTATACAACTTCGGCCCGAACTCTTTCTACACTCGCGTGACAAAAGGGGTTGTACTGTAACGGTCATAACTTTCAGCTCGGGTGTCCGTTTCGAGCCCACGAGTAACCAAATCGAAGCTAAAGCCGAAGGCTACGACGTGGTAAACCGCCTACCCAACTTGCCGGCCCAAAAACGCTTGTTTCGATCGCTTAATTTGCCTTTTTGTGATTTTTCGGTCAATTTCCAAACTTCGTTTAGCCCCAGTTTCTAACCCGATCGTCGTTTTTCCCTAATTCAAAAATCTTAGGCACATTTAAAGTGTACTTTATCATCTGGAATAACTAGTTTAAGATTTCGGTAATTTTGAATTTTTGAAGACCAATCCAGGGTCTACATCACATATTCTATTCCAGAACCTTCTCATTCTTAAAATTTTCTTTACCCCGTTTCAATCAAAAATTCCCGTGAATTGTTCTTAACATGACTACCAAAGAAACATTGTCTGCCGGGTCGAATGCCCGGGAGGATAAACAGTGCATTGCCAACCTGGCATTCATGGCAATACCAACTGAGGCTATAGCTGTGTTAGGCATTCCAAAAGATGATGAAAATGAGGTACTCTCTTTCTCCTTTGACTCTTTATTATCTGATTTAAACACTGATGAATCAGAGAATTCCTTGTTTAATGAAAAGCTTTTTACTAAAATTGATGAGAAATCACATTTGACAAAACAAATAACTGATTTGGAATCTGAAAAAGGTCAACTCTTAAATGATTTGAGTGAATTAAGTCAAGTTTCTCTTCAAATAACTCAAGTAAACAAGGAATTACAAAATCAGTTGTCTACATCAAAATCAGTTTTTCAATTTCAAATTACTGAGTTACAAAATGATCTACAAACACAAATAAATACAACGAATGCATCAAATACACAAATCCTAAAATTAAAAGATGAAAATTTAACCTTTCGTCGCCAACTTGAAACTCTTGTTCCTCAAGTAAATCAAATTAATAATTCAAATCAAAAAACACAAGAGTTACAACAACAGCTGTCAACATTTCATGCCGCTCACACCAGTGAAGTAAATCGTCTAAATCACATAATTAATACAAAAAATCTTGAAATATCAAACCTAAAAACGATGAAGACGGTATCAAATGACAAAGACGACTCCAAGCAGCTGATAAATGACTTAGCTATCCAACTCAGTCGACAGCAAACATGGATGAAGTCCTCAGACATCAAGATAAAAGACTACCAAGAACAGTTGAAGACGGCTGACATCGAAATTCAAAAACTAAATGAACAAATCACAAACATTACAAACAATTTTAAAAAGGAAATCGATGAACAATCAGCAACCATACACAGTCTTACTGTCAAGAAAGAAAATGCTGAAGAACACATCTCTAAACTAGAGCAGACGATTGTGAAAGCTGGCCACACTGAACAAACGATAAAATTAAATCAACCAAAAGAGTTCAGATCTTTCAAATCAAAAGTAGGTCTCGGCGCTGAGAACTCCCGTCCTCTGGAAAAAGCTGCTGATGTTGATCCCACACTATACAATTACGATTACATGAACTTGGGAATATGGCAAAGCTTTCTTCATATGCCGGACGAGGAAGCAGAAATCGAGAAGTTCAACAGAGAAAAGAAGGAACACGCTCAAATCAGCTTTAACTATTCTGAACTGAACTATACATATGAAAAGAATAAAGCAAAATTTGAAAACAATGAGTACTTCCCGATTGTCACTCCAGAAGAATTTTCCATTTCTGATAATGAAGTTTTAAAACAAACAATTGAACCAAAGCTTTATGTTCCACCGTTGATTTTAGAAAAGAAAATCGTCCAACTTGAATCTGAAATTGATGAAACTCATAAAGCCTTTGATAAAGAAAAAGAAAATCTTCAAACAAAGATACATCAATTAGAGGACACGATTTCAGAATTAAAACATAAAACTGACAAAAATGTTTTTCAAAATTCTAAATCTTCATTAATAGGACCAGCACCTGTTAATCCAGTACCAATTACTTTGAGAAGAACCTCTAATTCACCACCTTTAAACGTCTCATTTAGAAAATTAGAGCCTCAGAGCAAGGAGCCCAAGCCCAATAGAGTCAAAGGAGATATGCCATCTAAGAAGCCGAGTTCGTCTAAGTCTAGTACGCTTAAGAAGCCTCGCGAGCTTAAGCAGTCTAGACCATATACGTCTTCAGTTTCTTCGTCCACTGTTAAAATTAACAGTAACAACTCCAAAAATTTTAAATCTCCGGCACTTGCATTTGGAACTGTGTATGATGCTTCTGTTTATCGTCCTGTAAATTACTCACCTGATTTTGGTAATGTGTGTGTCAAATCTGAAAAACTTGGTAAAAAGATATTGAGAGATAAATCTACAAATAAACAAATTTCTCAGAATGATGATCGATTTTTTGTTAAGCTAAATGCTCCATGTGGTTTAAAAATCAATGTTTTCCATAGATCTGGTAAAATTATAAAATCATGCAAAACATGTTTTCCACAACCATGCAAGAAATCTGTCTCTCATCCACACAAACCAAATAAAAAAAGGTTCATCTTCACATGCTTCCAAAAAGGCGAAGAGTTCTTCCAAAACCCCACCAATCTCTGATAAACACTCGTCTTCTCGTCGCAAAGTTTCTCGAGGATCTTCCGCACCTAAGCCAAAGTCTTCAGGTTCCTCAAACAGCGACAACAAAACAACGACCAAATCTTCAACGTTTGTGAAATACACATGGATCAAAAATGAAAAATCTCATTGGATTATCCAATCCTCTGAAAAATCTTTAAAATGGGTAGTTAAATCCACAACCTCTGAACTGCCTCCTTGCAGTTCTCCAAAGCTCTAAATTAATCTTAAAACAATTTTACATAAAACATCTGTCACTAATCGTATAGGACCCATACATAATTGGGTACCAAACATGTTTTAATTGTTTTATGTAGAATTACCAGAAAGGTGTTTGGAGTTTGGAGAATGACTTATACACACTTCAGTGTATAACTCGAGCATCAACAGAATGACTTATACACAATTCAGTGTATAACTCGCGTTTCAACGTTAATGGCTCTTACACACATCAGTGTATGACCCGCGCTTCAATGCAATGGCTTTCAAGTGCATCTGCTTGAAACCCGTTTTTCATCGATATCATTGGTTGAGGGGGAGAATTTCTATATTCACTTGTCGAGGGGGAGAAAATCAATATTAATATATCGAGGGGGAGCATAACTGATTTTATGATTTATGAAACGCAACTGTTGAGGGGGAGCATCCTTTCATAACTGCTAACCAATTTTCCAGTGCTCCCTTCAAATATTTTTATAATTATCAATATGTGGTATCAATTTTTGTAATATCCGTAAACGATCTCTTTACCAATTTCAATTGGTACTGATAGCATCTGTTTATTACAAATCTTCCTACTCTATATTGCTAATAAATTTTTTATTTTCCTCAAACAGTTTTTTCAACCTCGTGCAAATTTACAATCACACAAGGTTATCAATTTGAGTATTAGCTTTTGTAATATTCGTAAACGATCTCTTTACCAGTCTAGGTTGGTACTGATTGCATCTGTTTATTGCAAATTCTCTTATTTCTCATTGCTACAATTGTGTTTCTTCATTGTCAACCTTTTCAATTGTAAATCGATTTTTCTCATTTTTAATACAATTTTGATTTTCCAAATCTTTGAACTTCTCTGATGCCACACAACCTGGCACATGTCAATACTCAATTAAAAATATTTTTAAATCAAATCTTTATTAATCAGTGATGATCAACATTCCAAAAATTTTATCTCACTTTGTGCTCACAATGATGTGTTCACAACGTAGGATATAAATTTTTGTCATATTCGTAAACGATCTCTTTACTAATCTCGATTAGTACTGATTGCATCTGTTTATGACATATTTTCGTCTCTTGCGTTGTGGCTCTATTTTTCAAAACTCTGATTTTGCACATAAATTTTCGATTTTTCAAAAATACTTGTTTGCAACATTCAACACAATTTGCTGTTAAATTCGTCGATCTCTTTACTGTTTACAATCAGTACTGATTGCATCTGTTTTTAACACCTTCTTGGATTGAGTGTTCTTACCATTTTTCAAACGATTTTCATACTTAAACGATCAATGGAGAAATCATTTTTCATTTTCTCCATACTGTTCAGATTCAATTCTGACTTCTTCATTTTATCTCACACACAAAATCGTTTTTCATGCACTGTTAGATCATTGATCTTTGTATATCCGTCGATCTTTTCTCTGCACACGTTCAGATAAAATTGCATCTTTGTAAGCGGTATACTTCACTGATCTTTGATATAACCACACAAATTGATTTCTTTTAAATTTCAAATATTTGATTAACAATGTCTTTAATCACCGTGTTCGTCATATCCGTAAACGATCTCTTTACTGAAGTTCTTCAGTAAAGATTGCATCTGTTTATGACTTCACGTGATTATTGACATCGCTATTCTTAATTTATCAAATATTTTTCTCCAAGATTCTTGGATAAATCAATTTTTATCTGGTTACTTCATGAGTACTACATGTTACTGGTTCTAGATTCCGAAACCCACAAATATCAAAATCTTGGCTCACATATTACATCGACACACAATTTCCTCTCTCCGTCTACACAAGACAAACATTCAGCATTAGCATGAGGACCCTGGTCATGATCCTCATGAGGGGGAGAAAAGAGCAAGAAACAGTGCAAGTACTGGGTTTATCACTGAACAACATCAAAAAGAACCATAAACATCACATCAAAGAAGAAGAAGAAACCGATTCATCTAAAGAAATCTCTCTCCAAAATCTCAACCACTTAAATCTAAATCTTAACCGTACAAATCATTACTTTCAAATTCTCTATCATCAAAATCCAAACCTTAACCGTTCAAATCATTATTTACAAAACACAAAACATTATTATCCTGTCCTCACAAAACCTCTATCACAAAATCCAAAACAAAATCTCCAATAACTGAAATCCCAGACAAATTCTTCCCTACTGACATTTCATTACCAGAACTTTTAACCTTAAATGAGACATTTTTTAGAACTTTCTTACACCAACTAATTCAACGAAAAATGTTCCTTTGAGTGTTTGAAACTTCGAAGTTCTGTAACGGAAATTATAATTGCTTCTACTGCCACTCAGATGTTATCATTGAAAAGCAAAACCTAGAGATGTTAATTACAGCCTTTGACAAAGAATTGAAATGATCAAACGTAATTCACCATCTTGAAGTACATCTGAGAATACATGAACATTGTAGCTTGCCCATCTTTTCACAAGGTTACACAATCCTCTATCAACATTTGATCAGATCAAGGATTTGCAATGAGATCTTGAACTCACTTCATACGTGAGAAGGAGAGCAACGGGCCAATAGAAGCAACTGAAGACGGAAGACTGGGATGGAGTGCATCAAGCACAAAAAGGGGGAGATTGTTAGGACTAGTTAAACTAGTTAGTGGTGATTAGTGAGAGGAGGTATAAATAGGTGAGATTAAGGCTAATGATTGTTTAATCCAACTCCCGTGAAAAATAATTGTTTGTTTGAGGGGGAGCGTAACCGTTATCAACATGTTACCTCAACAACAATTATCAAGAACCATAGATCGACATAAAGCCACAAACGTCAAGAAAAGACTTCCGCTGCTAATCTCTCTATTAATATGGGTCTTATTTTAAGTCGGTTTATATGTATCTTCAAAGTAAAGTCTTCAAAATACTTCTTGTGGTTGAAAAGCTACAAGAAGTATCTGTTTTCACAGGTTAACAAAGTCCAAGCTGATCCTGATACATCACAATTCAACAAAATATCTACCAGGTGCAGCTTTTGCTAAAGATGAAGACTTCGAAGATACGCTTCCCAGACTATTATTACAAAGGGGGAGATTGTTGGGTCATATTTAGTTGTAATCAATAGTCTAGGGTCTAGTTATGTAACATTGTATATTAGTTTAGTTAGTCTTAGGATTAGTCTTAAGCTAATTAAGGGAATTAAGGTCATGGTATATAAACCAAAGTGTAAACCTTAATTCCCTAACTTTTGCACAATTAATCATTTCAATTTAACAGCAATTGTTCTCTCCCATCTCTCTACTTTCTCTCACTAAAAGCCCTAATCCATCTTCTTCACTTTTCTCCTCAAAATCATCATCAAACACCATTTTATGGATTGAATCAGTGTTATTGTGCTTTTCAAGCGTAATTGAATTTATAAAGTTTCAGGAAGGATTTCAATTACAATGAATAACTAATTTCGGAATTGCATAGAAATTAAATTACGAAAAAAATTCATCCAAAGATCCCTCCGTAATGGAATTGAATTTCAATTAGGTAAAACTATGAAGGGTTATATCAAAACAAAAGAACCCTAAATGTTTTGTTTATATGTTAAATGAGTAGTTTGAAATTTATATTTGGTTCTCATCTCTTCATACAATTAATCCATACATGTAATAAGTCAACTAGTAAACAAAGAGAAATGTTTGTTAAAGTTATTCCGGAAAGTGGAGTATGTGACTTTGATCCATAAATGTAGTGAGTAGTTTGTTGAATTCAATTTGGAGTTAAAAAAATGAGAAAACCGAATGAAAATTTTTAAGATGTGAAGTTAAAAAAGCCAGCAAATGTTTTATTTAAGCTACATTCTCCTCACACTCGATAACGCAATATTAGTATTTTAAAATACATTATTAGACAAACAACCTGTTTATTTGACACTAAAAAAACAACCTCAGTACCCAACATGTACAACCCAATTGTCTATATAAACAACCACCCATTTTTAGAGTTTTCTCCAACTTAATCTTCCCTTCTCACCGGAAGCCCCTAGCGCCACCATGTCCACTCCGGGCGGCAGCAAAAGGAACTCAAATGTGTCCACTCCTGGCAGCAGCAAACGAAACTCAAATGTCGTCCACATCGTTGAAGAAGAAAACAATCAACAAATTTATTCTTTACAAACGCCCCATCTTTTAATCCCGGAAACCGAACTCCATGAATTGAAACGTCATGATTCATTAGATATTGAGGCTTCTAAAATCCGCGGTCACCACGGTCACCATGACACCAAGGTTAGCACGTATTTATAAAATTATTTCTAATTTTGTTTTTATAATTTTTGTGATTGTTTTAATTTGGTCACTAATTGGTTGTTAACGGATTTGTTTAAGGATTGGGGAGTGATCCTTAGACTAGCTTTTCAAAGCATTGGTGTGGTTTATGGTGACATCGGTACATCACCGTTGTACGTGTTTTCAAGTACCTTTACTGATGGGATAAAACACGAAGATGATATTTTGGGTGTTTTGTCACTCATATTTTACACTATTACTTTAATTCCTGTAATTAAGTATGTGATGATCGTCTTACGTGCCAACGATAATGGTGACGGTACGCATTTTCTTCCTTCGGGCTCTTGTTTACTTTTTATAAATCGATGTCTTTCAAAGCAACTTAGCGACAAATTCATCGACTTAGTCACCTTTGAAATATATATATATATATATATATATATATATATATATATATATATATATATATATATATATATATATATATTTTGTTTGTTGAAAAAAATGAAACTTAAACTGACAAAACTCTTGGTGTGATTAACGTATTTTAAATGACTAGGATGATATAGTTATACCTGATTTAATATGTATGATGATCGACTTAAACCTTAAATGTAATCAATAAAAAAAATCTAATATTATTGATTAAGTAAATAGGATACAAATCACCTAGATTAGATCTACCTGGTACAGAGGTGGGACTCATCTAAGTTAGGTGGTAACCAGTTTTATATATATCATAATAATTGGTTGACTACGCTCGAATCTAGGACAATATAGCAATAAAAAGAAATTAACATAATTATTGAGATGTACCACATTGGACAAGAGATGAATCAGTAATGTGCTTATAAGGGTCATGTGCTACTCCTTTATACAACCAATTGATTTTAAGATGGAAACTCACAAGCTTACATGGTATCAGAGCAAAGTTCACCCGTAGTTGGTCAAACGGCCACACGGACAACACGTAACCCATAAATATCCATGTGTTAGGCGCGAAAAAAAGGACGCCACGCGTGAGGAGGCGTGTTGAGATGTCTCACATTGGACAAGAGATGAACCAATAATGTGCTTATAAGGATCCTGAGCAACTCATCTTACAACCAATTGGTTTTAAGATGGAACCTCACAAATTTACAATAACGACTTTATTTTTTAATTTCTAAACTGTTCGTATTTTAGAAACGATATTGTTCTGTAAATTCGCTAGGTTTTGTACAATCATGTTATTTTTCATTAGATAATGAAACTTAAATATAGTATACTTGATTTTCGGGTAATAGGGGGTACTTTTGCATTGTACTCGAAGTTGTGTCGATATGCAAAGGTAGGCTTAATACCGAGTGAGCAACCCGAGGACCGAGAGGTCTCGAATTATCAGCTCGAATTGCCGGACAAACGTAACACAATAGCATCAAATATCAAGAAAAATATCGAGAATAGCAACTTTGCTAAATTTTCGTTTTTATTTGCGGCGATGCTCGGGACTTCTATGGTCATTGGTGATGGAATCCTCACTCCTTCCATATCAGGTGATTACTTTACTCGATCTTGTGATTATTCTTAGGAAATTCATTTCTGCACCACAACTTTTACTTCATATACCACACAATACAAGTTTTACAGCTAACTGTACAAACATATCAAACTATAATTGTGGTAGATGAAATAAAAGTTGTGGTGTGAAAATCACCCCTTTATTCTTATGTTAGAAAACTGACGATTTTCTCAATTAAAATATAACTTTGTTTATGTAGTATTATCGGCAGTATCGGGACTCAAAGAAGCAACAGATGCCATGACAGAAGGTTACTTTCTGGTATCCAAATTTGGGTTATTTGTTCTTATATTGTGTTTATACTAAAAGTTCGCCTTGAAAAGGAAACAAGACAAAAAAAATGGTCTCAACTTATTGGTCTTTGTTTAGAAGACGGTCTTGAACACAAAATAAAACAAGCATAATTTACAAAGTTTTCGTTATTTGCTATTGCTTAATCTCCTCCTATATATGAGGCCTAATTTGGCTTGGGTTTGACAACATGGCAATTCCAAGCTCTATGATTCGTCGGAAATGCCACATGTAATTCGGGTATTGGTCCACGTGATTCACCATCAAATTCAATACATTCCATGATACGAATCCTGCAGTTAAGGAAAGTAACGATATATTAGGCCAACATTAAGGAGAAGATTTGATCATTTTCTTTTAAATTAAATTAAATTGACTTACAAATTTGATCATTTTCTTTTAACTACGAAGATACCCGAATTACTTTTTTTTTTAAATTCCATTCAACACCATTATTCTCTGTGATTTACGGAATTCCTTAAATCACGGGATTTTGTGACTATCTTGATCCAATTTGAATTTTTATTAACCATCTTATATAATACCTTCTGATAATCACATATAAAACTTACAAAGCAAAAGCCAATCAACACCATTATTCTCTGCATCAAAGCTGCAGCATCAGGTAAAATTGTGCTCTTCATAACTTTATTTCTCGCAGATTAATAGCATTGGTACCGAAGTTTTGATCTGTATTGAACATTATGTTGTCAATCGATAATTTTGGATAAAAACACAAACACAATGAGAATAATATTTGATCAGTAATAGAGGCTTCCATTTTTTAAATAATTGATACTAACATCTGTGGTTAAATTACAGGAATCGAGGAAAGACTTTTGTTACTTTGAAACAAACCTCTTAAAAAACCCAGGTTTGAATCCATTAAATCGGAGGCAATTCCCTGTTCAGGTATGCTTTGCTATGACCATTAATAAAAGTCAAGGTCAGACGTTGTCTCAAGTTGGTTTGTTTCTGCAAAAACCGGTATTCTCACATGGCCAGCTTTATGTAGCTGTATCTCGAGTTAAGAGCAAGAACGGATTGAAAGTCATTTGTTGTGATAGAGATGACAATTACACTAATTCAACAGCAAATGTCGTTTACAAAGAAGTCTTATTTCGTTTGTACATTATATGTAACATTTCTTCATCTATCGAATTTTGTATAAAATCACCATTATATCTATTGATTATTATGTCATTTTTAAAATTGTGAAGCTTTGTTGGTATTTTTCTACATAATAAATCTTGAAGCATACCCGCCCATCGGGCGGGTTATGAAGCTAGTATGGCATATATGAGTATACTTTCATGGTATATTCCAACATAGTGTCACATTAAGACAATTAATATGGTTACCAAAAATGTTAATTTCCATGTGTCGAAACATAGATAACAATGAAAATAAAACAAAAATAAGGTATTGTTTTTTTACCCAATGACTGTTGTTTATTACACTCGACATTATATCAAACGTTATTATAGGTTCAAGTTGCGTCGAGTTTTACAATTAATTCCCGTATTTATGATCAAAGAATCACTTTGGTTCAAATCACATATACAAACATTCGATTAAATAAACATTTTCATTTTCATATAAGTATAAAACTATATGCCTCGAGATCTAAGATATATACAAACTAAAAAATAATACTAAATGTCGAATTTAAATCTAAGATCTATTAAAGTAAGATTTAGCTTTTCCTACTTACGCTAACCTTTGGGTTAAGTTCAAGTTTCATTAATATAATTTTAAATTTTCCCATTAACGTGTTAGGGCGACCTCATAAAACGCTTATTCTAATTCTCTTTTTGAACTCCAAATTCAGATACCCAATCTGAACTATATCTTTGATAAATATATTTGTCTAATGAGACTAAAATATTAACCTCTTAATTTTTTTTATTGGCAAATACACACACTCACTAAATCTACATATATTTTGTCCATAACATGACTTGAACCCACAATCATATGGTTATCTAATTAACTTGATACCGTTAAACTATAAGCCTTTTAGTTATTAACCTTTTAATTGACGAGTCGATTTGATAGTACTAGGTTAAAGGGTCTATATTATTATTGAAGAGGTTAACATTATATTATATATATTACTCCCTCCGTCCCACAAAAAAGTTCCCATTTCTCCTTATAATTTTGTCCCACAAAAAAGTTCCCATTTCTCAAATATGAGGGACCCACTCAATAAAATATTATTATTACCAAAGATTCCACCACTAAAACACTTTCTCTCTCTAATCTAACCTTATATTTTAATCAAAAGTATTACCAATACCCCACAACTAATTATCTCCTAAAATCTTGTGCCCAAGTGAAATGGTAACTTTTTTGTGGGACGGAGGGAGTATATTATATAAAAAAAAGAATTTTTTTTTTTTGTAAATTATAATAATGGTATTAGAATTAAATATAGATAAAAAGAGCTTACATAAAACAATTGCTTTTTCCTTAAATTTTTGGGTCAACTGTATATATCTAATTGATTATGGTCTATAATCATCTCTTAGTTATGCCTTATTTTAAATCATTTTATTTTCTTAAACCTTTTTTTATGTATTCTTAATTAAATTCATAATTTTCAACATATAATAATATACGTTTTAGCGACCACCCACAAGCCGTCACAATAGCTCAACATCTTGTCGCCAAAGAAAACACACATTTTCTAACAACTTGAAAATTGATTGATGCAGGGAGGATCGTGATTATTTCAGTAATAATCTTGATAACTTTATTCATGGTTCAAAGATTTGGAACTGATAGAGTTGGCTACAGTTTTGCCCCCATCATCTGCGTCTGGTTCTCTCTCATTGCTGGAATTGGTGTCTTCAATTTCATCAAATTCGACCCTTCTGTCGCTAAAGCCATTAACCCAAAATACATCGTCGATTACTTCACACGAAATGGGAAAGATGCATGGATTTCACTTGGTGGAGTCGTTCTTGCCATTACAGGTAGTTTTTTTTATCAAGTTTGGTTTCCAATTCTATAGATTGCACTAATTAAAGTGCATTATTTTTTGCAACTTTTTGCTTAAGATATTAAATGTATTAAACGCTTTTCCTTTTTGTAAACAAAATGAGGATTAAATTCTGACCTCAATGTGACGGAAAATTTTCTAAAGGACAGACTGGTTCTTTATTTTAGCCCTAAAAAGTAACTTTAACACCTATACTTGAAAGAAAATGATCACCACAAAAAAAAATGTCATTAGTGGCACCTTAAATAAGTGTCGCTAAAAAATAAGTGGCACCTTAAATAAGATGTTTAACTTACACATAAAGAAACGTGGATAAATGACCGGTGGCGCGTGGTAGGTAAAAACTTATAGTGAAAAAAAAAATTACGGGTAATAAATTTTAAAATGAGATTTTAAATTTGTTCATATCTTTTCTTCTTACTTATTATTAACTTTTTAGCTTGACGTGTCTAATTTATTAATTTTCTTTTCTTGTAATATCCTTTAATTTTGACACTTATTTTAATCTAATGAGTAAAAAAAATAATAGAAAGCAATATCACTTCCCTTCTAAAATTTGATAACATTTTTTTGGCAAGTGAGTAAAATTTGATAACATTTTTTGGCAAGTGAGTAACATAACTTTTCAATTAGTTTATGCAAAATATAATTGTTTACTACTCTTATAAAAAGTGTCCCACATATATGACAACTTTTGTATGTCACCAATACCTTTGTAACTAAATGTTACTTTTTTATAGCTAGTTTAGTACTCCAAACGTTTTTAAATTACGTACTTTTTATGTAGTTTGTCCTTCTAATTGTTACAGGTTTTGATTATTTGGTTCGAGTTTACAGGTACCGAGGCGATGTTTGCTGATCTTGGACACTTCACTGTCAAATCAATACAAATAAGCATGGGTTGTTGTGTATATCCGGCTTTGATCGCAGCATATAGCGGTCAAGCATCGTGGTTAAGAAAACATCAAAATCTAGTGGCCGACACGTTCTATAAGTCAGCACCGGATGCCTTATACTGGCCGGTTTTTGTGGTGGCTGTTATGGCGGCGATTATAGCAAGTCAGGCTATGATTTCGGGTACTTTCTCCATTATCAAACAATCACTTTCACTCGGGTGTTTTCCACGTGTTCAAGTTGTGCATACATCTGCTAAGTATGAAGGGCAAGTTTTCATACCGGAAATGAACTATCTTCTTATGATTGGTTGTGTTCTTGTTACCGTTTCCTTTAGAACTACTGAGAACATCGGCCATGCGTACGGTAAGAATTTAATTATCATATTTTGCTACAAGAAAATATGAGGCTTCTTACAGTTTTTATTTTTAAAAAGTGTTCTTATTTAGTTTTATTATTATAGACATTATAAGAATGTTTCATATAAAGACACAAGTATTACTTAGTACTTACAGTTATATTAAAGATTTTAGTGACACTTTTTTTAAAAGAGAACTGACATTTACACCTAAAATATTTTCTACACACATAAAGTACAACACTATGCATCTATAGTACAAGTTAATAATGCATGAACTTTTTTTTTTGGGTCCATTTTCTTGGTCCAGAATCATTTTTAAAAGGAAGTTGATTCGTACAGAGTAATACTCCCTCCGTCCCACAAAAAACTTCCCATTTGAGATGGGCACAAGTTTTAAGGTGATAGTTAGTAGTGGGGTCATTGACAATAATTTTGATTATAATATAAGATTGATTTGGAGAGAGAAAGATAGTTAGTGGATAGTTAGTGGTGGGGTCCTTAGTAATAATAATATTTTATTGAAATGAGAAGTTTTTTGTGGGACAAATATTTAGGGTGAAATGGGAAGTTTTTTGTGGGACGGAGGGAGTATTTATTTATATAGAGTAATTTCATCTCAAATGACAATAATGCCCTTCTTTTCCATTTATTGAATTTTGCATTTCACCCCTCCTTTGGCATGACTTTCATTTAATATAAAATTGTTTTACATGAATAAAAATTACTTTATACGAATCACCAACTTTTTAAAAAGTAGGGAAAAATAACATAGTATTAGATTTTTTATGACATTGAGCGACACGTTGTTGAATAACACTTATTTGACAAATTTCTCGTAATAACACATAAATAAGTGTAAAGTCAATAAAATGTCACGAACTATAAAAAATATTGCTAAAAGTATACAACTATTTATAAGTTACATGCTAACACAATATACTGTATTTATTGTCATGTCCACTAACATGTTCGACTTTAAATTCTCTTGTAATCGATGAAGGTATCGCTGTGATATTTGCCGAGACGCTAACGTCATCGTTTATGGTGGTGATCATGCTCGTCATATGGAAAACCAACATACTTCTAGTGATTTTATATGTTCTTGTCATTAGCTCCACTGAATACATCTACTTAAGCTCCGTTCTTTACAAATTTGGTGAAGGCGGATACTTGCCATTTTCTTTCGCTGTCGTGCTAATGTTCATAATGTGCACATGGAACTACGTTTATCGAGCCAAATACAATTACGAGATTGATCACAAAGTGTCACGAGAAGCCATAAAAGGCATTGTTACGGACAAGAACATCAGTCATATGGGTGGACTTGCAATCTTTTACTCCGAGCTCGCACATGGTATTCCACCAATCTTTAAACATTATATTGATAACGTGCCCGCATTACATTCGGTTATTGTGTTTGTTTCCATCAAGTCGTTGCCGGTTAGTCGGGTGGCACCGGAAGAAAGATTTTTGTTCCGAAGAGTGAAACCAAATGAGTTGTATGTGTTTAGATGTGTGGTGCGGTATGGATACACGGATGTTCGTAATGAAAAAGAGTCATTTGAGAAGATTTTGGTTGAAAGATTGAAGGATTTTATTGAATATGATTATGGAGTTGAAGAACAACAAGAGCGTATAGCAGAGGGGGATATAGCGAAACTGGACCAAGCGTGGCGAACGGGAGTCGTGCATTTGGTGGGTGAGCATGAGATCGTTGCAAGTAATGGGTCTTCGATCGGAAAACGGTTCTTGATTGATTATGCCTACAATTTCATGAAAAAGAACTTAAGACAAAGTTATAGTGTGTTTGAAGTTCCTCAGAAAAGGATGTTGAAGGTTGGAATGACATACGAGCTTTAAGGTTGACCATAAACAAGTGTTGTGTGTTGATAGATGATGATATAAATAATCTCAAAATACTCGTAACATGTATTACGAGAAATGTTTGAATAAACAAACCACGTACAAAATTAACTCCAAATGCGGTTTTCTGAGTCTTTTATGTGTTTACATTGTGTTTTTGCCATTTTTAACTGTGTGTCTCTCTTTTGACTTGATTGAGATATATGCAATCAATTTTAGATGTTTGAATGTAACTATTATTAATAAAAAAAACTATCGTGTATTACAAAATTGTGTAAATTTAAATGTAGCTTAGAGCGTATGTTTTGCCACTAAAAACATTGTTGTTGTAATTGAGACATTTCTGTAATACCGGTTATTTTGCATACTTGGTTAATTTATTTCATTGGAATTGTCTATATAACATTTACCATGGCATGAATAGTGTGCTTTTGTCTTATTCGAATTTTTTTCTTATTTAAATACTACTAAGCGCAAAAGTTAAACAAAAGTCAAGTTGTCCCAGTGGTTTCTCCCACGCGCTTAGAGCTTTACTTCCCGGAGGGATTCGAGTTCGAAACCAACCTGGACCAATATTTTTTCCCTTCCATTCTAAAAATTAAAAAGTTACAATTTACCCCCTAGACTTTAATACTCTTTTCCTTTTATTCCATAAACTTTAATATGATATATTTCACACTTATAAAATAATATTTGACCCTCTAAACTTTATAATATGTAAAAATATTTATTTACTTTAGTCTTATAGAAATATTTGATTTTTTTCACTTAACGTAAAAGATAATTTCGATTGTGATTATTTTATATACTTCCTCCGTATCAAAATAAGTTACACAAATTGGATTACACGTTTTTTGAGGTAAAAGATTAAAGTAGAGGTTAAAATAGATTAAAGTATATAGTTAGTGGAGGATGGGTCCCATTTTCTTGAATAAAGTGATATTAATGAGTTTTAAAAGTAAAAGTAAGGGTATAAGGGTAATTTCTCTTTATTAAAGTGGATATTTGGTGGGTATGAGTCCCATTATTTTTACCAAATAAGGAAAGTTTTCAAAGTGTGTCACTTATTTTGATACGGAGGAAGTATTATTTTTAGAGTATTTTACAAGTTATATATGATATATTTTACAACTGAATAACACAGGTTGCGGATATAGTTAAATGTTGTACAACTAAAACGTTTATTATCTTTTGAGCGTCATATGAAAACTCCCGCGGCAGCGCGCGGGTAATATTTACTAGTTCAAAGATATATTTGAAACCACCAACCCAAATACAACAAATAAGCCCAACTTCAAAAAATCCATGAGGAATAAACAACAAACAAAAAAGAACTAAAAAGACAGAAAAATAATAATTAATGGCCCAAAAGCCCAAACAAAAATACTTTTATTTTTGTGAACACCTAAAAAGTATACTTTGACATATAATTCAGTTAGAAAATGTGAAAATGTTTGAACTACTTAGTGACTAGATTCCCGATCAGTAAAAGTCTTAGAAAGGTAGGAATTGTGATTTCTGACCCGATACGAAACCCGACCTGAAACCGATACGAAAATAAACAGGTTTGGGTCGAGGCAAAAAAATTTTAGGCCAGTCTCGGATCGACTTAACTTTTGGTAATACATATTTCTATTAGAAATTATGTCATTTGCATATGATCATAACCGGATGATCGGTTTGCATATTCTTGAACTAATGCACCAAAAAGTGAGGGATTTTCAATCAATTTTGAAGGTGATGTAGATCCAAATCTAAAGGAGCGAACCCTTTTATTCCTTAGAGCCCATAATCTTGTCAAGAAATAAGCTCCACTGAAAAGGGCATAAATTTTGCTTCGGGTCTCCGTTTCAGGCGAGTGACGCGTCAGAAGTCCAGTATCAATGAGAGCTATGTACTCGTAAACAACCATAGGCGGTTTAAGGACCTTTTAGGCACAAAAATGTTGTTTTTGGTGACTTATTTGCATTTTTATTTTTTTTATCTATAATTTTCAACTATATTTTAGGTCCGTTTGTCTTTTTTGGCTCATTCAAAAATCCGAGCCTTATTTATAGCTTGTGTGAGACTCTAGAATGATTGATTATTGATTTTATAACATTTGAGTTTTTCTCTCAAAATTTTTATTCTTGGTGTTAAACACGTTTTGAAGATCCAAACCTATGATATTCTTAAATCAACGTGGTGTTTGGTTTAGATTATCCTGAGTTCGTAGAATTAACGGGAACAATTTTTGTTATTGTTTTTATTCTACATCAAAAGGTTTTCCAAATTCTTTTACATATCCAGTTATAACAAATAAAAATAGAATAGTGATTATCAGGCCTACAAAATAACTTGACCTTAATTAGGTGTAGAAATTGATGATGAGCCAATATTTTTTTCCTCACGAAAATGATATAGGTGGCAATTTCAACTTATTCTGTTTCATATCAAACACGTAAAAAGAGCAACATCAAAAAACGTGGCTATATAAATTTTGATGATGAGCCAATATTTTTCAAACTTTGGCACTCGACTCCACATTTTTAAGCTTGGCTTGGATTAGTTAGATACTCCCTAATATGATACTTACTAGCTTATAGCCCGTGAAACTTCACGCGTTGTCGTAATTTTACTAAACATAAATTTTATATAATAGGAGTATGATTTGTTATATGTAAATATATAAAATATAATATAATAAATGAATTCATTAGGATTGTAAATCAAATTTTATATTTGTTCCGGTTTTTGTTGTTTGATGGATGACATCATATATTTCTGCTTATCATTCTTAGCATGCATCATATCATATCCCTCTTATTTATAAAGATTAAAACAGAAATGATATTGGTATCTATTATTTGTGGTTATTTATTTATCTATTTAGTTCTGAATTTGACATATTTAATCCACTAATTATCTTTTCTCATATAGTTCATTAATTTTGACATGTGTCATATCAAATGAGTAAGCGCATAATGAATAGATACCAATACTATTTCTAACATTAAAATTACAATGAGAATTTTGTAATTTTCCTATGAAGGGTTGACAACAGTATTGGTTCCAAATTTTTGTCAGGGGAGGCAAAAAAAAAAAAGATTTAAAAAAAATGTTGTAGAAAATTAATAATAATAGTGTAAATTACTGAAATTGTTCTTGTGGTTTTGCCGATTATGCTTTTTTCCCTATTTTTTTTTAGATTTCTGTCCCCGTGCTTTTTAAAATTATGGATTTTTGTCATTCCGTCCAAATTTTACTGTTAACTAATAAAAGATGCTAAAAAAATAAGGGTATTTTATCCTTTAACTTGAGTTACATGTACCATATGTTTTAAAACTTGTACCTTCAAGTTTTCTTCTTCATTAAAAACACCATGAAATCCAGATTTACAAGTGTATCACTTATTTTGATTCACCCTTAAATAGAAAGTGTATCACTTATTTTGATACGAAGGTAGTACATTGTTATTTAATATATGGTGATAAATTATGTATAATTCCCCCGATTCAAAATAAGTGTTACACATTTTATTTTTGGATGTATCAAAATAAGTGATATACATTGAAAATTACCTTATTTAGTAAAAAATATTGTGTGAACCACACTTATTAACTATCTCCTTTAATATAGTGAAATGACTCATATACATATACCTTTATTTTCACTTTTAAAATGTATTAATCTCATTTTATTCCAAAAGTGTGGGATTTATTCACTAATAATCTTCTAATTTAATTTAATTAACTCTCATTCTAATCTTTTGTATCAAAAACAGTAAAAAGCAAATGTGTCATTTGTTTTGAATGGGGGAGTATGTGAAAATGCTGCATAAGTGACATTGTCTATATTTTCACCTAAATTGATATGGTTTGACCTTTTCAAGTCAACTATAGTGTTTCTTCCTTCAAATTTGATACCGGTTGTAGTGAAACGACTCATATACATATACCTTTATTTTCACTTTAAAAAATTATTAATATAATTTTATTCCAATAGTGTGGGATTCATTCACTAATAATTATCTAATTTAACTTTTATCTCAAAAACAGTAAAAAGCAAATGTGTCATTTGTTTTGAATGAGGGAGTATGTGAAAATGCTGCATAAGTGACATTGTCAATGTTTTCACCTAAATTGATATGGTTTGACCTTTTTAACTCAACTATAGTGTTTCTCCCTTCAAATTTGATACCGCTTATGATTTATGTATGTTATTGCGACAAATTAGAAAGTTTAATATATGACAAAACATAATACAAAAACATAATTCATGTTTTATTGGTTTCAAAATCATGACATTATCTGTACTAATTTTCGATTTGGCAAGTCATAATGTGACCTTTGAAGAATGATTATAGTAAACTAACTAATTGCATAGTGCGTGGGTTTCGTCTTAAGGATTATGTGTGTACTTTTTGAGACTTACACACTAAATCCATATATGTGCAATTTGCTCTAAATAATTTGATGGAAAAGAAGAAAAAAAAAACTAATAAAAAGGTTAAATAATTTTACTCTAATATATTTAACTAGGTTATAACCCGTGAAGAATCACGGGCTGTCACTGTTTATACTGATCGTTAAGAATATATAATACAAAGTTTTTTACCAGATATAGTTTGACCTGTATTAAACTTTTATCGTATAAGATAAAAAGGGAATATATTTATAAGAGAGTCAAGTGGGTTGCAAAACACGTACATATTTTCAATAACAAAATATCAAATTATGATTAAAAGAAAGTCCAACATTCAATGACAAATTATGAAATACCATATCATTGGATTGGTATATTTTTAGAAATTATTAAATAGATTTAATTTCGGAAATAAATGATTTTATGTATTTATTTTATTTAAAGATTGTGCGTAAAAATAGTTATAATTTCCATCATTGAAATAGTTATAATTTCCATATATAATTAATGTGTAAAAACCGAATGAATGTTTTTTTTTTCATAGTAAATACACTAAAATTACCATAGCTTTCGTTTATGGAAATTATATAATTTACTTAGAATTTATATAATTTGACTATAGACTATATTTTTTCAAACTTGTTTTACTAAAAGGTAGCATATACGTGTTAATAAGTAATAACACCGTGAATGTAACAGTTAACAAACCTCATAAGTAATTTCATAATAACATTAACAACTAATCAAATAGCGCTTATCAGTGATTTAAACGATCTGATTTATATTCGAACATAGTATTAAATAGGAAATAAAAATAAAATAAGCAAGTATAACCAAAAATAATAAGTATTAGCATACTGAAAAAATATTCGTAAAAGAAGGAAAACATCCATCAAAATAAAATTATGTCTTACGAAAATAAAATAAACGAAAAAAAACTCATTCAAAAGTTTGAAATAGTTTTTGAAATAAACCAACATTGCACCTCGAAACGAACAATTCATCACTTCTCGACTTTTGGTATCAAAAGTTCTCCATCATGTTCTTTCCCTTCTCCATTGTCCATTTTCTTGTCTTTTGAGCATGAACCGTGTCCATCTTCACCTTCTTCAAAGCAATCTACTAATTTCCTTTTCAAAATCGATGGTGGGGTGAGTTTTTTGTTCGGAATCGTTGCTGTTGATGTATCGACAGCTAACGGTGTTATGTTGTCACCGGTTTCAGAAAAACCATCCTGCATTTCATATGAAAATTATTAATTGTTAACAAATAATTCATCTTATATGTTTAAATAAATATTTAACAAATTTTTAACCTTAACAACGTTTGATCGATCGAAGGATTGAGCTGTTGGACCATCATAAAATGATTCTGATTTCTCAATCTGATCAATGGATGAAATTAACATCAAAATTAAAAAAAATATAAAATATACATCATATTATAATAGATTTATAATTATTTACTCACCTGTTGAACATCTAATTTTTTTCCAACTCAGATATAATCCCGACATCTTCAGTTAGTTGGGAGATGGAATACAAATTATTTCCTGTGTCAACGTTGAATTTCCCGATTGTAACTTTGAAAGCTATCTTTCGATCTTTGATTACATTCAACTCCTCCGGGAATACTTCTAGACCAACACCCATCTGAATCATGTTAAAGTGTTAAGTATAGCACTGGATTAGTAAGTCATACATAAATAAATAATAAGATAACATTAACATGATATTCCATCACCTTAGTACTTCTATCAACAAAGTAGTTTGTTGTCTTTCCCACAAAGTTGTATGTATGGCCATCAAACAATGTGATGGTGATAGATCCAGTACTATCCCTTACACGAAGAGGGATCCTGTACCTATAAGAAAAACATTTAAAAAGTAAGATGTGAGCATATATATTGCACACTAAAAATACAACTATTTAATTTACCAAGATACCAATTGTTTACCTTGGGCCAACAAGTTTTTTCTTACTTTTGCAATTCTCATTCTTGCATTCATACATTTCAGTTGAGTCAACATCATCAGTCCCATCACTATTATCAGTTATTAAATTTATCTTCACACAACCCTTACGACAATGGCCACATGCATTGTAGAAAAACTTTGTATCTTTATCAGCTTTGAAAAATCCAATGACAGTAGCAACAATGATTACTTGCTTAGCCTGTAAAAGACGTAAAATCTGTTAAAGACGAAAAACAACTTATTTCTATTTTACTAAGTTAATGAAACAATTTATGTCTATTTTTCAATATTATGTCTATTTTACAATTTAATAACTAAGTTAATATTATTAAAAAGTTATATTAATTTTAAACCCTAATTGATATGACCTAACATGGTAACCCAGATCTTACTGTTTTTAGAAATTCGAATTTATTCGGATTTAATTATATTTTAATTTTGAAAATTATATTCTTTTTCGACTTAGGTTTTTTTTGGATTTTAGTTATGTCCACCTTAAAATTTTCAAAACATTTAACTGTTTCATTAAAATTAATGAAACATTTTATGTATATTTATATTTTTTTTCTTTTTAACACAATTTACTACAGTATTAAATTAATTGTAAACTGTTTCTGTAAATTTACAATTTTATTAGTTTAAAATTGGAAATTTAAAACAGTTTTCAATTTCTGTATATTTATAAACAGTTTAAAATCGAAATTTTAAAACATATACAATAGTATTAAAACAGTTAAGAATCTTGAAAACTTATACAATAGTATTAAAACAGTTTACAATAATATTTATATTTATTTCATTTTTAAAACAGTTTGCACAAATTAACATTACTTTTTATATAAGTTTGACTATAAATCTGATCTTATATTTTCATCTTTAGAACCCGATATTCTTTTTCCTTTCTAGGTTACATAACTTTATTGTTTATAAAGTTATGATGATCAATTTTTGAAAAACTATATTTATTTTATTACTGAAGTAGAACATTTGGAATGATTAAAGTTGTTTAGTGTAAAAATTACCTCACAAGGGACCAAAATGTCAGCAATGTTCAAACATTCATGATTTTTCAAAAAATCATCATTCATAGAGTACGTTTTCGTATGAACTTTGCTATACGTAATCATGGGGCTCTGCAGTCCATATTTTGCTGTCATTCTGTTAAATAAAATGATAAAGTATTTAGTTTGAACATTTTAGAAATGCAAATATTGCTGTTAATTGAATGAATATATTACTTGGCTTTAAAATCTTTAATTTCATCAACTTCAGCGTCGATAAATAACCTTGACGTTTCGTAGTAGGTCCCAACACTGATAAAATCTACAATAAAAATTTATTTTTAGTAAATACGAAAAGAAATATAAGATGGTTATCATTTTTATAACGTAAATAAAAAAAGATTACTATGATAGTTGTTAATTTTTTCAAATTGAACAATCATGGTTATCTTTCTACTGCTTTTGTTATCATCCATGTATTTCAGCATGTTATACGCAGTTTCTCCCCACAGAGTAAGATTTAACGGTGTACAACTAAATAAAATTAAAAAATAAATCAATTAAATTTGATAACAGTTGGATACAAATTATTAATATATAAACTGTTAATATGTACATACTCTATGTTGTGCAGAGTCATAGTAAGTCTGTGTTTAGATTCATTAGGGTTGGATTTATCCAACGTTTCAACCTCAAAAATCTCTCCGATGATGTCTAGTAAACATAAAAATAATAGTTAGTTTACGAAATAAATTAATACTTAAGTATTTAAATTATAATAAATAGATTTTGAACGTATGAAGTTACCAACTGATACATCACCCATCAACTGGTTGGAATTAATTTTCTCAAATTCTTCAAATTGAAAACCATGTTTCGTTCCAATAAAGTCGGTACATTCCTTCACTTTTGTGTTTGCTCCTAAACATATCTTTTGATGGTGTTCGGTTATCTTGAATGACACGAGATTTGTAGAAAGAGATGCATCAGTTATGTAGTAATCTTTGTCTTGTTTGAGTGTAGTTTTCAAATATCCTAGATTTTTGTTCAACACATAGGCCTGGATTTTGGATCCCTAGAAAAAAAAATCTATAAATAAATGTTGTTTCACAGTAATATTCTAAAATCTATATCCATGATCATAAAATGCTTCATTAATTTTAATGAAACAGCAAAATGTTTCGAAAATTTTAAATTAATTGTAAACTGTTTCTGTAAATTTACAATTTTATTAGTTTAAAATCGGAAAGTTAAAATAATTTTCAGTTTCTGTATATTTATAAACAGTTAAACTCGAAATTTTAAAACTTATACAATAGTATTAAAACAGTTTACAAAAGTATTTATATTTATTTCATTTTTAAAACAGTTTGCTAGAATTAACATTACTTTTTATATACTGTTTATAAAGTTCTGATGATCAATGGATGAAAAACTATATTTATTTTCTTACTGAAGTAACATTATTAAAGGTCTATATTAAAAATAATTTCCGGTATGTACCTCCTCATCCATTAAAATCATCTCTGTTGCATAAATTTTGGTTTTAACATAGCGGTCATATTGGAGCCATAAACGAATTACACGCACTTTGAGTGCAAAACAATCTTTGTTATCATGGAGTTGACTGATCAACACAATTTCGCTAGAAGACATCTTTAACCACGATACCTATTAAACATAAAACAGAGTTATGAAGTCTCAGTTGAACAAAAATAAAATTATACAATTAAATGTAAAAATGGACATTCAATTAAAATAAAAATAGTAGGGCCATGTTTGGTTGTTTATATTTTACAACTTAGTTAAAACTCTTACTAATTCTATTAAATTTAAAAAAAAACCAGGATAATAAAATTTAATAAATTGTATTCGTATAGTATTCAGGATAATAAGTTGTATATACAATTTTCAGGCATGCAAAGCGCAGGATATTTAAACATTACTCAATATTGATCAGAAATCTGTATGTCAATAACATTCATTCGAATAGTATTAAAATAGGGTGCTTAATGCAGGATACTTTCGCATATGTTATTGACAACGTGTATACAATTTATCATAAATCTGTTTGGAGCATATGTTATTGACAAGATACAATTGATCATAAATCTGTTTGGAGCATCAATTTATTCGAATAGTATTCAGATATTATTGACAGGGTGCCATATGCAGCATACTTAAACATGGCACAATTGATCGTAAATTCTTCTGTAAATAAAATCTATTCGAATAGTATTCAGATTTATGCAGGCTATTTCGTCAAAGGTGAATATTGTACAGCTTGAATGAGTACGGATCATTACATACCTGTAAAACTGCGTGAAGAAGGTAACCCAAAACTTGGCAATTATTAATTTGAATAAGAAACTATAAGGTAGACGTTGTTTATATAGGATGTTAGTTTTAAATATTCTGTTAATCTATTTCGTAAATCTCGGATTTGTTTAAATGGGAGTTAGCGTTTATCCCTATAATTTATGTGTATATTTTTTAAATATGGTAATTGTATTTCTTATTAACAGAAAGAAATATTATATATCACGAAATTTACAAAATTCATGATATTAATTTTACTTATTATGAAATTAAATTTCAAATACCATATTATTTTACGTTTTTGAATTTGTGAAATATGTGGAAACAATATAATTTAGAGTTTATTTAATTTTTTTGTGATATTTGCAGGGATTTGTTAAAGCATATAAATTGAAGTTTTTTTAAGAATTGGCGGGAATCAATTACAACTTAAATTTAAAGAAGAATATGGTGAATCAAATTTTGCGGAAAAAATTATGGTTTGATTGCAGACTCAATTAAAGGTATAATTGCTATTAATATAAAAGGATTTAATTTTTGTATTGAAAGCATCCTTAATAAACGGAATCGGTGCCTTAATAAAAGGATTTTATATTGGCAAAATTAAATTTGGTTATATTAATAATATAAAAAATCCAGACATTAAGTAACGGATTCCGTTTTAAAATATAGAGTTATTTATGGTTTGTATTATGTATTTCAAGCTGCAATTTTAGCAATATAAAATCATTTTATTAAGGATTTTAAGTAACGGATCCAGGCCTTAAGTAACGGATTCATGTTTAAAATATAGAGTTATTTACGGTACATATTTTTTTTTCAACCTCCATTTTTTTAAAGTGTTGAAAAATCAACACTGTATAAACGTATTATTCCTAAAAATCAACACTGCAGTTATTTGGCCCCTCATCAACACTGCAATCCTATATATTTTAATTTAATGAAAATTAATAAACGTATTAACAGAATGTATACTGATTATATTGTTTTCTTTTCGCATAATTGAAGTGTTTAATTCAAACACATATTTCGAAAGTTTGTTATTTGCAGCCAGATTAAATGTTATTAATCTTGAAAAATCAACATTGCATACTTCATATATTATTTCTGCATATTTGAAGACTTATAAAGAACTTTTTTTTAGTATGGGTCGATTATAGACTTTATTTTTCATTAGGAATAATAAACGTACTAAGAGAATTTATATTGATTTTAATGTTTTCTTTTTGCAGAATTGGAGTGTTTACTTCTGGAGATTAAGAAAGTTTTAATTTGGACCTGCATTTTCGAATTGTAGTATTTGGCGCTGCATTTTAGGAAAGATTGTTATATTAAGCAGTCATTTATGGGATTTAATAATTAATTTCCGGTAAAAAAAAAATTCAAAAAGCTAAGAAATTGCCACGTGTCTATCTTGGATTTTAAGGGGTCCACGTGGCCACTCATTAACCTTGTTTTATTATTATATAGATTTGATAAAAGTAATTTATTTGCACACAGAAATAATAACTGATGATAGGGAAGAAAAATAGAACAACAATTTCTTTGTGAACGGAGTTGACTTTTAATATGATCGTTTTAAATAAATATGATTAAAAGATATTTAATTCGGTGGTAATGTATAAAAGATTAAGTTATAAATTCGGTGGTAATTATCTGATATTTAATTCAAGTTATTTAATTACGAATTTAAAAGATAATGGGTAAAAGATTATGGTCTAATATTGAATTCAAATTTCCGTAATCTTCAAAATTTTAAATAATAAATTTGATGGTATCTAAGACTGTCATGTGGTAATAGGAGGCTTAGAAGATGACACATGGCCATACAACCTTTGTTTGTGAGTAAATTACACGGAAGGTCCCTGTGGTTTGTCACTTATTACACCCACAGTCCTTGAACTTCGTTTATTACACTGGAGGTCCCTGGTGTATACAATTTGTTACACCCATGGTCCCTACTGCCCTTAACTTTTTCTAAATGACGAAAATACCCTTTTGGCCTTTTGTAATAAAGCGAAGATAAGGGACTGTGAATGTAATATGTGATAAACCACAGGGACAATCCGTGAAATTTACTCTATTAATTGATTTTTTTTCTTATCTTCCGCCACATTCAGACTCACCACCCACCTCTATCTCTTTGAATTCAAATATCAATCAATAACCATTAACGCCGCGCCACCAAACCCCCTGAAAATTCAATCCATCACCACCCCTGCCTCCAGTTTCCATCTCCAGTTAAATCCGAGCCGATGGCGTTCTATCGACCATAATTGAATCTGACAATTGATGCACGTCACCAGAGGATTTGGTGGATTGCACATGCGGTGATTCAGACAATTGATGCACGTCGCCAGAGGAGTTGGTGTTTTGCACACTCAGGTCGATAAAACGTCATCGGCGGCAGAACAACTGGAGACGGAAAAACTGGAGAAGGCAACCGGAGGCAGGGGTTGATTACACGATGATAATGGTTATTGAATGAGGTTTGAATTCAAAGAGATAGAGGCGAGTAGTGAGTCTGAATGTGGCGGAAAAACATGAATTAAAGAGAGAGAAGAAAAAAAATAAATTAATAGAGTAAATTTCACGGATGGTCCCTGTGATTTATCATCTACTTCCCTTATCTTCTTTTTATTACAAAAGGTCAAAAGGGTATTTTCGTCATTTAGAAAAAGTTGAAGGCAGTAGGGACCATGAGTGTAACAAATTGTATACACCAGGGACCTTGAGTGTAATAAACGAAGTTCAGGGACTGTGAGTGTAATAAGTGGCAAACCACAGGGCCCTTCAGTGTAATTTACTCTTTGTTTTATTATAATAGTAGATGTGCAGACCGGTCTAATGAATTTTGATGCCTTGGACGAAGTGGGAAAAAAATGCCCCACTTTTAACTTGACAACACAATACTCCGTATAACATAAATATTTAAACCTTAAAATATATGCCTGCAATAGAATACGGTCCGGTTTAAATGGGATTTTAACGTGCTTTGAGGCAGTTTCTCCCGAAATCCCACTTAAAGCATTTTCATAGGCTGTAGATGCATCTAAATAAAACAAATCATATTTAAAAACTCATATTATACTATATAACATTTAAAGGAGAATGAATAGTGACTATTCCATTGAATTTATCCCACTTCCTCCTTGCCTGCTTTGTTCCACCTCCTCCTTGCTTGCTTTGTTTATCTACAAGACGTGCACCTCCTCATTATTTTTTCCTTTTTTAACTACTTTGAACTTTCCATATGTAAAACATTAATTTTCATAAAATCACAATTACTACACTTAATTTTAATATTTAATAACAGAGAATGATTTTAACACCACACAAATTGCTTCACCTACCACAATATATAACATTTAAAAATATTATATAAGTACTGTAAAGTACTGGTTGTGGTTTATAGAATAATTTATATGGTTTTAAAATCATCTCCCTTTAATAACTAGATTTTTTCTCTATCAATTTTTTAAATTTTTTTTCAACTTTACTAAAATTACATTTTATTTCACTAACTTTAACTTCTATTAAATGACAGTTTAATACTACATACTAACGAAAGTTAAAAACAACTTTGGGTACAATCAGTAGAAAAAAATCAAGTCATATAGCTAAACCTTATACAAACAAAACGCATCAAAATATAACCAAAGAAATTTTATTTGAGCCAACTTTACTTTTTTTTTTCTTCAATATATGCTTTAAAATATTACTTTATTACTTATCAATTTTTAAATTTTATTTTTTAAGGGAACCTAATTGATGCTTGAACTCATGACCTTTAGTTCCATGAGCAACACCATATACACTAATACCACTAAGCTACAAGCCTTGAGTTTATAAATAAGTGTAAGTAATACGTATGTATACCGCCGACACTATTTGACGCAACGACAAGCATTTTTCAAGAACCATTTGATACAACATAATAACACAAGCATCACATTGGTCACCGCATGAAAACCCCCACGGCATCGCGGGGGGTGTATTTTACTAGTTAATTCACAAAATTCAAACAGAAAAGAGTAAAATAAAAAACTAATTATGTTTGGATATGTGTTTGTATTCACATCTGTTGGGATAAATCAGAGTTTGTTACTGATATGAAGATTGATACTGCCCAATGTGAATATTACTGACATTACAGATTTACTACTGATCAAGACTTAATGCTGCTTTAAGGATTGATACCGATGATACAAATACTTCTGATGAAACAACTTCCTACTGATGTTACCATTTACTACTACTCGATCGTTTTATATGCTGATGATGATATTTATGGAGTATATCGAGTCCGAGATCTTAGGGAAGATAGTTTAAAAGATCGTATCTGTTTAAATTGTATTGTAATCGTATCCTAGAATAACTAGGTTAAAAGTTAGGCTTCAAGGACTATTATAAATTGTTCCTTATGAATTGTAAACATACGTGTGTATTGTAACTCTCGAATCAATATACATTGAAGCTTTTTGTGATAAACTGTGTTCTTATTAGACGTATAATTATTTACAGTTTATCATATAATTCTTGTCAATCACAATAGTGTTAATCCGCTGTAACTTCTCATGGTGAGTAGATCTGTGATTCAATAACAGTATCGGGCTATTCAATTCTGATAAGTGGTATCAGAGCTTTGTACTCTAGATCTACGAATCAAGAATTACAAAAAGTTTTTCAATACATTCAAAACCACATTTTTCATCATGTCTGATAATAATGAAAGCACTCAAGCAAACAAGATCCCAATTCTTACTCCCAACAACTTTGGGATGTGAAAAAACAAAATTAAGCAATATATGCTTATTATTGATAATTCCATGTGAGAAGTTGTTCTGGAAGGTAATAAAACCATTCCCACAACTGCTGCTAGTACCTTAACTGAAGCTGACAAAATCAAATGTGACAAAGAAAGAAAAGACAAAGGAATTGATCTAAAAGCTCTAAGTACTTTATTGCTTTCAGTTCCCAATGATTATCAACATCTCTTTGTTGAGTTTGATGATGCAAAGTTGCTATGGCAAGCCTTGGAGAAAAGGTTTGTGGGGACAAAGAGCATCAAAAGAAACATGAAGTCTGTCTTGAAACAAGAGTTTGAAAACTTCAAAGGACAAAATAATGAGTCTTTGTCTCAAGTCTTTGACAGATTCAACAAACTCATTGGTGAACTCAACCAAGTTGGAGTCAAGATGGATCAAGATGATGTCAACAGGAAGTTTCTAAGATCTCTTGGTGAAGAATGGTCTATGTATACTGTTATATATAGACAAGGAGATGCTCTTGAAGAAAAAGAACTTGATGAACTCTACAATGATCTAAGAGTCTTTGAAACTGAGGTAGGTCAAAAGAACCCTACTTTATTTCCAAACAATGTTGCTTTTGTCTCTAATGCAGGTACTTCACAAGACATGAAGTCAGGCAAACCTCAAGAAAGTGAGGACAATGCAAGAGAATCCTTCTTCACTAGTCATGTGCATACTGCACTTATTAGTGAGGATTTGGAAAAAGTCAATCCTGATGATCTTGAAGAGATGGACATTAAGTGGCAAATGACTATGCGCAGTCTCAGAACAAAAAAGGTTTCTTAAAAGAACTGGTAGAATAAGCTTAAGTTTCAAAAAAGGTGATTGGGCAGGATTTTACAAAACCAAAGTCAAATGTTACAATTGCAGCAACCTTGGTCACTTTGCCAGAGAATGTCCCAGCAAAGATCATAGATCAAATTCCACTGCACTTGTATCACAAGAAGGTCAAGGCTATGATTGGACCTTTGAAGCTGAAGAACATGCTTAAAATCAAGCACTCATGGCTTTCACTGATCCTAAATCTGAGGTAACTCCTAAACCTTGCTCACCAGAATGTATTAAATTACATAAAACTCTTGAAAAAGAAAATAAAGAAATAATGGATGATTTAATTAAAAATAGGAAAAGAAGAATAGAATTTAATGGTGTTATAGCAGATCTGGAAAATCAAATTAAAGTGTATCAAATAACAGATCAAAAATGTAAAGAAGAATTATTACAAGTTGTTTATGATAAAGAAAATGCTATTGCAAAAGCAAAAGAAGCTATAACTAAATTAGAGGAATGTCAATTACAGTTAGAACTAAATCAATTAACTATTAAATTTTTTGAAAGAAGTTCTAAGTAATTGATGAATTAACAAGCAATCAATCTACAGAAAAGGTTATTTATGGAGTAGGATATCATGCAGTTCCTCCTCCAACCAATTTTATTCCTCCATTAAAATCTAGTTCTGAAAGAATCTTAGATGAATTAAAAATAGAAAATCAAACTGAATCAAGTGAAGAATCTTCTGATGAAGATAATCTTGGTAAATCATCTTACACAAGTTTTCACACTACACAAAGTCAAGAATCTCCTAAATATAATGATGAAATATTCCAACCATCTTAAAAAGGGAAAATCAAATAAACTTGAATCAGTTAAAAGAACAAAGAAAACCAGAATCCTTAAAATCAGCCAAACTTAAATGTATAATTTGCAATAAATATAATCACTTAGCCAAAGATTGTCACTTCAATCCAATAAATTGCAAAGAATTTAAGGAGTTTAAAGAGAACAAATTAAAATCAAAAGAAATCAAATTAAAGGAATCAAAATTTAAAGAAAATTTTAAAAATCCACATGTTGAAATTCTTAAATTTGGAAGAACTGCTAAAAGATTTGTTCAAAATACCAGACATGGTGATCTAAACACAAGTAAAAATTTTGAAAATAAAAGCAAACAGGGCAACTATTCAAGATCCTCATTTAATATTGCCATCAATAGAAACAATCAAAGGTACACTACTGATCATCATCAAAGATTTAATGCTGTGAGATATAACTACACAGTTAATACTGATCGTCCTAGAAAATACTTTAACAAAGTTACTACTGCTCCATCAGCAGTAAATAAAACAAAGCAGAATCTATGGTCAAACAAACCTAAATCTATAGTAAAATCTAAAGGCAGTAACAACTAAACTCTCTATAACAAATCTACTTGAAAATTTAGAAAATTCTTTTATCAAAGGGATGAACCCAAGACAAAATAAGTTTGGGTTCCCAAAAAGAACTAATTAAATTACTGTTGTGCAGGACATCCAGATGAACACATGACATATTGATAGTGGATGTTCTAGGCACATGACTGGGAACTTGCAAAGTTCCAAGGAATTTCAAGTCTTTTGATGGTGGATATGTTTCTTTTGGAGAAAATCCAAGAGGAGGACGGATTACTGGTAAATGTATTGTATCAAATGGTAAGATTACATTTGATGATGTATTCTATGTTGTTGAACTTAAATACAATCTGGTTAGTGTCTCACAAGTATGCGATAAGAATAATAAAATTCTCTTTTCAGATACAGAGTGCATCATTCTTTCTCCTGACTTTATTTTATATGAAAAATATGTTGTTTTAAGAACACATAGGAGAAATAATGTGTATTGCCTGGATATAGGGGGAGAAATCATTTCTTCAAATCAGGTCAACTGTTTTATATCCAAGGCAAACACAAATGAATCAGAACTTTGGCACAGAAGGATGTGTTACACAAACTTTAAAAACATGAATAATCTGGTCAAAAAGGACTTAGTAATTTGTTTACCACAAAAACAATTCATGTGTGATAAGCATTGTGTTGCATGCCTAAAAGGTAAGCAGCACAAGACTTCTCATAAGTATAAATCAATAAATTATATTTCTAACCCACTGCAGCTACTTCATATGGATTTATTTGGGCCTAAAAATGTGATGAGTATAGGAAAGAAGCAATACTGTTTAGTTATTACTGATGATGTTTCCAGATACACTTGGGTATTCTTTCTCAGGACCAAAGATGAAACAAGTGAAATCATTAAAAACTTAGTGATCAAGCTGGAAAATACAAGAGATCTCAAAGTCAAAGCCATTAGATGTGATAATGGCACTGAATTTAAAAATGAAAATCTAATAACTTTTTGTGATCTTTAAGGTATTGACAGAAAATACAGCTCTCCTTGAACTCCTCAACAAAATGGTGTAGCAGAAAGAAGAAATAGAACAATCATTGAAGCAGCCAGATCCATGCTTGCAGATGCAAAATTACCAATTACATTTTGGGCTGAAGCTGTTAATACTGCATGTTATGTCCAAAACAGATAGTTCATTACAGACTGTTCATATGATGTAGGAAGTGACCTAAGGATAAAATCCACAGCCAATTTCCTCGTTGATGACGTGGCCTAAAAATTGCACTTCACGTAACCAAAATTCAAACTTGGACAACTTGGCGTATAGCTTCTCTTTCTCCAACAACTCAAGAATGATTCTTAAGTGCTCTTCATGCTCTTCTTTCGTTCGCGAGTAGGTAAGAATATCATCTATGAAGACGATAACGAATATGTCGTGATATTGCTTGCACACTCTGTTCATCAGATCCATAAACACAGCAGGTGCATTGGTCAAACCAAATGGCATTACCAAGAATCCGTAATGACCATAGCGAGTTCGAAAATCAGTTTTGGGCACATCTTCATCACGAACTTTAAATTGATGATAACCTGAACGAAGATCAATCTTGGAATAGAAACTCGATCCTTGAAGCTGATCGAATAGATCATCAATACGGGGAAGAGGATATCGGTTTTTAATAGTAACTTTGTTCAATTCACGATAGTCAATGCACATTCTCATTGAACCATCCTTTTTTTTAACGAAAAGGACCGGAGCTCCCCAGGGTGAGAAACTCGGTCTAATGAAACCAAGATCAAGAAGTTCTTGTAATTGCGAAGAAAGTTCTTGCATTTCAGACGGTGCAAGATGATAAGGAGAACGTGTAATAGGTGCGGCTCCTGGAATCAAATCAATGCGGAATTCAACTTGTCTCTGAGGTGGCAGTCCAGGCAATTCGCCAGGGAAAACGCCATGATAATCACAAACGATAGGAATGTCCTCAATCTTACGATCTTTGGACTTTTTGTCAACGATATGAGCAAGAAAGGCTTGGCATCCTTTACGAAGATATTTTTGAGCTTTCATAGAGTCTATGATTTTTATGTTTTTGTTTATTTGTTCACCTTGAATTATTAATGTTTCTATTTTGGATAAAGGGATTCGAATTTGTTTGTTGTAGTATATTATTCCAGCATGGTTTTTAGACAACCAATCCATCCCTATGACGATATCAAAACTAACTAGCTCTACAGGCACAAGGTCTATATCGAAAATATGATCATCTAGGTCAAGCTTACAACCTTTAAAAACTTCACTAGACCTAACAACTTTGCCATTCGCTAGTTCAATCTCGTAATTGACTTCCAAACGTTCGAGGTTTATATTTAAGAAACTTTTAAAGTCGGTTGATACGAAACTCAAGTCGGCTCCCGAATCAAATAAAATAGAAGCAAAATGATCGTTGACGATAAACGTACCGATAACGGTATCAAGACTTTCGCGAGCTTCCTGAGCATTCATGACGAAAGCACGACCACGACCATTCTGACGATCATTGTTGTTGTTGGCATTGCGGTTGTTGTTGGGATTATTGTTACGATTGCCGTTGTTGTTGTTGCCGTTTTGATTGTTGTTGTTGTTCTGAAGCTTAGGGCAACGATTACAATAATGGTTGTGATCACCACACTCGTAACACACAGAATTCTTAGGAGGATTGTTAGACGAAAATTTTCTGAAATTGTGACCCCAGCGGTCACACTTGTAGCACTTCTCACACTGAACATCATGATGCCAGTTAGACTAGTTACACTTGGGCTTGCTTCCAACATAAGGCTTTGCATCAGGATTAGACTGATTGTTGTTACTTTGATTAGAGGCAGCATAACTCTTAGTCTTATGATACTTGTTTCCTTTGTAGCCTTTGTTAGTGATTTACGGTTTAATCAAAGTAAAACGCAGCGGAAATAATTTACAAATTACTAATAACGGATCTACATATTGACAAAGTAATTAAGAAATAATATCAAAGAGATTAGTATGAAGATCATACCCATGAAGCCTTTGATTACACGAATGAATGAGGTAGAAGAACTCCAAGAATTCAATGTAGAATTCCTCTAATGGTATCCACACTACATCTTATCTAGAACACTAATTGGGATGCTAATCCCTTGAACAAGAATGAAAAAAAAAAAAAAAATTTCTTTGTTTCTCCACGTGACCACCAAAAATCTGACCACAAAAGATTCTCCTTTGTTTTTTTTTTTTTTTTTCGTGAGTTCTCAAGGTTGGTCGAAAACAACAAAACCTCACAAAATCACTTAGCGTTAATCTTTCTTGCTCCCTAATCTAAGTATATATCTATAATACAAATTATGAGATATGACACTTATCCCCTTGTCCTTTTGATTCTTTATGATTACTCACTAATACGTTTTAACTTAACAATTAATTAAAACATAACTAGCCAAGTAATTATAGTTTATATAAATAATATAATTACCCTAATTATATTATATATATTAAATGGTGTTTGGTGTATAAGTGTGTGAACCTTTAGGCTCACATGCGTCTAGCCATATAACTATACGTCATGTATGTGAAGCATATTCCAACAGCTCCCAATTGCGCACGTCATAACATCAAGTAGTTATACAAGCAAAGGTTAGAGTCTAGCAACCCGCCAATGCCCCTATAAGTACATGAGTGAGTTTAAGCAAAGTCCAGGTTCAAAATTTTTCAATCAATTATCCTATTGTTACTGATACCATGTTAAATTTTAGACAAGGATTAATTTCAATCTAAAATTTCAACGATTCTATTTCTCGATCTTTACACTGAAGTAGATTACCAAACCAATCAAGATTCATCTTGATTACCTTTGGGTACGGCCGCACAAGCATCTATTCAAATCATCGAGGGGCCCAAGAGTATCTAATCCAAACATATCTCGATAAAGTGTCAGCTAGTTAGTTATTTGTTTGAACTTTAAGAGTACGAATTTCACATATCTCGATAAATCATTCGAATGTAGTGAACCTTCTTAAATAGGATCTAGCGTCGTCACGACCTATTTCAAAACCATCATAAGTATAGCAAGTATACTTAGTTTCAGTTTGGTATCTCCACCACAACCAAGGAACATATATCCAGTATTTCAAAAATACTTCAATGTGTTCTTAATAGCAATCCAGTGACTCTCTCGTGGTTTCTGTTGGTATTTTCTAGTAAGGTTCCGTAAGGACGTTACATTAGGTCTAGTGCTCCTTAGAGCGTACATGATGAATGGAATAGCCGACTCATAGGGGATTACATTCATTCGCTTTACCATATCAGGTGTGGAAGGTCATTGAGTCTCACTCAAGTTTACATTGTGTTGCATACGAGTAATCCCTCGAGTGGAACCATCTATTCTAAACCGTTTTAGAATTTTATCAATGTAAGCACTTTGACTTAAACCAATTAAACGCTTTGATCTATCATTATAGATCTTTACTCCAAGTATGTATGTCATATTCTTACAATCCTTCATGTCAAAACATATTCCAAGCCAGGATTTTCATCTTGTAGCATTGGTATATTGTTTCACATGAGTGACATGTCATCAACATGTATGAATTGAGAAACGACAATGCTCCCACTAGCTTTCATATAAACACATGCTTAGTTTGGGTTTTAGGTGAATCAAACGTTTTGATTTCATTATTAACCAAATCTCATAGTCACAGTACACTACTTTGGCTATGAGAATCCTAATGTCTTTAGTAACATGCGAGAAGGTTTCATCATTGTCAATCCAGTAGGATTGAGTGTAACCTTTTGTTACTAGAAGAGATTTATAGGTGTGTATATTTTCATCCATTTCAACAGTCTTACTGTATTGAGAAAGATCAACTAAGTTCAAAACTTGATTGTCTCTCTTGGATTTCATTTTCGCATTCATAGCTTCAAGTCATTATTCAAATTTCGATAATGCAACTTGATAGTTAGGGGGTTCATTATGATCCTCTAAACTTTGCTCCTCAGCATCGACATAAATCTATATCATTCAGGTGCATGAGTGTCCTTGCGGATCTATGAATGAACAACATCATCATGTGGTCCAACATCTATACGTTCAGCCTCATTGTGATATTTGCTAGTGTTACCAGAAGGTTGTGCATCTTCGCTTTGAATCTTGTCAAAGTCTATAGTGCTCCCACTTGCTTTGTGAAATGAGACTATTCTCAAGAAACTCAGCATACCGAGTAACAACAATTTGTTCTCAGGTGGGTAGTTAAATAGTAACGAAGATATACTTGATAGATATGGGTTCAAGTTTGTTCGGCATGTCTCGTTCTACGAGATCCTCACAACCCCATATCTTTAAGTAAGACAAATTAGGGACTTTCCCATGCCATATTTCCTATGGTGTCTTTTTAACCTTTTGGTCGGAACCATATTAAGTATTCGAGCAACAAACTTTAGTGCATGCCCCTCAAAAGGATAGTGTAAGAGTAGTAGGACTCATCATAGATCGAACGATGTCACATAGGGTCCGATATCTCCTTTCAGACACACAATTATCTTGTGGAATGTATGGAGGAGTGAATTGTGAGACAATCTCACGTTGTGTTGGATGATCCAGAAACTCTTGACTCATATACTTTCATCCTCGATCAGGACTTAAAGCCTTTGTTATCTTGCCGAGATGATTTTCTACTTTTACTTTAGAAAGCTTTGAACGTTTTAAAGATTTCATGTTTATGTTTAATCAAGTAAACATAACCATAACGATTGATATCATCAAAGCTTTCATGTTGATGTTTAATCAAGTAAACATAACTACAGCGACTGATATCATCAGTGAAAGTGATAAAGTATGTGGCACATTCCCTAGTCTTAGTTCTAAAAGGGCCACATACATCAGTATGTATGAGTCCAAGTAGATTTTTAGCTCTTTCGCCAACATGGGAGAAAAGCTTTCTTGTTATCTTTCCAAATATATAAGAGAGGCATTTATTAAACGATTTATAATCATTTGTTAAGAAGCCCATCGTGTTGCAGTATCAAAATGCGTTTCTTGTTTATGTGGAAAAGATGACAATGCTCTAGGTAAATGGAATCCAAACGATTTGGATTCTTGAGTGCTACATTTGTATATTGAACTATCGTTTGAATTAGGATCATGCATATCAATTTCAAATATATTACAAGGAATAGTTATAAAAATACGTTATTTTTCATAAAACAAAATATTATAATCCATAATACTTTGAATAAATCATTATTCAAAAAACGATAAAGCTAAACAATGCATAATTAACAATTGTTCAAAACAATAATTAACCCGTTAGGAAGGATAAGATCACAGCTTCCATTCTTTTAGCTTTCTACTTCACATTTAATCTTGCACATTTGTGTAAATGTGAGTTCCACAACTAGTGTCATACATTCAAGATTTATTACGAAAAGTATAGAGTTCTATAATGAAGATACCTAATGTGCTAGCTAGAACACATTTGTCCTTCATCAACTCTGCCAAGTAGGCAGGACAGTTCCTCCTTCAATGGCCGGTTTCATCGCAATGATGGCAAGAAATCTCCTTTAAATGGTGCTCCTTTTAACAGGTGAGGGAATCGTAGGTTTGGAAAAGTAAACTAGCTTACCCTTACCTAAACTCTTGCCTCGTGCTTGCGGTTTCACCTTCCCTGATTGCTAGAAAAGTATTGGGTAACCCTTGGTCAACCAGTTTTACCATAGCATATTATTCAACGATTGTCTTCCCCATGCTATGTACTTTTAAAACTGGTCATAGTCCTTGGATTGTGAGGTAAAAATCAAGCTCATTCCAAGAACTTGTGGTAAGGGGTAACCAAGACTATCCATTTGATCAAGATAGCATTGAATATTCAAGATGTAAGTGCTATCTGATTGGCCGTCCTCCTGCTTGTAAGCGTGAGATGCTTTAAATATTTCGAACAGTTCATGTTCTACTTGTTGTTGAAATATCATTATCAAGATAGCATTTTCATATGCTGTGAGTTCCTCGAAGTTCTTTCGGATCTCGGGGTTCATGCTCACAAGCATAGGAGTAGCGATTTCTTGGTGTACGTTAAACGTTTCGGTAAAGGCTTGACGAACAACAGCATAAGCATTAGCAGGAGGTGCCTCAGGTAAGGCATCTTATAGGTGTATGAACTTGTTCTCATCTCTAAGGACAATCTATAGAGTTTCATATTAGTGGATAAAGTTGATGTTAGTCAGTTTCAGTTTTCAAGAACTGACTTTAGAGTGGAGATACTTAGGTTTTGATTTGTTGTTGTTATCTGTATAACAAACAAAGTTAAAAAAAAAAAAAAAAAATTTCAGTAATAATTTCTTTTAAAAAATTAACTACCCAATTAATTTAATTAAAAGCTAAGATCATATTGAGCTTCTATCACCGCAACAGTTGATCTGCTAGTGATGATAGATCCAATAGGTAGGTGACGATCAACAATTGCATTACAAGTGCAACTCTTAGAGTTATGGGACTTCGTGGCACCTAGTAAAGAAGCATCTAGGGTCAAGTGGCATGTGTGTCGCATCTTCGCCTCGTGTCAAGGTCTCACCATTAACTCGATTAAGTCATTCAATGTTAACTCGTTTCAAAATAAATCTAGGTCTCACGCGTAGACAATAATGACCTCGGATCTAAATTCAAACCACGTCTCACGTAAATTTTAAAGTAGAAGCAAGTGATTTCAACCAATTGGACGGCGTGACTTAAATTTTAGGTATGAAATTTTAAGAAAAAAATCTTTTAAGATATGGACGAATCATGTACTTCATTCATACCACTTCATAAGTCGGTTTAATAAGGGGTAAAAACGTTTTAGCGATTATTAAATTATAAGTTTCAAATCATATTTAAACTTTTGTGTTAATCTCGAAAAAACAAGTTTATATTAAAAAATAATCATAGATTATTAAACTGTAATCATCGATGATTAACAAGTAACCATTGATGATTAAACAATAATCATAGATTATTAAATAATCATAGATGATTAACAAGTAATCATTGATGATTAAAAAGGAATTTTTAAGTTTCAAATCATATTTAAACTTATTGTATTAATCTCAAAAGACAAGTTTAGATTAAAGAGTAATCTTTGATGATTAACAACTAACCATAGGTGATTAAAATTTTGGATGTTTTAATGTTTGTGTTCAAAAATCATATTTTTAATTGTTTTATTATTTGTATCATATAGAAATTATGTCACAACCACAAACATATAGTAAAACATGAAACACAATTTGTGCAAAACCTCGACCGATGATAACCTAAGTTCGGTCACGTGAGTCATCACGACGGACCGAATGGTCAAACTAGGGGACGGGCTAACATGAACCCAAACGGGCCAACATAAATCCAACGGGCTCCCACTCGCTCCAAGAGCAAGTAGAACCCAATATTACCCAAAACAGTGAAGTGAAGAATCTGTCCAAAAGTTTCTGCTTCGTTCAGAATGAAATTCGCCCTAGAAGACGCCAGATTCAGTCTTTCTAACCTTTTCGACTATTCTACATCTTTGAGATACGGAAATTTTGGCGGTGGTTTCAGATCCAACGAAGTTTGGGAACTCATACAATTCTGTTTTTCGTGCAGCTGCGCAGGAGGTGCCGAAAATCTTGTTTTTCTTCAATTTTTTCTTCATTCTTGGCCAACAAATTACAAGTGATAAAAGTAATAAAAATACAAGTGTTCTAATACATTTACAACTAAAATTTGCCCCAAATATTGGCACCAAAAATAAATAAAAATTGAAATTACAACAAGAGCCAAACATGGCTTTTCCAAACAACAATCAATCGCAACATACTCATTCACAACACAAAATAGGTCTAGGTTTTCATTGGTTTTGCACACTCAATCAAAATTTGACTAGGTTTTGGCTTGGGATATAGCAAAATAACATGTTTTGCCATATACATCGATTAACAATTAAAATAAAAAACCAAGCCAAATAAATTAAAAAATTCAATAAGCAAGATTAATTTTTTATTTTAGTTTTTGTAACTAGTGGCAAGTAGGGTTCCAAAAAATCAAATTTTTAACCCTATATTTTAAAAAAAATTTATGAAAATTAAAAGACAAAGAACCCTAGGGTTCTTTGACGATCGGTGCAACACGTGGACCGAAAAATATGAATTTTTTGCTACTTTTTACAAAGAACTTGCTAATTAAATCATCAATATGATGACTCGTGATACCACTGTTAGTGATTTACGGTTTAATCAAAGTGAAGCGCAGCGGAAATAATTTATAAATCACTAATAACTGATCTACATATTGACAAAGTAAGTAAGCAATAATATTAAAGAGATTAGTATGAAGATCATACCCTTGAAGCCTTTGATTACACCAATGAATGATGAAGAAGAACTCCAATAATGCAATGTAGAATTCCTCTAACGATATCCACACTACACCTTGTCTAGAATACCAATTGGGTTACTAGTCCCTTGAACAAGAATCAAAATCAAAACAAAGAAATTTCTTTGTTTCTCCACGTGACCACCAAAACTCTGACCACGAAAGATTCTTCTTTGTTTTTCTGTTTGTTCGTGAGTTCTCAAGGGGGGTCGAAAACAACAAAATCACACAAAATCACTTATGTGATATGCGGCCGTCTACTAGGATAGGAGAGGGAGAGATTAGGGTTAATCTTTCTTACTCCCTAATTTAGGTATATATCCATAATATAAGTTATGAGATATAACACTTAGCCCCTTGTCCTTTTGATTCTTTATGATTACTCACTAATACGTTTTAACTTAACAATTAATTAGAACATAACTAGCCAAGTAATTGTAGTTTATATAAATAATATAATTACCCTAATTATATTATATATATTAAATGGTGTTTGGTGTATAAGTGTGTGACCCTTTAAGCTCACATGCGTCTAGCCATATAACTATGTGTCATGTACGTGAAACATATTCCAACAGCCTTGTGATTTGTTGCTAGATGAACGCTTCCCATTTTCGTTGTTCGAGGTTTCAGAGGATTTGCTAGACACAATCAACTTGTCTTTGAACTATTCGCTTCTCATAGCATCATCAGTTAACCTTGTCGCTCGATTCACAGCATCTTCAAAAGTCGTCGGTTCAGAAGCAATGACGTGAGTACGAATGAGATCGTGCAGACCTTGAAGACACTTCTCGATTCGCTTACATTTAGGAGTAACCATGTGAGGGACAAGACGAGTGAGTTCTTGAAATTTAGTCGTGTAGGTAACAATGTCGGATCCAACCATGGACAGATTCCATAGTTCCACTTCAACTTTCAGTAGCTCTCTCCTTTGGCAAAACTTCTGAGTTAGCTGATCCTTGAACGCAGTCCAAGTCATAGCATCAGCAGTAGCACGACGTAAGACTTGCACTTGGGAGTTCCACCAGGATAATGCTTCCTTGGATAAAGTACTAGCAACAAACTTCACCATATTCTCAGGGGCACATTGGATAATACTGAATATAGATTCCACCTTCTCAGTCCAGTGGATGATATCAGTGGCTCCTTTAGATCCATAATAGGTTGGGGGATGACAAGAAGTAAAGGTCTTGAATGATTGACCTTGACGATTAGCATTGGGATCTGAAGTTTAGACAACAAAAGAAAATGAAAGGAAAATAAGGTTAGATCAAAACGAAGTTATACGAATTTTCTCGTGGAGTCGAATATTATACCGTTGTTGTTTCCATTGTTAGCAGCACCACCGTCATTTCCTCTCGCTGCATTCAGTTGAGCAATCGATTCAGCGATTCGACGTTCCACCATTTGTTCGACAGTTTCTTGATTTCCTCCTCGAGCCATTGACGAATTGCTGATACAAGAAATAAGATTCAGTACAAAGATTTAAGAAAAGAATGTAGAGAGATTATTAGGGAAAAGACATAATTTAATAGAATCGAGGATTATAGATGCAATAGACGTAGTAGTAGTAGTAGGCGTACTTTAGATAGATGTAATTATAGTAGTAGTAGAGACGTATAGAAAATAAAATTTTAGGAATAATAGACTTGTACTAAAATATCAGTTTTATTAAACACATTCCTCATAGATAATAGTTTGAAAAGTATGGCACATCCCGCCAATACTAGGTAAAAGAAAATACTAATTTTAAAAACTAACTTTTTAAAATACCTAAACAAAAAGGCATAAAGAAAATAAAGATAGACGAATGTTGATGATTAATCATCTTCCTCTGGCTCAGAGTCTTCCTCAGGCTCTGATTCTTTTTCTGGCTCTTCCTCTGGTTCTGATTCTTCTTCCGGCTCAGAGTCTTCTTCAGGCTCTGATTCTGATATCACTTCTGGTTCTGGCACTGGTTCTTGACGTCGTGGAGTTCTTGGAGCTATATCGCGCTTCAGCTTTGCAGGCGAACATGGGAAAATCATACCACCCTCACGTTGGCGAAACAAGATAGGCGCTGACCACGAACTGGTGTCGGAGGACCATTAGGAATGATAGGGATAGGATATCTTCTTGGGCGACGATGCCATGGGACAACATGACCTTGTACCACCACTAGCACTCGGGCAACTGGCGCTGGGACTACTGGCATAGCAGTACCCCGATCACTTTCGTACTCGGAGTCGGACGAAACATCAATAACACTCGCTGACGACATTCTGCATAGCACAACGTATAAAACCATTAGATTATGTAAATTTTGGGCTCTGACGTAACACATACAAATGCTATTCTAAGGAAATACTAACTAGGGCAATTGTTCTAATCTAAGAACAATGAAACTTCAGGATATGAGACTCAGCGTGCCATGAATATTTTTGTTTTGTGAAAAGTTTTGTTTTGTCCAAAAATCTTTTGTAGTTATAGACTAGGCTTGCTAATTCACTATAACTTAAGCTCTGATACCAATTTGTCACACCCCGCCAAAAATGTGTTTTACGTCATTTTAAATGTTTTGCGGAAGAACGGAGGTGTAACGTTCATGATGACATAGCAAAAATTAAGTAAACAAACAACCACACAAATAACAAATGAAAATAGTCTTACTTCCTAAAAATAGAAAGTTTCCAAAAATAGCAGTTTCCTAAAATAGAAATAGTTCGAAAATGAAATGATTGTTCGTAAACTTAATGTTTTATTCATGGCTCACGACAATACAGTTGCTCATATCCTCCAGTCTCAATGTGCACCTAAATAACCTGAAAAACATAAATATAAAAGGGTCAACAAATAATGTTGAGTAAATCCACATGGTTATTGTTTATAGTAAAAGTATTGTGTTTGCTACCCAAAATGATTGTTATGAAAATAGTTTTATGAATGAAAAAGTATAACTTAAACACTGTCATGTCATGAGAAATAAGTATGAAAATGAGATGTAATTGTAATTGTAGAACATCTACAATTTCTAGTTTTGTTTATGAAAAAGTGCTGAATAAGTTGTTATGTTTTGACATCACATGACTGTTATCCCCAACAGGTAGCTAGTCCATTGAGTTAATATACCAACCCCTAAGTCCACAATCAACACTTCAACTCCAGTATGTTATCGTTCTTTTATGGATATACACTCCCGAAATAAGTCTTGGATAACCAAGTAATGATCAATTAATGTTGGGAGGATGAATGTCGGCCAATAGTACTATCTGCATATCCATGGTCTAGATCCACTAGTTAATGATCGATGGTAACCTTAGTCCAGTGTAATAATTGTTTGTCATGCCAACTCGATAATGAAAATGTAAATGTTGTACATTCATAGTAAATAGTAGCATTGTTTATGATTTACACCCCGGTAGTTTATGAAACAGTAAAAAGTAGTAAAAAGGGGATGTGGACTCACCTGGGCAAAGCTTATCACTTGATAGAGAGAGGACTCCTTCACAGACTCCTAGCTTTCTAAACGTAATAACGTTTCTAATTAGACTAAGCTAACACAGGCGATATAATTTATAATCGTTTATGATATATGATTTGCGTTATGTTTTATGTTTTGTGACACCGAGTGAACTTGGGGTTATTAGGCCTTGATGGGCCGAAATGAATTGTTTAATGGGCTCAAAATGAAATACGCTTCCAATGAAATGGGCTTGGGTTAGGCTTAACGGGCCTAGATTGGCTTAATGGGCCGGCACTTGGGCCAAGGCCCGCAAAGATGGGCTAATTGGGCTTAGCAAGGACATATGGGCCGATTGGGCCACTAGATGGGCCTTTTGGGCTTAGGTTTGGGATTGGGCTTGGGCCCAATTTGGTTCGGTTTGGTTAAGTGATGGGCCAAGGGTTTGGCTTTGAACCAAACGGGTTTGGTTACTAATGGGTTGACTATAGTTTGGCCCAATGAACTTGGTTATACCGAATGGGCCAAGTACGGGCCTTGGCCCGATTATATATTCAGTTTTGGGTCCACGGTTTGGGTCAAGTACAAGCCTTGACCCGATAACACTTGTGAGTCAACTACGGTCAACAAAAGTCAACAAAATCGACTAGATTTCGGCTAGGGTTAGGGTTTCCGAACTAGGGTTAGGTTTTACATGATTTCGGGTCAATGATGGTCAAATCTAGTCAACGAAAGTTAAATAGTCAACAAATTGGTCAGCTAGGGTTTCGGTCCAGGGTTTGGCCGAATGGCCACCCTGCGATTTTTGATGATGGTTTTGGTTCTAGGGTTCGAATCAATGGTAGGTCATCACAACAACACTAGATCTAGGGTTTCTAGGGAATAAAAAAATGACAACAAACGGATCAAGTGAATAAACGAACAAAATATGATCAATAAACGATTAAACGAATAACCCTTTGACATGCATGCAAGCATGCACGTCGGGATCAAGATCAACCAATGCCGAGACCATATTGAAGGGTTCCATTGTACTGATCAACCACTTGGGTCAACCTCCTAGTATACTTGGTTCGACCATAGTGACAAGAACATTGTTCTTGTCGGTTTAAACCAACTAGCTAGTTTAATCCCTAAATCGGAACTGAGATTAAACTTAATCCTTAAACCCTAAAGGATTGGGGATGGTGGAAATCTAGACTAGATTAACAAGAAAGAAACCTTGTACGAAAAACTCGAACACACACATGAAGGGTTTCATTGATACTGATTGACCACTTGGGTCAACCTCCTAGTTGACTTGGTTCGAACCCTACTAACCAAGAACATGAACTTGTTCTTGACCGGTTAAAACCAACTAGCTGATTTAATCCTTAAATGCGGAACTGAGATTAAACCTAATCCTTAAACCCTAAAGGATTGGGATCTTGGAAACCTAGATTAGATTAACAAAAGAAACCTTGTACGAAAAACCCGAACACACACAATGCTTGTGTGTTTCGGTCGACCAACACCAAAGAACCCTAGGGTTCTTTGGTCGAAATCGTCCAAGAGGGAGAAGGGAGAAGGGAGAAAAGGGTTTTCTCAAAACATACCTTGTTGTTTGCTTAAGATAGATCCACTGATGATGAACAAATCGAGCGATCTTCTAGTTGATCTAAGCAATGAACTTGATCTTCGAATCTTCAAGACTTGAAGAACACGAAGAACGAAGAACGAAGAACGAAGAACACCAAGAACTTGGTGTTGTTCTTGTTCGGCCGAAACCAAGGGGAGAGGGGGCTAGGGTTTCGGATTTTGGGAGCAAGGAATAAGGGAACCCCATGCTTTCTATTTATAATAGAAGGACTTTCACTTAGGGCCCTTCTTGTTTAATTAAGATCAATACTTAATTAAACTTATCCTTTTACACTTTAAACCCTTATATTTTATCTAGTTATTATTGTCACACTTAATTATTAAATGCCTAGTATTAATACACTTATAATTCGGTACCCATATACACGAATTATATATACTTGTATTCATACTTTTAATAATTGATTATATAATAAACTTTATATAATCTAAACAATAATATTATCCAAACACTATATGATTTAATAGCTTTAAATCATATTATGGATAATCTATAATTAACACATTTTATATTTACTCAACTAGTAAATGTACAAATACTTGTATTAATTAGTTAGTTAAACTAATCTAGTAATAAGTCAAACTTGACTTAATACTTAGCTTGATTCATAATGACTATTATGAATCACTCCTCTTCGTTGTGTCATTGCTTATCTTGCTCGTATTACATGCACTCACCGGTGTGACCCTTAAGGGTTTCGTAGGCATGGATGTATCATCATAGGTTGACTAACTGTGCACATAAATCCTTCAGACTCCCACTTATGCAAGTTTGTAACCTTTGTCTTAATGATACGAGCTAGAGTGGCCTTCTAAATGGGCATGTAGGTAACCAACCCCATAAAAACAGCTTACGTAACCCAGGTATAGTTTCTTGAAAAACTCTTTAATAGCGTCTCCTAGTAAAGAACACTCTGTCTCAACTTCTTGGGCAACTATGTTTGGTTTATCCCTTGCAGCACGATATTTGTGATAATGAATACGAGCATGGTAGAAATTATCAACTCCTGTATTCAAAATCATTTAATGACTTCTTGATTTAAACTGGTGTGATAAACGACAAAGAACAAATCAGTTCGTTTGGGCATGGCCATGCACTTTCCAGTTATCATCATGTCAAAGGACCCATAAATATCTCTCCTAAAAAGGAGGTGCAATTACCATCTTGTTATATTTCGATTCAAAATACAAATTCCTTTGTACCCAGTAAAGCCTCGTATGACAACCATATTTCAGAATTGTTTAAGATGAACAAAAGCACATTAGTCAATGTATCCCAAACCAAATACCTCAGGCTTAAGGACAATCCTAGTGAATAATACTTTTGAACTTTTCAACCACGAAGTATTATCATGGTGGTCAATCCAATATTCGTCGAGCTCCAACAGAAAATCACCGATATTTGGTTTACACACAACTTGTGTAACTATCTTCGAAGAACTTCGAATCTACCACCAAATACCGCGATGACGTTAACGTCCCATCGAGGTTCCCACCAAGACGAGTAGTCACGGATTTATATCTTTTTGAATAAATAGACTTTTATTCATGGATATTGTAAAACATACAAATTCTGAATAAAAATGATACTAACTCATGTATTATTCCTCACTGGACATAGATACTAAATTATTACTGGATCATTACTTATTCTATGCGTTTGTGTTGATCACTTCAATAACTCTTAATTGTAACTTTTACCACTAATTACAATTAGTCATTTCTATTAAACTAAAGACATAAGACGAGTATCAAGGATACTATTACTTTTGTCTTTGCTAGATATTGTTCGTGCAACATTTAGAACATATTCTAGTCTTGCCTTTTTATATGATTCGATAAACATGGGAGGATTGGAAAAATTACTCCTTTAGTTTCTTGAATCTATAAAACTTGTCTAGTGACTAGCTACTTGATTTGTAGATATTCTTACTAGTTAAAGAAACTTCCTTAAATGATTGACTTGTTCACTGGAATGTGAACATTCTATTAGATATGCAATAATTAATCACAAGACTTGTGATCACGCTATTAGATTTGCAATAATCTAATTACTAATCATTTATTTTTCTTAACTCTTTGGCTAACGACTTGGTAAAACCCTGTTGTTAATGTCCTAACTAACTTTACTATATTCTTTATTGAATATGTTAGTCATAGCTCCCACTAAATTTTATGGAAAATAAGCATTACTTAAACTACTATTTTTGACCTAGTCAAAACTTATAGTTTAACCCTTTAAGAATTAATCAATCATCAAAGTCATCCTTTGGATTTGCGAATATCCAACATTCCTGATAAGGGAATCATGACTCTCTTTGATTACTGTATCTAACAAGTATAAGACACTTGATAGGATATTTCCAATTCTTAAGTGTATTAGTATTATTTTAAGAACTTCATTTAATGCTAAAGTCATTTCTTGGATTTCTCAAATATCCATTATTCCTATTAGGGAATTATGACTTGATTAAATATTGTATTTATTACAAGTATAAAAGACTTGCAATAATACCTTTTAATTCTTAAATATTTTTAATATAGTTTTGTCCCTTTTAAGAGTTCATTTAATGTCTAAGTCACTTTACTTGGATTATACGAATATCTAATTATTCCTATTAAGGAATTATGACTTCATTAAATTCCTTTATTACAAGTGTAAAAGACTTGTAATAATACTCTTTAAAGTCTATCTTGATTATATCCAATATAATCATACTATATTAATACTAACACTTTGAAACTTACTATCATAAGTAACCATTACTTAAGATGTTTCAACTAGGTTCAATAACTTTTGAACCTTATGCTTTTCATAAAATCTCTTAAATACTTTAGAAGAAAAACTTCTAATTTCTAAGTATTGAGCTTCTAAAACATTACTCATACAACAATCAAACAAGCATAAAACACGAGATTATCAGTAAATCAAAACTTGACTTACAATCTAGTCATAAAACTTGACTAGTGTAATTATCACACATGCACACATTATAATTCAACTATGGATTCATAATTTGGTAAAACCAAAATTGAGTTTAACATAAAAATTTATCTTAACAAAATAAAATTGTTTTCCTTGAATCCAAAGTGAGAAATACTGAATTATAAGATTAACTTGGTGCTTGTGGGATTATTACTATCTCACGATGGCCATCTTCACTTTCTTTCATCTCTTGCAATAAACGATTGCAAAAGTTGAGTTACTCGTAATAAACTTCACAAGTATGTTAAAGTGAATATCTAGAAGTTGGTCAAGTCAACTTAGGAGCTTGCACTGCCTCCTACCCTTTGACCCTCGCCACAACCAAGATACCGTTTCTCGGTCCTTGCCTTGTTTGGCTTCACCTTCTTGACCCTTTGTTTGACTCCATTACCCTTGGGCACGTCTTGGCTGAGATCGGTTTTACCCTTTCCCTTTCCACTGTGCCTCTTTCTCTTTTCACTACCATCATCAATTACTATGAGATCATTCTTAAACTTGGTCCCCAAACTCAACTCATTAGTCTTGAGCATGGAATGTAGCTCATCAATGGATTGCTCCATATTATGCATGTTGTAGTTGACTACATAAGACTTATAGTCATCTAACAACGAGTTGAGTATCACTACTGTTGCTAACTACAACGGTACTGGGTGTCCTAGTCATTCAAGATGATCCATGTGCTCTTTCATTTTCATGACGTGAGCACTTACTGATGATCCCTTAACCATCTTTCAAGAGTTGAACACTCTACAAGCGTAATATGCTTGTCCTGGTTCATCTCTAGCATTCGTGGCAGGGGCATTTAGCATTGCTCTTTTTAGGAAATTTCCTTTTCTCTCATGCCTAAGCATAATCCGAAGATCACGCTTCCAATTGAGAAACTTTGACCTAGTCAATTTTTCCTCTTCTAGAAACAAGCGTAGTGAGAGATTATTGGTACGTGTCGTGTTGGTTGTTGCTACCGTCTACAAATCAAACCCAGTTTAATTAGTAATCATCAACAAACATTTTCTAAAATATATTATAAACCCATAATTAATATTTTAGGCCTAGGATCCATATATCACATTCTCGCCGCAAGGTTTGGGCACTTCCCGACGAGACATGCTGTTTCTGGTAGGTAACATCCTTACCGATCGTATCAAGACTTGACATGATTCCTAGGGGTCGTAGAATCTTTAGACTTATAACTTATTACAACCTTGTACAATCTAATTGTACATTTCTAAGTTAGTAATAAAGTCTAGTATGTTTATTCTACTCAAGTACTTTTTGGGCCGGGACTCCCGATTATCACCAAAGTAGATCAGACCATCTAAGACAGTGCGATGTTCTGCGCCGAGACTCCCGATTATCACAGAACCTTACGCACCCTCACACTCGCAATGATTTGAATCCATATCTAAGGTTCTTTATCCTTACAATATGAATATCGTTTAACAAGTGAGGTGTTCCATTAGGTGGATAGTACTTAGATCTAAGATTTTCTTGGGTTTGTTTAAGTCTTGAACTAAACTTAAACCTTATTCCAATCTTAATCCTTGTTTAAAATATGTGACTTGTGAATTCAAGAATTCAACAAGACATCCCTTTTAAACTTTAAGAACTTTCTTTAAAACTTATAGTTTCAAGAATTTGCGCGTTTTATATGTATACCTAAAAACGAGGTGTACAAAACGTATCACTAGGTTTTGTGGAAAACCTTATCTAGAGTAAAACTTACTTGTTTTATCTTTCTTGAAAAACTTAAAACTTATGTTAAACTTTTAATTCTTTTACAATTCATAAACTTGAATCATAAATCTAGTTTAACACACCTAGTTTTTCATATGTTTAATAATGAAATCAAACATTTGTTTTGACTTACTAGATTTCACCAAAACTTATGTCCTAACGACACATTCATAAACTTTGTGATTTTCTTGTGTAGCTCCCACTAGCTCCAACAACCATGATGGAACTCAAGCAAACACAATCACCGGTCTATTCTTGGTGAAACTAATAAACTTATTATATAAGGACCATATATAATAATTCTTAGTTTGTTTAAACCTTTCTTACATTTAACTTGAACTAGTTAAGTATAGGTTCTAAAGTTATCTTGTTATTTAACCTTGATCATTAATCTAGTATCTTACATGACTTGTAAAATACTTGTATCATACTTGTATAATTATCTAGTTATAATAACTTATAACTTTATACACTTTATAATACTAATATATAACTTTGTATATTTCTAGTTCATCATATAATCTCAACTTGTACAATTTCTAGTTATAATGGAATCATAACTTTGTACTTTCTAGTTTTAATTATATAATTAACTTATACAATTACTAGTTATATTATTAACCTTTAAAGATCAAAATAACATTATTTTAATGTTCCATTTAATCTTGTATTTAATATATATACACATATATTTAAAATAAACTTGTAATCATTCTAATAAGAATATTACATCTAATTTATATGTATTTTAACTTGAACTAATTAAAATACGTATAAACTACTTTATTTATTAAAATTCATTTTATCTTTTAAATATTTAAAATTCGAAACATAATACATAAATATAAATAAATACATCTTGTTAATTTCTTGAACTAGAAATTAACACTTCTTTTAATTCTCATTAACTAAACCCTAATCTTATTTTTGATCAACCAAAACTAGGGTTTCGATTTTCTTGATCAAAGACATTATTTTTAATTAAAAGATTAATTCTAATCAATCCTATTCAAACAATAAACTTTGTTTAAATTCTAAGATGGATTATAACTCTAATAAATTTATTTAAACTTTTTAATTTAAACCTTATAGACAATAAACTTTGTCTAGATTTCTAGGTTTAAAGAACTAGTCTTTAATAAATCTATTAAGATAATAATTAAACCTATTAAACATGAACTTGTTTAATTATCTAGGTTTTAGATTATTAACCTAATTAATCCTTTTAAATCATTAAACTTAAACTAGTTTAATATTCTAGGGTTCTAGATTACATCTAGGGTTTTTTGAAAAAATCCTTAAAGTCTAGGAAACTTTTCCACCAATTAAACTAGGCTAGTTTAACAAAACTTGGTGTCCAAGTAACCCCTTGATCACGAAAATCTTGAGAAAAAGGAAATAATCCCTTTTGATCAATTAAACCAAATCTTGGTTTAACATACTTGATCCTAGATTTTGAAGATCAAACAATTAAGTAAAGAATCCTCTTGATCAAATTTTTTTGACATTCTTGATCCTAGGGTTCTAGATTTCCGAAAAATTGCTAGGGTTAGGGAAAAGAAGCATTTTGATCAATTAAACAAAACTTGTTTAATGTTCTTGATCCTAGGGTTCTTGATTACCCATTCACGAAAATTCCTAGGGTTTTTCTAGAATCCTTTTGACCAATTAAACTTAACTAGTTTAACATTCTTGGTCCTAGGGTTCTTACCCTTTTCGTGAGTTAAGAAGGAGAAGAAAAAGATGGAACAAAAAAAACTTAATAAAATTAAACAAACAAACTTTGTTAATCTAGTTTAGATCTCTAAACCAACGCTCTGATACCACCGAAGGGTTTCATTGATACTGATTGACCACTTGGGTCAACCTCATAGTTGACATACTGACCAAGAACATGAACTTGTTCTTGACCGGTTAAAACCAACTAGCTGATTTAATCCCTAAATGCGGAACTGAGATTAAACCTAATCCTTAAACCCTAAAGGATTGGGATCTTGGAAATCTAGATTAGATTAACAAAAGAAACCTTGTACGAAAAACCCGAACACACACAATGCTTGTGTGTTTCGGTCGACCAACACCAAAGAACCCTAGGGTTCTTTGGTCGAAATCGTCCAAGAGGGAGAAGGGAGAAAAGGGTTTTCTCAAAATATACCTTGTTGTTTGCTTAAGATAGATCCACTGATGATGAATAAATCGAGCGATCTTCTAGTTGATCTAAGTAATGAACTTGATCTTCGAATCTTCAAGACTTGAAGAACACGAAGAACACGAAGAACGAAGAACGAAGAACACCAAGAACTTGTGTTATTCTTGTTCGGCCGAAACCAAGGGGAGAGGGGGCTAGGGTTTCGGATTTTTGGAGCAAGGAATAAGGGAACCCCATGCCTTCTATTTATAATAGAAGGACTTTCACTTAGGGCCCTTCTAGTTTAATTAAGATCAATACTTAATTAAACTTATCCTTTTACACTTTAAACCCTTGTAGTTTATCTAGTTATTATTGTCACACTTAATTAATTATTAAATGCCTAGTATTAATACACTTATAATTCGGTACCCATATACACGAATTATATATACTTGTATTCATACTTTTAATAATTGATTATATAATAAACTTTATATAATCTAAACAATAATATTATCCAAACACTATATGATTTAATAGCTTTAAATCATATTATGGATAATCTATAATTAACACATTGTATATTTACTCAATTAGTAAATGTACAAATACTTGTATTAATTAGTTAGTTAAACTAATCTAGTAATAAGTCAAACTTGACTTAATACTTAACTTGATTCATAATGACTATTATGAATCACTCCTCTTCGTTGTGTCATTGCTTATCTTACTCGTATTACATGCACTCACCGGTGTGACCCTTAAGTGTTTCGTAGGCATGGATGTATCATCATAGGTTGACTAACTGTGCACATAAATCCTTCAACACACATACTTATGTGTATTCGACGGCCACCAAGAACCCTAGGGTTCTTGGTGTGTCGATCGAACAAGAGGGGAAAGGAGGAAAAAGGGTTTTCCAAATCATACCTTAATCTTGCTTAAGAAAGTCCACTGATGATGAACACAACGAGAAACCTTCTAGTTGGTTGATGCAATAATCTTCAGATTCAAGTACTTTGAAGAACACGAAGAACACGAAGAACGAAGAACACAAAGCCTTGTGTTCTTCACTTGGTTCGGCCGAATGGGAGAGGGAGGGACTAGGTTTTTTCGTGTGATGTGTGGAACATTAAATAAGGAACCCCAAGACTTATATATATATAATAGAAGGACTTTCACTTAGGGCCCTTCTAGTTTAATTAAGTTTAATACTTAATTAAACTTATTCTTTTTCACATTAAACCCTTGTAGTTTAACTAGTAATTATTGTCCCACTTAATTATTAAATGTCTAGTATTAATACACTTATATTTCGGTATGTACATATACACAAAATATATGTTTATATTTATACTTTTAATAATCAATTATATAATAAACTTTATATAATCTAAACAATAATATTATCCAATTACCATATGATTTAATTACTTTAAATTATATTATGGATAATTTATAACTAACACATTGTATATTTACTTCAACTAGTAAATGTACAAATACTTGTATTAATTAATTAGTTAGTTAAACTAATCTAGTAATAAGTCAAAGCTTGACTTAATACTTAACTGATTCATAAATGACTTATTATGAATCATTTCTCTTCCAAGTATCATTACATATCTTACTCGTATTACATGCACTCACCGGTGTGACCCTTAAGTGTTTCGTAGGCATGGATGTATCACCATAGGTTGACTAACTGTCACATAATTCCAACAGACTCCCACTTGTGCATGTTCGTAACCTTAGCTTGATGACACGAGCTACAGTGGCCCTCTAGATAGGCATGTAGGTAACCAACCCCATGAAACAGCTTTGTAACACAGGTATAGTTTTTGAGAAACTCTTTTAATAGCGTCGCCTAGTAAAGAACACTCTATCTTTACTTCTTGGGTAACATGTTAGGTTCATCCCTTGCAGCAAGATATTTGTGATAGCGAATACGAGAATGGTAGAACTTATCAACTCCTGTATTCGAAATCGTTTCTTGACTTCTTGATTTAAACTGTTGTGATAAACGACAAAGAACAAATCAGTTCGCTTTCGGCATGGCCATGCACTTATCAGTTTTTCATCATATCAAGGGACCCATAAATATCTCTCCTAAAAACGAGGTGCAATTACCATCTTGTTATATTTCGATTTGAAATACAACTCCCTCTGTACCCAGTAAGGCATCGTATGACAACCATATTTCAGGCTTGTCCAAGATGAACCAAAGTACATTAGTCATTGTATCCCAAAACGAATACCTCGGGCTTAAGGACAATCCTAGTGAATAATACTTTTGAACTTTTCAACCACGAAGTATTATCACGGTGGTCAATCCAATATTCGTCGAGCATCCAACAGAAGATCACCGATATTTGGTTTACACAAAAACTTGTGTAGCTATCTTCGAAGAACATCGAATCTATCACCAAATACCGCGATGACGTTAACGTCCCATCACGGTTCCCACCAAGACGAGTAGTCACGGATTATATCTTTTGAATAAAGAGACTTTTACTCATGGATATTGTAAAACATACAAAGTCTGAATAACAATGATACTAATTCATGTATTATTCCTAACTGGACATAGATACTGAATTATTACTAGATCATCACTTATTCTTTGCGTTCGTGTTGATTACTTAATGACTCCTAATTGCAACTTTTATCACTAATTACAGCTTAGTCATTTTTATTAAATTAAAGACATAAGACGAGTATTTTGAAAAATACTATTACTTTTGTCTTTGCTAGATTTTGTTCATGCAACATTAGAACATATTCTAGTCTTGCCTTTTTATATGATTCGGTAAACATAGGAGGATTGGAATTTAACTCCTTAGTTTCTTGAATCTACAAAACTTGTCTTGTAGCTAAATCTCTTTTAGTTACTTGATTTGTAGATACTTTTACTAGTTAAAGAAATATCCTTAAACGGTTGACTTATCCACTGGTTTGTGAATATCCTATTAGATATGCAACAATTAATCACAAGACTTGTGATCACGCTATTTGGCTTGCAATAGTCTAATTAATGATCATTTATTATTTCTCTTTTAACTCTTTGGCTAACGACTTGGTAATACCTTGTTGTTAATATCTTACTAACTTACTAAATTCATTAATGCCTTTAATGAATTATGTTAGACATAGCTCCTACTAAATTTTATGGAATTTAAACATCACTTAATCTATCACTTTGACTAAGTCAAGACTTTGACCCTTTATGTCAATAACTCGTAGTTTAATCTTTGAAGAATTTATCAATCATTAAATTCATCCTTTGGATTTGCGAATATCCAATATTCCTGTTTAGGGAATTATGACTTTCACTGATCACTGTATCTAACAAGTATAAAACACTTGAAACGATACATCCAATTCTTAAATATATTAGTATCTTTTAAGAACTTTATTTAATGCCAAAGTCATTTCTTGGATTTCTTAAATATCCAGTATTCCAATTAGGGAATTATGACTTGATTAAACACCGTATTAATTATAAGTATGAAACACTTGCATTTAATCTCCTTAGCTCTTAAATAGTTTAATATAGTTTGACCCTTTTAATAGTTCATTTAATACCTAAGTCATTCTTTGGATTTTGTGAATATCCAACGTTCCTTTTTAGGGAATTATGACTTTATTAAATCTTTTATCACAAGTATAAGACACTTGTAATAATACTCTTAAAGTCTATCTTGATTATATCCAATATAATCATAATATATTAATACTAATACTTTAAAATGTACTATCATAAGTAATGACTATTACTTAAGATGTTTTAACTAAGTTCAATAAACTTTGAACTTAACCTTTCCATAAAACTCTTAAATACTTGTATTAGAAAAGCTTTCTAATTTCTAGTATCTAAGTAATTAAGTTTCTAAGATATTATTCAATCAACAATCAAACAAATATAGATCATGAGATATTAAGTAAATCAAAAACTTGACTTACAATCTAGTCATAAAACTTGACTAGTGTAATTATCACACATGCACTGATAATATAATGCAACCATGGATTCGAATTGATAAAACCAAAAGAGTTGTTTTAACATAAATAAAAAATTATCCAACAATAAAATAAAATTATTTTACTGAATCCATAAAATACTGAATTATAAAAAACTTGGTGCTCGTGGGATCACCATCTCATGCCGGTCGTCATCACTTTCTGTCTCCTCCTGAAATAAATGATTGCAAAAGTTAGATTAATCGTAATATACTTTACAAGTATTTTAAAGTGAATAAGAAGTGTGGTCGTGTTACCTGTGAAACTTGCGATTCCTCCACCACTGGCACCCTATGGACAATTTCTTTTCCAATGCCCAGCCTTGCCACACTTGAAGCACCGATTCTCGGTCCTCGCTGTGTTAGGCTTCACCTTCTTGACCTTTTGTTAGACACTTTAATTATTTGGCACTCCTTGGTTAGGATTGGTTTTAACCTTTCCTTTACCACCATCCCTTTTCTCTTCTTGCCACCACCACTGCCAGTACCAATCATCAGATCATCCTTAGATTTGGTCCCCAAAATCAAATCAGCGGTCTTGAGCATTGAATGTAGCTCAGCAAAAGGCTTGTAGTCATCAGACAATGAATTGAGTATAATATCTGTTGGCATTTGCAACGGTATGGGATGAACGAGTCTAGCAAGGTGATCCATGTGCCCTTTCATTTTCATGACATGGGCACTCACCGGTGTGTTGGAATATGCTTCACGTTCATAACATATAGTTATATGGCTAGACGTATGTGAGCCTAAAGGGTCACACACTTATACACCAAACACCATTTAATATATATAATATAACTAGGGTAATTATATTATTTATATAAACTATAGTTACTTGACTAGTTATGTTTTAATTAATTGTTAAGTTAAAACATATTAGTGAGTAATCTAAAGAATCAAAAGTACAAGGGGCTAAGTGTCATACCTCCTAACTTGTAATTAGGGAATATATACTAAGCTTAGGGAGCAAGAAAGATTAACCCTAATCTCTCCCTCCCTAAAACCTACGGCCGAAACCACCACGATCAAGAAATTGCGTGTGGTTTTGTTTTGAAGTTTCTTTTTCTTTGTAAAACAAGTGACGTCCAAAACTAAAAACATGGTTGTGGTTTTTGTTTGGCTAGATGATCGTACGCACAAAAGAAAAGCAAGATACTTCCTCTTTGTTGTTTTTTTCAACGTGCTTTCACTCTTGTTTGACTTTTGATTTCTTCAGCAAGGGACTGGCATCCCAATTGGTGTTCTTGATATGGTGTAGTGTGGATACCATTAGAGGAATTCTACCTTGAATTCTTGGAGTTCTTCATCCTCATTCATTGTTGTAATCAAAGGCTTCAAGGGTATGATCTCATACTAAACTCTTTGATATTATTGCTTAATTACTTTGTCAATATGTAGATCCATTATAAGTGATTTAATAAATTATTTCCGCTGCGTTTTACTTGATTAAACTATAAATCACTAACAGTGGTATCACGAGTCATCATATTGATAATTTAATTAGCAAGATTCTTGTAAAAAGTAGCAAATTTTTTATAAAATTGGGTTAAAAATTTGATTTTTTGGAACCCTAAATGCTACTTGTTACAAAAACAACATCAAAAAATTAATCTAGTTATTGTATTTTTTGATTATTTGGCTTGGAATTTAATTTTTTAATTTCGTTTTTTGATATGGCAAAACATGTATTTTTGTCATATCCCAAGCCAAAGCCTTGTCAATTGTTGCTTGTTTGTGCAAACCGATGAAAACCTAGACCGTTTGTGATTGAATGTGATTGTGTTTGGTTGTTTGGTTGTTTTGGGAAAAGCCGTGTTTTTGGCTAAATTGTTGTAATTGTTTAATTTTTTTTTTCTTTTATTTTTGGTGCCATTTTTTGGGGCAAATTTCATTGTAAGAGTAATTAGAATAGTTGTATTTTGTTTCTTTGTACTTTGTAATTTGTTGACCAAAGGTGAAGAAAAGATGAGGACAACACAATAATTTTCGGCACCTCCTGCGCAGCTGCACGAAAACAAACTTTCCTAGAGATTGGCTATTCTGTTGGACCTGAAACCACCGCCAAAATTTCCGTAACTCAGAGATCTACAACTTTCCAGAAGGCCGGGAAGACTGGAAATGTCGTCTGCTAGGTCGAATTTCACTTCAGGCGCTGCTGGATTTTTTGGACAGATTGCATTTTCACATTGGTTGGGCTCTACTCATGATTGTGTTGGAGTAGGCCCGCTCAGGTTCATGTTGGCCCGTCCCCTAGCTTGACCCTTCGGTCCGTCGTGATGACTCATGTGACCGAACTTAGGTTATCATCGGTCGAGGTTTTGCACAAAAATGTGTTGCATGTTTTACTTGTTTGTTTGTGGTTGTTATTTATTTTCTATTCGATACAAAACATAACAACTAAAATAATATTTTTGAAACACAAACATTAAAACATCCAAACTTTTAATCATCTATGATTACTTGTTAATCATCTATGATATTCTTTAATCTAAACTTGTTTTTGAGATTAAAACAGAAGTTTAAATATGATTTGAAACTTATAATTTAATAATCGCTAAAACGTTTTTACCGCTTATTAAACCGACTTATGAAGTGGTATGAATGAAGTACATGATTCATTCATATCTTAATAAATTTTTCTTAAAATTTTTCATACCTAAAATTTAAGTCACGCCGTCCAATTGGTTGAAATCACTTGCTTCTACTTTTAAATTCACGTGAGACGTGGTTTGAATTGAGATCCGAGGTCATTATTGTCTACGCGTGAGACCTAGATTTATTTTGACACGAGTTCACATTGGATGACTTAATCGAGTTAACGGTGAGACCTTGACACGAGGCGAAGATGCGACAAACATGCCACTTGACCCTAGATGCTTGTTCACTAGGTGCCATGAAGTCCCATAACTCTAAGAGTTTCACTTGTAATGCAATTGTTGATCGTCACCTACCTATTGGATCTATCATTGCTAGCAGATCAACTGATGTGATGATAGAAGTTAATGAGGATCTTAGCTTTTAATTAAATTAATTGGGTAGTTAATTTTTTAAAAGAAATTATTATTGAAAACACTATTTTTTGAACTTTGTGTGTTATACAGATAACAACAACATCAAAACCTAAGTATCTCCACTCTAAAATCAGTTCTTGACAACTGAAACTGACTAATATCAACTTTATCGACTCATATCGAACTCTAAGGATTGTCCTTAGAGATGAGAACAAGTTGATACACCTATAAGATGCCTTACCTGAGGCACCTCCTGTCAATGCTTCTGCTGTTGTTCGTCAAGCCTTTACCGAAACGTTTAACGAACACCAAGAAGTCGCTACTCCTATGCTTGTGAGCATGAACCCCGAGATTCGAAAGAACTTCGAGGAACTCACAGCATATGACATGATAAGCGAGTTGAAAATGATATTTCAACAACATGCAGAACTTGAACTGTTCAAAACAGTTAAAGCATTCAACGCTTACAAGCAGGAGGACAGCCAATCAGTTAGCACTTACATCTTGAATATGAAATGCTATCTTGATCAAATGGAACGTCTTGGTTACCCCTTACCACAAGTTCTTGGAATGAGCTTGATTCTTACCTCACCATCCAAGGACTATGACCAGTATGAAAAGTGTTTTAAAAGTACATAGCATGGGGAAGACAATCGTTGATAACATGCTATGGTAATACTGGTTGAGCAAGGGTTACCCAATACTTTTCTAGCAATCAGGGAAGGTAAACCGCAAGCACAAGGCAAGAGTCTAGATAAGGATAAGCTAGTTTACTTTTCCAAACCTATGATTCCCCCACCTGCTAAAAAGGAGCACCCTGCAAAGGATATTTCTTGCCATCATTGCGATGAAACTGGCCATTGAAGGAGGAATTGTCCTGCCTACTTGGCAGAGTTGATTAAGGACAAATGTGTTCTAGCTAGCACATTAGGTATCTTCATTATAGAACTCTATACTTTTCGTGATAAATATTGAGTTTATGACACTAGTTGTGGAACTCACATTTACACAAATGTGCAAGATTGAATGTGAAGTAGAAAGCTAAAAGAATGGAAGCTGTGATCTTATCCTTCCTAATGCGTTAATTATTGTTTTGAACAATTGTCAATTATGCATTGTTTAGCTTTATCGGTTGTTGAATAATGGATTATGATATTTTGTTTTATGAAAAATAACATTTTTATAACTATTCCTTGTAATAGTATATTTGAAATTAATTTGCATGATCCTAATTCAAACGATAGTTCTATATACAAATGTAGCACTCAAGAATCAAAATTGGTTTGGATTCGACTTACCTAGAGCATCGTCATCTTTTCCACATAAACAAGAAACGCATTTTGATAATAAAACTCGACGGACTTCTTTACAAATGATTATGAATCATTTAAATGCCTCTCTTGTATATTATGGAAAGATAACAAGAAAGCTTTTCTCCCATGTTGGCGAAAGAGCTAAAAATCTACTTGGACTCATACATACTGATGTATGTGGCCCTTTTAGAACTAAGACTAGGGAAGGTGCCACCTACTTTCACTGATGATATCATTCGATGTGGTTATGTTTACTTGATTAAACATCAAGATGGAAGCTTTAATGATATCAGTCGCTATGGTTATGTTTACTTGATTAGACATAAACATGAAATCTTTAAAACGTTCAAAGCTTTCTAAAGTAAAAGTAGAAAATCAACTCGGCAAGACAACAAAGGCTTTCAGTCCTGATTGAGGATGAAAGTACATGAGTCAAGAGTTTCTGGATCATCCCACACATCGTGAGATTGTCTCACAATTCACTCCTCCATACACTCCACAAGATAATGGTGTGTCTAGAAGGAGATACCGGAACCTGTATGACATGCTTCGGTCTATGATGAGTCCTACTACTCTTACACTATCCTTTTGAGGGGCATGCACTGAAGTCTGCTGCTCGAATACTTAATATGGTTCCGACCAAAAGGTTAAAAAGACACCATATGAGATATGGCGTGGGAAAGTCCCTAATTTGTCTTACTTGAAGATCTGGGGTTGTGAGGATCTCGTGGAACGAGACATGCCGACCAAACTTGAGCCCATATCTATCAAGTATATCTTCATTACTATTTTACTACCTACCCGAGAACAAATTGTTGTTGCTCGGTATGCTAAGTTTCTTGAGAACAGTCTCATTACACAAAGCAAGTGGGAGCAATGTAGACTTTGACAAGATTCAAAGTGAAGATGCACAACCTTCTGGTAACACTAGAAAATATCACAATGAGGTGAACATACAGATGTTGGACCACATGATGATGTTGTTCCCATTCATAGATCCGCAAGGACACCTCATGCACCTGAACGATATAGACTTATGTCGATGCTGAGGAGCAAAGTTTCGAGGATCATAATGAACCCCCTAACTATCAAGTTGCATTATCGAAATTTGAATTCGAAAAATGACTTGAAGCTATGAATGCGAAAATGAAATCCATGAGAGACAATCAAGTTTTGAACTTGGTTGGTCTTTTCTCAAGACAGTAAGACTGTTGACATGGATGAAAATATACACACCTATAAAGCTCCTGTAGTAACAAAAGGTTACACTCAATCCTACGGGATTGACAATGATGAAACCTTCTCGCCTGTTGCTAAAGACATTAGGATTCTTATAGCCAAAGTAGTGTACTATGACTATGAGATTTTGTTAATGATGAAATCAAAACGTTTGTTTCACCTAAAACCCAAACTGAGCATGTGTATATATGAAAGCTAGTGGGAGAGTTGTCGTTTCTCAAGTCATACATGTAGATGACATGTCACTCATGTGAAACAATATACCAATGCTACAAGATTAAAATTCTGGCTTGGAAAATGTTTTGACATGAAGGATTGTAGGGATACGACATACATACTTGGAGTAAAGATCTATAATGATAGATCAAAGCGGTTAATTGGTTTAAGTCAAAGTGCGTACATTGACAAAATTCTAAACGGTTTAGAATGGTACTCCCAAACGAGGAAGTTCTCGTATGCCACACAATGTAAACTTGAGTGAGACTCAAGGACCTTCCACACCTGATGTGGTGAAGCGAATGAATGTAATCCCCTATGAATCGGCTATTCCATTCATCATGTATGCTGTAAGGAGCACTAGGCCAAATGTAACGTCCTTAGGGGACCTTTCTAGAAAATACCGACAGAATCCATGAGAGAGTCACTGGATTGCTGTTAAGAACACATTGAAGTATTTTTGAAATACTGGATATACGTTCCTTGGTTATCGTGGAGATACCGAACTGAAACTAAGTATACTTGCTATACTTATGCTGGTTTTGAAATAGGTCGTGATGAGGCTAGATCCTATTTACGAAGGTTCACTACACTCGAATGATTTATCGAGATATGTGAACTTCGTACTCTTAAAATTCAAACAGATAACTAACTAGCTGATAGTTTATCGAACTCAATGTCTTGTACCAAACATATTGAATATGAATGGAACGTTGGATTTCGACAAGCTAGTAGTTTCATGTAAATCTGTTTTAGTATTTGGATAATGGAACTGTCAGCAGTTTATATTGGAATAAATTGATATATTTGATATGATCATTTTTATATGAATATATACTGTGTTCTATATTTGCATGTTTATATCCTTGATTATTTAGTGTGTTTTATATTCTAAATTGTCCATTGTCATATTAATAATATGGGAATATTATTAAGACAAATCTGAGGGCATTGATGACATCATCTTAGTATGACTAAGGATGATGAAATCAAACTCACATGTTGTTCATTGTGATGCACAATTGGACTGACCCAACCTATGAGAAATCACTTCCTGGATTTATTTCACAAGTGAATCTCACAAAGGCTTTGTCACTTATCCTCTGACTTGAGATACAAGCTGGTTTGTGTATGTGGAGTGCCAAACTTTGATGTGGTTAAACGCTGACCTGAATAAGGCTGCTATAACAACCATCCTCGGGTTTGTCATTAAGCGTATATCAAACACGTGTAGTCAATAAAGAATTTGTTCCTCCAAATGTTTGGATTAGATACTACTGGGCCCCTCGATAATTTGAATAGATTCTTGTACGGCCGTACCCAATGGTAATCAAGATGAATCTTGATTGGTTTGGTAATTTACTTCAATGTATAGATCGAGAAACAGAATCGTTGAAATTTTAGATTGACATTAATCCTTGTATAAAATTCAACATGGTATCAGTAACAAAAGGATAACTGATTGAAAAACTTTGAACCTGGACTTTTCTGAAACTCACTCAGGCGGGTTGCTAGACTCTAACCTTTGCTTGTATAACTACTTGATTGTTATGACGTGCGCAAGTGGGAGCTGTTGGAATATACTTCACGTTCATAACATATAGTTATATGGCTAGACATATGTGAGCCTAAAGGGTCACACACTTATACACCAAACACCATTTAATATATATAATATAATTAGGGTAATTATATTATTTATATAAACTATAGTTACTTGACTAGTTATGTTTTAATTAATTGTTAAGTTAAAACATATTAGTGAGTAATCTAAAGAATCAAAAGTACAAGGGGCTAAGTGTCATATCTCCTAACTTATAATTAGGGAATATATACTAAGCTTAGGGAGTAAGAAAGATTAACCCTAATCTCTCCCTCCCTAAAACCTACGGCCCGAAACCACCACGATCAAGAAATTGCGTGTGGTTTTGTTTTGAAGTTTCTTTTTCTTTGTAAAACAAGTGACGTCCAAAACTAAAAACATGGTTGTGGTTTTTGTTTGGCTAGATGATCGTACGCACAAAAGAAAAGCAAGATACTTCCTCTTTGTTGTTTTTTTCAACGTGCTTTCACTCTTGTTTGACTTTTGATTTCTTCAGCAAGGGACTGGCATCCCAATTGGTGTTCTTGATATGGTGTAGTGTGGATACCATTAGAGGAATTCTACCTTGAATTCTTGGAGTTCTTCATCCTCATTCATTGTTGTAATCAAAGGCTTCAAGGGTATGATCTCATACTAAACTCTTTGATATTATTGCTTAATTACTTTGTCAATATGTAGATCCATTATTAGTGATTTAATAAATTATTTCCACTGCGTTTTACTTGATTAAACCGTAAATCACTAACACGGTGTTCCTTTGACCATCTTGCATGAGTTGAAAGCTCGATTGATGTCGAACCTCTCAGTGCGAGCTTGCTCTTGAAATGAATCCCTTAATTGCTGGATCATCTCAAATGCTGGCGCATCCATACGTCCTGCTTGTAAATTTGGACTCATGGTTGCGAGCATCAAACATCTCACATCGAGCGCATCACTGACATGCTTATCATAAGCTTGCCTTGCTTCAGCTCTAGCATTCGTGGCAGGGACATTCTGCACAGCTATCTCCAAGACATACCACTTTCTCTCATTCCTGAGCACAATGCGAAGATTGCACTCACAATTGAGAAAGTTTGACCAAGTCAACTTGTCCTTTTCTAGGATTAAGCGTAGCGAGAGATTGTTGGTACTTGTCGTTGTGGTTGTTGCTGCCATCTACAAATGATCAAACACAGTTTAATTAGTAATCATCAATAAACATCTCTAAAATATATTATAAACCCATAATTAATATTTTAGGCCTAGGATCCATATATCACATTCTCGCCGCAAGGTTTGGGCACTTCCCGACGAGACATGCTGTTTCTGGTAGGTAACATCCTTACCAATCACACCAAGACTTGATACGATTCCTAGGGGTCGTAGAATCTATAGACTTTTAACTTACTACAACTTTATACAATTTAATTGCACATTTCTAAGTTGCAATAAAGTCTAGTATGTTTATTTTACTCAAGTACTTTTTGGGCCGGGACTCCCGATTATCACCAAAGTAGATCAGACCATCTAAGACAGTGCGATGTTCTGCGCCGGGATTCCCAATTATCACAGAACCTTACGCATCCTAACACTCGCAATGATTTGAATCCATAACTATGGTTCTTTCTCCTTACAATATGAATATCGTTGAACAAGTGAAGTGTTCCATTAGGTGGATAGTACTTAGTTCTAAGATTTTCTTGGGTTTGTTTAAGTCTTAAACTAAACGTAAACCTTATTCCAATCTTAATCTTTTAAAATGTGTGACTTGTATAAGACACCTTTTTATATTTTAAGAACTTTTTCTGTAAAACTTATAGTTTCAAAAAGTTGCGCGCTTTATATGTATACCTAAAATGAGGTGTACATAACGTTTTACTAGGTTTTGTGACAAAAATTTTCTTTATAAAACTTGCTCGTTTTATTTACTTGAAAAACTTGAATCATAATCCTAGTTTAACACACCTTGTATTTCACTTGTTTAATAATAAAATTAAACACTTGTTTTAACTTATTAGATTCGACCAAAACTTATGTCTTAGGGACACATTTATAAACTTTACGATTTTCTTGTGTAGCTCCCACTAGCTCCAACAATCATGATGGAACTTAAGCAAACACAATCACTGGTCTATATTTGGTGAAACTAATAAACTTATTATACAAAGACTATATATAATAATTCTAGTTTGTTTAAACCTTTCTTACATTTAACTTGAACTAGTTAAATATAGGTTATAAAGTTCTCGTGTTATTTAACCTTTTGATCTTTAATCTTGTATCTTATATGACTTGTAAAATACTTATATTATACTTGTATAATTATCTAGTTATAATAACTTATAACTTTTATACACCTTATAATAATAATTTATATATAACTTTGTATATTACTAGTTTATCATATAATCTTAACTTGTACAATTTCTAGTCATAATGAAATTACAACTTTGTACTTTCTAGTTTTAATTATATAACAACTTATACAATAACTAGTTATATTATAACCTTTAAGATCAAAATAACATTTCCTTTTAATATTCCATTTAATCTTGTATTTAATATATATATATATATATATATATATATATATATATATATATATATATATATATATATATATATATATATAATTTATTACTTTAAAACCTTATAAATATTCTAATAAGAATATTACACCTAATTTATACATATCTATTTTAACTTGATCTAATTAAAATACGTATAAACTATTTTATCCTTTTAAAATGCATTTTCTTTTAAATATTTAAAAATCCGAAATTATATATAAATATAAATACATCTTGTTAATTAAAACACTTCTTTTAATCCTTATTAATTCTCTTTTTGTTAATTAAACCCTAATCTTGTTCTTGATCAATCAAAACTAGGGTTTTGATTTTCTTGATCAAAAACATTATTTATTAAAAGATTAATCCTAATCAATCCTATCTAAATAATAATCTTTATTTAAATTCTAGGATAGATTATAACTTTAATAAATTTATTTATACTTTTTAATTTATACCTTATAGACAAAAATTTTGTCTAAATTTCTATGTTTAAAGAATTAGTTTCAATAAATCTACTAAAACAATAATTAAACATATTAAACATGAACTTGTTTAATTATCTAGGTTCTAGATTATTATTTCAATTAATCCTCTTAACCAATTAAACTAAACTAGTTTAATGTTCTTGGTCCTAGGGTTCTCTAGGGTTTCGAAATTGTTAAGCCTAAGAAACTTTTTCGCCAATTAAACTAAACTAGTTTAAATACTTGGTGTCCAAGTTTCCTCCTATATTTTGAAAATCTAAAGGTTTAGGAAAGAATCCTTTTGACCAATTAAACTAATATAGTTTAACATACTTGGTCCTAGGGTTCTTTGCTTGACAAATTAAACTTAGCTAGTTTAATGTTCTTGGTCCTAGGGTTCTTTCTTGATCACGAAAATTTCTAGGGTTAGAATCCTTTTGACCAATTAAACTAAACTAGTTTAATATTCTTGGTCCAAGGGTTCTTACCATTTTTTGAAATTTAAGAAGGAAAAAGAAATTGGGACAAAAAAACTTTTAAAATTAAACAAACAAGCTTTGTTATTCTTGTTTAGATTTCTAACCCAACGCTCTGATACCACTGAAGGGTTTCATTGTACTGATCAACCACTTGGGTCAACCTCCTATAGTAACTTGGTTCGACCATACTGACAAGAACATTGTTATTGTCAGTTTAAACCAACTAGCTAGTTTAATCCCTAAAGCGGAACTGAGATTAAAGTTAATACTTAAACCCTAAAGGACTGGGGATGTTGGAAATCTAGACTAGATTAACAAGAAAGAAACCTTGTACGAAAAACTCGAACACACACACACTTGTGTGTATTCGGCGGCTACCAAGAACCCTAGGGTTCTTGGTGTGTCTATCGAACAAGAGGGGGAAGGAGGAAAAAAAGTTTTCCAAATCATACCTTAATCTTGCTTAAGAAAGTCCACTGATGATGAACACAACGAGAAACCTTCTAGTTGGTTGATGCAATGATCTTGATCTTCAAGGACTTTGAAGAACACGAAGAACGAAGAACACAAAGCCTTGTGTTCTTCACTTGGTTCGGCCGAATGGGAGAAGGAGGGACTAGTTTTTTCGTGTGATGTGTGGAACATTAAACAAGGAACCCCAAGCCTTCTATTAATAGAAGGACTTTCACTTAGGGCCCTTCTAGTTTAATTAAGCTTAATACTTAATTAAACTTATTCTTTTTCACATTAAACCCTTGTAGTTTAACTAGTTATTATTGTCCCACTTAATTATTAAATGTCTAGTATTAATACACTTATATTTCGGTATATACATATACACGAAATATATGTTTATATTTATACTTTTAATAATCAATTATATAATAAACTTTATATAATCTGAACAATAATATTATCCAATTATCATATGATTTAATTACTTTAAATCATATTATGGATAATTTATAACTAACACATTGTATATTTACTTCAACTAGTAATTGTATAAATACTTGTATTAGTTAGTTAGTTAAACTAATCTAGTAATAAGTCAAAACTTGTCTTAATACTTAACTGATTCATAAATGACTTAGTATGAATCATTCCTCTTCCAAGTATCATTACATATCTTACTCGTATTACATGCACTCACCGGTGTGACCATTAAGTGTTTCGTAGGCATGGATGTATCACCATTGGTTAACTAACTGTGCACATAATTCCAACACAAATGGCCTTGACCATGGTCTCGATTTCGAACATAGGGACCGAAACAATAAGAAAAACAAGTAAAAGTGTTCGGTATCATACCTTGGGATCGAGATCAAGAACAAAAATGAGCAAGAAGCGTTCGGGTTTGCTTGTGGACGAACGAAAACCGGACTAGGGATGTTGTGTTGACTAAAATAGTCAAACACTAGTGTATGGTGTAAAAATAGATGTTTTGTTGTGTAATTGGATGCCAGAAATAGAAATGTTTAGAAATGAAAGTTTCTTAGTAAGGAAAGTTTAGAAATGAAATGAGCTTACATACCAGAAATATCGAGTTGTCACATAAATCATTAAAAGTATGCTTTGACATATAACTGTAGTTACAAAATGTGAAAATGTTAGAACTATTTAGTGATCAAATTTCCCGTCAGTAAAAGTCTTAGAAATGCCATAATTATTGACTTATAGTGACAAAACTGTACGGTCCGTAAAAATCACCAAAAGGCCTGTTATCATGGTTTTAAAAGGCTCTCTTTGGTTTCTGTCATGGCACACTAAAGCGTGAGGCTTGACCATGTCCCCAAACAAACAAAAATATATGTATAAAAACGTTTTCTAGCAAGGAGCTAGAATACAGCAGAAGAAAATTACAACACTAAATGTAAAGCAAAGGACAAAAGCATCATAAGGACCAAGACACCTTCTTACAATTTACTCTATATTTATCCATGGAAAAGCTAAACTTTGTAATTCTTCTTGTAATCTGGACACCGAAAATATTAAATTATTGAATATCATATTGTTTCTATCTTTCGGTTGGGTCGTTGAAAGCAACCCCTATGAAAATTGATTTAATGAAGACAAACAGACAATAGTTAGAAGACAATCTGAAGATTAGCTCTTTAAATTGTGAGTGGCTGAGAATCTGATGCGTCCAGATTCGCTACACTTGGCGGCGATATATGAACAACCATTGAAGCAACGATCGAAACCCCGTGCGAAATTAGAGGGTGATCAAGCGTTCAGATAGTCGTAGTAGGTTCAGTGTATACTTGACAATAACGCTGAGTCTTGAAAACAAATGTATCTCTAGGTAAAACTCTTAGTGAAGCTCATTGAAACTAGCCAGTACCTGAAGAACCATGAGGACCTGAAATACTCATGGCCATCCAAAATACATCTTAGCGTCTGAAACTTCAGTGACACAGAAAGACACAAGTATTACACAAGATCGTGAGTCGCCGATAAAGGGGATCCCATGCAAATCTTCTAGAAGATCTCGGCGATCACAAGATGACAGGAAGTGGATAATGTTCGTCCCATGATATATCCTCTGCACCAACATAATTCTTACACGTGGATAAATTCGTACATCCCTTAGCTGTCACGTCTTCTAAACACTATAAACAGAAGACACAAGGGACGAATTCATGTGTGCACCCAACACGTTCTCACTTTACTACAGCATTCTCAGCTAATCATCTTGAGCAAAGTGCGAACAACCTGAGACACCGTTTTGTTACTTGTTTCATTAATTGAGTCTTTGCAACAACGGTGTCTGATCTTGTGTATGATTATTTGTTAATCAATACCTTTCCTAGAAAACATTTGGTATTGTCTACCTCTTTCAAGTAGTTTAGTTAGGATTCGTGTTTCTAGCTATTTCGTAGCTACTTGTACTTTGTTAAATCATTATTGATTCAATAAAAAAAGAGTTTATTTATTGTTGAGTGTCCAGATATTGTTATTTGATCAATATACCCTTATTATGGGAGTAACAATTGGTATCAGAGCAGGACAATTAATTCATAACTGTTGATCTGCTTTCTTACTGATCAGAATGAGTGAAAGATTATCTCAAACGAACCTTGGTTCAAAAACGAATGCTCCAATCTTCACCAATGATGATTTTGGAATGTGGAAGATACGTTTTCTGGGCTTTGCGAACACCAACACCCTATGGCCCCATAAATCCTTATGTGTGACCCTCATGTTCTAAAAATGCTCGTTCCTGGACCCACCATCTCAAAGAAGAAAGAAGGTGATGATGAAAATGAAAAAGAGCTAGAATTATGAGACATTAAAGAAAATAAACCTAAAGATCAATGGACGGAGAATGATATGAAATTAGCAGGACTGGATGCTGAAATTAGGTTCCTACTCCAAAACTCTCTTCCAAACCACATTTTAATCACCGTCAAAGAATGCAGAACTGCAAAGGAGATATGGGATATTTTGACAACATCTTATGAGGGTAATGACGTAGTGAAAGCCAGGAAGAAGGCCATGTTAAACCGAAAGTATGAATCATTCAGGGTCGCTAAGGGTGAATCACTAAAACTGCCCGATCGAAGATTCACTATTCTAATAAATGACTTAAGAGAAGTCGGAATTCAAAAGGATACTCTGGAGCTAATGAACAAATTTCTCGAATTCCTTCCAAAGGATTATAGTGTTATGTCCATTGTCTTAAGAACAACTGGTCAAATGAAAGACATGGACGTGAATAGTCTATATGGCACTTCAATGAATTTTGAAAATGAAAACAAAATGTATGATTATCTGAATGAAACACCAACATCACCAAATGCTCTTGTGGCCAATACAATTAGATCCTCAAAGAGAGCTCTAAAAGCAAGGGTAGAACGTGTTGTTGATCCAGAAGATGCTGATGATGAACATTTTGAAGATGTTGAAGATGGAAACTTAGAGGAAAAGTATCCAATCTTATATGGATATGAAAATGATGATGTAAATGACCTAGATGATAGCATGGCTCTACTTGCTGCGAGATACAAAAGAGCTATAAATCGAATAAATTCTAGACCTGAAGGTTAAAATGAAAGAGGAGAGTTGATTTGTTTCAAATGTGAAAGAAAATGTCATTTCAAAGCTGATTGCAGAGATGATGAAACGTCAGATCTTGCTATGTCCCACATTGAACCTAACTCAAACTATAAGAAGAGATATGAGGATACCGAGAAAAAGTATCAAAAGATGAAAGCTCAGATAGCTAAAGCGGAAAAGGAATCAAAGGCCTTAAAATCAACCGCTGAAACATGGTTAAGTGACTCCGAGTCAAGTGATGAAGAATTGTCCAGCGATAAAAGAAAAGCTAAAGGTTTAGTTGCTGTTGTAAAAGGAGAATCTTGCACAAATTCAAATGATTATCAAGATTGCAAGTGTCTGATGGCCAAGACACAAGAGTCTGAAGAACCGGAATCCTCTTCTTCAAGAAAATGGAATGTTGATACATTGAAAAGAGTTCGAAAATTTAATAAAGCTTCTGCTGAGGAACAATCATCTCTATTTCAGATAGTCACATGTAACCTTGTTTGTGCTCATAATGTTTTGACCCAAGTATTCTAGCTGGTCATGCCATAACATATAAGTTCACTCATCAACGGGGGCTCGACGAATGATTAGAGTGCTTTCAATTATTTAGATCATAGTAAAGTACAAACCGTTTGATAAACATCTCAACTTCTCCAATATACGCTTTTGGTCGTATTGATCGAAGGTAATGTAAAGGTATTAAATACCATTTTGTCGAGTAGTTTCAAGATGAAAATATGTTTTCTCGAATATCCTTACAACTCAACAAGTTACGACTAGAATTTAGACAATATAAGGCTTCATTTATGTTTAAACAATTACCATATGACAACATAAATTGGGCTTTATCATAGCCTTTTAAAAGGGTCAACGGGCCTGAAATGATTGTCAATGAAGTTACTTTTTGCTGTAATGTTGATAAAGTAGTCCTTATGTTTTATGAAAGTGTATCTGGGTACCACTATCAACCAAACCATCAACTCACCCAATATGCATGTCTTAGAGTAAAAATAATTTAAAGTCGGTCACACGTATAGACTAATTTCATAAGTAAAAAAACTTTAAATTATTCCGAGAAAGTATAATCCGAAAAAAAAAAAAACATAATCCATGAGCTGAACAATAACTCTATTATTCCATTTGAGCCACAAAATCGATGGTCTCAAAGAATTCATATTTGTTTCGATATTTTTCTACAACGGGAAGAGAAATATTGGATTTAGTTATCAAATAAAATGATAAGTTAATATGTTTATGGTTTTATGAGCACAAACTGTGCATCGAAATTCGAATCAGCAGTTTCGGAAAACACAAGTACGAATGGGTTCTCATTTATCTAACGATGGGTCGATTCATAGACACGGAGTCATCATATGTATATAACCACATTTGGGAAAAAGATTATTTAGTCAACCCTTCTCGGTAGCTCTATTCGTATCAGAACCAACCTCATTAGGAGTATAAAAACTATCTTTATCTTTCCTAGACATTGTGATAAGAATATCCGAATAAGTAAGTCTATTTGAGGATGATTCATAATTTTTTCACTTAAATAGGTTCAATACAATGCATAATGATCTACAACCGAATACAAAAGTTTCAGTTTCACAATGAAATTATCAATTTTGTATGTTCTTTAAAAAAAAATACAACTTTCAAACATAAAAGAAAATGTAATTTAATCATTACATGCCAATGCATATTAATCCAAAATTGATGGTTAATAACTCCAAAATACATTTTTCAACAAAAAATATAGCGATTAATCAATGAACATAACGTTTTTTTTTTCTTAATCCACTATTAGAAATGTTTATATAATACGATAATAAAAAATATCTGTACATGTCAATAAAAACTAGCACTAGATAAATGAGCAGATATCAAATAATATTTATATTGTTTGAACATAATATATGGTATCTAATAGCATATATTCAATCATCATTTTCAATTTTCATGATTTCAAACCATTTTACTTCCGCTGAAAAATTATATGACAATATACTCAAATTTACTTGTTGACCTTGGTGACTAACAAATTAACTCTACTTTTAATATTATATTAAGATGGAAAATTATATGACTATAAATTTCAAATTAATTTGATCATCGACTAACAAAATAATTATAATCTTAATGTCGTATAATAAAATCTAATTAATGTTATACACAAAACGTAATGAGTAATCAATACCCACAAAATGTTGATGAATTCATATAATAAGTTATAAAATTTAAAATAACAATAACAATTATAAAAAGTATGAGATGACTTTTGTTCATCAAATTGCTTTAATAAACAATTATATTCATTCATTTCAATTTTATAAAAAGAATGTCGACATAAAAAATATTTTTTCTCCAATAAAAATATTAATGTCAAGACATGCATTTCTATTAACCGAATCAAATTTAATAATATATAAATTTATATCTTTAATTAAATTATCGAATTGAATAAATTCATATTTTAAGTGTATAAAATAAAACATATACGCATACGTGTTTATTTTAAGATCATTTGATAACTTGAAAATAAGATTAAAACACGATAATATGTAAACTACATGAACTTCTAAATCACAATATTCATGTTTTGATGAACTAATTTTTTACAATATTTGTTCTTACCAAAAAACCAAGCAATAAATTTATTTTTCATATTGTATTTGACAACCTTTTAAAAATAATCTTGTTGCGGTTTAACTTTATATAAATTCCATTGATTAAAAAAAGCTTTTCTTAAATTGTTTAAAGGAATATGCAAAACTACCATCTCATATTAGATTTCTAGCAAACTATACTATATTTTTTTCATAACTTTATTTTTATACAATCCAAAAAAAATTAATGCATAAAGTTCACAAACAAAATTGTAATTTATTATAAGCAAATATATTGTTAAGGGACTAAAAAAATCGTATGATCCACCAAATTTATTGGTTTTCCTTTTTACGTTTCTTATTTATGTTATGTTAATCCAACAATAGCAACCAATATATTTTTCTTTTAAGTCGTACGTACAAATCAAAGAAAACGTGGAATGACTTGCAACAAAGTACCAGTAACGATGATGGGCACAATGGGACTCGAAATCTCAACCTAAAGGATGATGGCCAAACACCTTACCACTAAGTCAAAGGCATATTTAATTTCTTTAATTTCTTTTTTTCCAAAATATTCTGTTTATCAATTCAACATCTGATAAAGGTCTATGCACCCACAATTAATTATTTAATTCTATATATGTTATTTCTTTTTGATATTTTCCAATGTGATTCTCTCTTTATCAACAACTTCCTTTTTCCATCTTTTACTACTTTTAATTTATTATATAAACTCTATCTGCCTTCCCCGTTCCGTATGATGCATTCCAGGCATTAGAAACCGTAATAAGGAAGTCTTTATGATGTATCCAAGAGTTGTAAAACCTGAAAGGGATTTTGCCAAAATCCGATCCAACACAAGAAATAAGAACCGGGCAATGATCAGAACCGTTTCTATCAAGGACTAAAATTTGTTCAGTTACACATTTTTTTTAACATTAGTAGGGTACCCACGCTATGTGCCAGTAACAAGATGAAGATGGTGGTGGTGGGCGATAGCGAAGTTGGTCTACGTATTAACTTAATTTTATTTGGAAACGGCTTTCATATTAACAACACTAGCTAAAAGCTAGAATAACAAACGTACAAAAAATGAGGCTGGCAGGATTCGAACCCTCAAACGTATTAACTTAATTAAGGTTAAAAATAATTAGTTTTTCAAGGTTTAATATTTAATTGAGAACAAATAAAAAAATATGGTTAATTCTTTTGATATTTAAAACACCTATTTGCTCTTATCGTAAAAAGAAATAGAATAACTGTCAAAATGAGATTATAGTTGAATTGTATATCGTTGTTTTTGTTGGAAAAATCGCGTTGAAAATGAATTTTCACCAATTTTGTACACATGTATTATGTATCTTTGTTATATATAATTAATGGTTGATAATTTTGCGTTCACCTTTGTGAGAGCTATGCAACTAGCTAAAGATTGTCCAAAATTGAGTTGTGTTGAATGAGATATCGATTTACAAAGTGAGGTCTCTAAAACAAAAAATCAAACAAATTAAACGCTTGGGGAATTTCCCACATTGATAGATGACGAATCCTAAGTGGGGGTTATAACAAATGAAATGATAAAAAGGTCAAACTCCTTCCTTGGATTTTCTTGGATTTTCTTTTGAGGTGCAAATTGTTGGACCAAAGGCTTATCAAAGTTCAAACTCATGCACGCTTGACCCCCTGGCCCGTGCGAGTTCGTCTTTGCCACCTGGTTGTGACCAGCTGTTGGCCGTGCTAAAAATTCAGCCGGGTTATTTGGGAAAGTTGGTGTGCCGAAAATTAAGACTTCGTATTTGAGAAACTCACAAATGCATTATACTACCTCCGTATCAAAATAAGTGTCACATTTGGGGTTTCATGATTTTTGATGCAAAATATTAAAATGTATATTAAGTTAAATTAAAGTGTATAGTTAGTGGGGAATGAGTCCCAATCCTTTTGAATAAAATAAAGTGATATTAAAAGTAAAAGTAAGGGTAAAAAAATAATTTCACTTTATTTTATACTCCCTCCGTCCCATAAAAAAGTTTACATTTCATTTGGACACAATCTTTTAGCAGATAGTTAGTGCATATTCATTCTCAACACAATCAATCAACATTTGACTAGGTTTTGGCTTGGGATATAGCAAATTAAAATGTAGTAAATCCAATATCAGTAGTATTTACATAGAGCAGCATTAATCTTCTCATCAGTACCAATCTGTACACAACATTATCAGTAGCAGTTATAGTAGTACTAACTAATTATAACCCAACAATCTCCCCCTAAACTTATTATTCTTTGTGAATTAATCAAGTTTCTCTTGTTCTCATTTCTTCTTCTTCCTTTTCTCTTCTTTCATTTCCTTCTTTTTCCCTAAACTCTTTAAGTCTTCTTTGGTCATCCGCATAAGCTTTATTCTTTTAAAGCAATTGTTTATATTTTTCTGCATACATTTTAGGATCATATGATCGTATGAATGAACAACAGACTACTTGATAAAGAGTTTTGTTTGAATGATTGTACTTTTTTTCCATCAAATATAGTTCACAATTTTTGTTGGTTCTTTCAAAGAAGTGCATATTCACTGTAGGAAGTACATTCCATGCAAGTTGGTTTTCTTCGCTTTCAATTCTTTTAGGATACTTCTCTGGATAAAATGCAGATTCAAATGTTTCAGTTAAGTATCCAGCTCTTGAATTCTTCCATTGATTGTTTGACATTCTTGGTTTTCCTATTTTCAGCATAGTGAAAATATCATCTCTGTTTAGTGACATAATCAAAGGTTTCCAAGCTTTAAACCTTTGAACTGATTTATCTTTTCTAGTAATGTCAATTATTGCATTTACTACCCTCAGTTAACAATAGGATTATTCTGTTGGGGAGCTTGAGGTTCTTCTATTATTGGGAGATTTGATTTGGATTTCTTCTGAGTTGGTTCTGAAGTTGTTTCACCTTTTCTTTTCTTTGAGACTGATTTAGAAGATTCACCAATTAATTTCTTTCTGCTAAGACCTTCTAGAGGATCTATTTCTTTTAACTATGTACTTTTATCTTCTTTTATCTCTTTTATCCTCTTTTATCTCTTCAATTACTTCTTTCTTCTTTTCTAAGCAGTATCTTTCTACTACATTGATAAGTTTCATTCTTCCAAACGATTTAGCACTACGCCTTCTTGACTTTAGATAGTCAATCATTTCAGATTTTTGTTCCGAGAATTCTTCAGGCATATCAATCTTTAACTTTTTGCATTCTTTCACTTGTTCTTCAAGAAGATTTTGTCTTTCTTGTTCAATTTTCTTTATTTTATTATGTTCTTCTTGTTGATCTTATTGAAGAATTCCTTGTATTTCATTTACAGCTTTGGCTTCAACCTGTTCTTTCTATGCAGTCTTCTTTGCTTCCTTCTCTGCTGTTCTAGCACATTTAGCTTGATATCTTGGTCCTTTGCATTTCTCATGTGCTTCTTTCAACGATCTCACACAGTTTATTTTGTTTACCATGTCATGCCCTAATGCTCTGTGTGGTATATTTTCATTGTAAAAAGCTTTTCCTTTTCCTATGCACTGTGGAAGTGGCTTATACTTCATATCTATAACTGGATGTATGTGGATATTAGGTTGACATGAGGAGTATATGGTTTTGATTTTGGGATGAGGAGGTAGTTCATATTCATCAACCTCTTCCCAATTGACATTTGCATCAAAGTCTACTTCAACTATCTCTGTTGCTGCTTGTGTTATTGTTACTACTGTTGAATCAGTAGTAAATGATGCAGAGGTAGTTACTGAAGGATTTATGTGCACAGTTAGTTAACCTATGATGATACATCCATGCCTACAAAACACTTAAGGGTCACACCGGTGAGTGCATGTAATACGAGTAAGATATGTAATGATACTTGGAAGAGGATTGATTCATAATAAGTCATTTATGAATCTAGTTAAGTATTAAGTCAAGTTTGACTTATTACTAGATTAGTTTAACTAACTAATTAATACAAGTATTTGTACATTTACTAATTGAGTAAATATACAATGTGTTAATTATAGATTATCCATAATATGATTTAAAGCTATTAAATCATATAGTGTTTGGATAATATTATTGTCTAATTAATTATTAACAGTATTAAATGCAAGTATATATTTTGTATATGTAATATGCACGAAATATATATAAGTGTATAATACTAGACATTTAATAATTAAGTGGGATAATAATAACTAGTTAAACTACAAGGGTTTAAAGTGTAAAAGGATAAGTTTAGTTAATGATTAATATTAATTAAACTAGAAAGGCCCTAAGTGAAAGTCCTTCTATTATAAATAGAAGGCATGGGGTTCCCTTATTTCTTGCTCCAAAACCGAAAACCCTAGCCCCCATACTCCCTCCCATTCGGCCGAAACATAGGAAGAACACAAGCCTTTGTGTTCTCCAATTGTTCTTCGTGTTCTTCGTGTTCTTCATAGTTCTTGAAGATCCAAGTTCATTGCATCAACCAACTAGAAGGTTTCTCGTTGTGTTCATCATCAGTGGACTATCTTAAGCAATCAACAAGGTATGTTTTGAGAAAACCTTTTCTCCCTTCTCCCCTCTTGGCCAAATTCGAACCCAAGAACCCTAGGGTTCTTGGGGTTGGTCGAAACACACACAAGTGTGTGTGTGTGTGTTTGGGTTTTCGTACAAGGCTTCTTCCATTGTTAATCTAATCTAGATCTCCAAGATCCCAATCCTTTAGGGTTTAAGGATTAAGTTTAATCTCAGTTCCGCATTTAGGGATTAAATCAGCTAGATGGTTTTAACCGGTCAAGAACAAGTTCATGTTCTTGGTCAGTATGGTTCGAACTAAGTAACTAGGAGGTTGACCCAAGTGGTCAATCAGTATCAATGAAACCCTTCAGTGGTATCATAGCGATGGTTTAGAGATCTATACTAGATTAACAAAGTTTGTTTGTTTAATTTTATTAAGTTTTTTTGTTCCATCTTTTTCTTCTCCTTCTTAACTCACGAAAAAGGGTAAGAACCATAGGACCAAGAATGTTAAACTAGTTAAGTTTAATTGGTCAAAAGGATTCCTTCCTTTCCCTCAAGATTTCGTGATCAAGGAGGAACACTTGGACACCAAGTTTGTTAAACTAGCCTAGTTTAATTGGTGGAAAAGTTTCCTAGGCTTTATGGAAATTTTTCGAAAACCCTAGATATAATCTAGAACCCTAGAACTTTAAACTAGTTGAGTTTAATTGTTTAAAGGATTAATTAGGTTAATAATCTAAAACCTAGATAACTAAACAAGTTCATGTTTAATAGGTTTAATTATTATTTTAATAGATTTATTAAGACTAGTTCTTTAAACCTAGAAATCTAGACAAAGTTTATTGTCTAAAAGGTTTAAATTAAAAAGTCTAAATAAATTTATTAAGGCTATAATCTATCCTAGGATATAAACAAAGTTTATTGTTTTAATAGGATTGATTAGAATTAATCTTTTAATTAAATAATGTATTTGATCAAGAAAGTCAAAACCCTAGTTTCGGTTGATCAAAAACAAGATTAGGGTTAGATTAATAAATGACAATTAAAAGAAGTGTTAATTTCTAGTTCAAGAAATTAACAAGATGTATTTATTTATTTATGTATATATATATTTGGAATTTTAAATATTTAAAAGATAAAATGAATTTTAATAAATAAAGTAGTTTATACGTATTTTAATTAGTTCAAGTTAAAATACATATAAATTAGATGTAATATTCTTATTAGAATGATTACAAGTTTATTTTAAAAGTAAATATATATGTATATATATGAAATACTAGATTAAATGGAACATTAAAATAATGTTATTTTGATCTTTAAAACATAATAATATAACTAGTTATTGTATAAGTTAATTATATAATTGAAACTAGAAAGTACAAAGTTGTGATTTCATTATAACTAGAAATTGTACAAGTTAAAATTATATGATAAACTAGAATATACAAAGTTATATATTATTATTATAAGGTGTATAAAGTTATAAGTTATTATAACTAGATAATTATACAAGTATAATATAAGTATGTTACAAGTCATGTAAGATACTAGATTAATGATCAAAGTTAAATAACAAGATAACTTTAGAACCTATATTTAACTAGTTCAAGTTAAATGTAAGAAAGGTTTATAAACAAACTAAGTATTATTATATATAGTCTTTATATAATAAGTTTGTTAGTTTCACTAAGTATAAACCGGTGATTGTGTTAGCTTAAGTTCCATAATGATTGTTGGAGCTAGTGGGAGCTACCCAAGAAAATCACAACGTTTATAAGTGTGTCGTTAAGACATAAGTTTTGGTGAAATCTAGTAAGTCAAATGTTTGATTTCATTATTAAACATATGAAAAACTAGGTATATTAAACTAGGTTTATGATTCAAGTCTATGAATCGTAAAAGGATTAAAAGTTTTAACATAAGTTTTAAGTTTTTCAAGAAAGATAAAACAAGTTAGTTTTATTTTTAGATAAGGTTTTCCACAAAACCTAGTGATACGTTTTGTACACCTCGTTTTAGGTATACATATAAAATGCACAAATTCTTGAAATTATAAGTTTTAAGAAAAGTTCTTAAGGTTTAAAAAGGGATGTCTTGTTGAATTCTTGAATTCACAAGTCACGTATTTTAAACAAGGATTAAGATTGGAATAAGGTTTAAGTTTAGTTCAAGACTTAAACAAACCCAAGAAAATCTAAGATCTAAGTACTATCCACCTAATGGAACACCTCACTTGTTAAACGATATTCATATTGTAAGGATAAAGAACCTTAGATATGGATTCAAATCATTGCGAGTGTTAGGGTGTGTAAGGTTCTGTGATAATAGGGAGTCCCGGCGCAGAACATCGCCCTGTCTTAGATGGTATGATCTACTTTGGTGATAATCGGGAGTCCCGGCCCAAAAAGTACTTGAGTAGAATAAACATACTAGACTTTATTGCAACTTAGAAATGTATGATTAAATTCGTACAAGGTTGTAATAAGTTATAAGTCTAAAGATTCTACGACCCATAGGAATCGTGTCAAGTCTTGATACGATCGGTAAGGATGTTACCTACCAAAAATAGCATGTCTCGTCGGGAAGTGCCCAAACCTTGCGGCGAGAATGTGAAATATGGATCCTAGGCCTAAAATATTAATTATGGGTTTATAATATATTTTAGAGAATGGTTATTGATGATTACTAATTAAACTGGGTTTGATTTGTAGATGGCAGCAACAGACACAACGATAACTTACAACAAACTCTCGCGACGTTTCTTTCTAGGAAAGAAAGAGTTGACTGGGTCAAATTTCCTCAATTGGAGACGTGATTTCAAAATCATGCTCAGACAAGAGAGGGATAGGATTGACCAAGAAAGAAATGTATTGAAGGCTCCTGCCAAGAATGCAAAGAATGAGCCAAGACAAGCATTTTACGCTTGTAGGTCACTCATTTCTTGCAAGATGGCTAAGGGAGCATCAGTAGGTGCACACGTCATGAAAATGAAAGTGCACATCGATCACCTTACTAGACTTGGTCACCACGTGCCATTGCAGTTAGCACTTGACACTGTACTCAACTCATTGTCAGATGACTACAAAGTCTTTGTAGCCAACTACAGCAAACGTAATATGGATAAATCCATTCCCGAGCTACGATCCATGCTCGAGGCTGTTGAGTTGAATATTAAGACCAATTCTAAAAGGAGTCGCACAACTGATGATAGCGATGAAGAAGGGCATGGTGGCAAAGGAAAGGGTAAAACCAATCCTAGCCAAGAAGTGGCAAATGGTAAAAGTGTCAAAGAAAAGGTCAAGAAGTTTAAGCCTAACACAGCGTGGACCGAGAATCGGTGCTTCAAGTGTGGTGAGGCTGGGCATTGGAAAAAGAATTGTCCAAAGAGTGCAAGTGGTGGTGGAGGAAACGCAAGTTCCTCAGGTAACACAACCACACTTCTTAATCACTTTTAGACTTGTAAAGTACATTACGAGTAATCTAACTTTTGCAATCGTTTATTGCAGGAGGAGATGGAAAGTGATCATGACCGGCATGAGATGGTGATGATCCCACGAGCACCAAGTTTTATAATTCAGTACTTTTATGGATTCAGTAAAAATAATTTTATTTTATTGTTTGGATTTTTTTTTTATGTTAAAACAAGTTTTATTTGGTTTTAATAAGGAATCCATATTTGAATTATATTATGTGTGTGCATGTGTGATGATTACACTAGTCAAGGTTTTATGACTAGATTGTAAGTCAAGTTTTGATTTACTTTATATTTCATGTTTTATACTTGTTTGATTGTTGTGTGAGTAATATTTTAGAAGCTCAATACTTAGATGCTAGAAATTAGAAGTTATTTCTTCTAAAGTATTTAAGAGATTTTATGAAAAGCATAAGGTTCAAAAGTTATTGAACCTAGTTGAAACATCTCAAACAATGGTTACTTATGATAGTAAATTTCAAGATGTTAGTATTAATATAGTATGATTATATTGGATATAATCAAGATGGACTTTAAAGAGTATTATTACAAGTCTTTTATACTTGTAATAAAGGAATTTAATAAAGTCATAATTACTTAATAGGAATAATTGGATATTCGTATAATCCAAGTAAAGTGACTTAGACATTAAATGAACTTTTAAAAGGGACAAACTATATTAAAGTATTTAAGAATTAGAAAGTATTATTGCAAGTCTTTTATAGTTGTAATAAATACAATATTTAATCAAGTCATAATTCCCAAATTGGAATAATGGATATTTAAGAAATCCAAGAAATGACTTTGGCATTAAATGAGATTCTTAAAACAATACTAATACACTTAAGAATTGGAAGTATCCTATCAAGTATATTATACTTGTTGGATACAGTAATCAATGAGAGTCATGATTCCCTTATCAGGAATGTTGGATATTCGCAAATCCAAAGGATGACTTTGATAATTGATTAATTCTTAAAGGGTTAAACTATAAGTTTTGACTAGGTCAAAAGTAGTAGTTTAAGTGATGCTTAATTTCCATAAAATTTAGTGGGAGCTATGACTAACATATTCACTAGAGGTACTCATGAATATAGTAAAGTTAGTTAGGACATTAACAACAAGGTTTTACCAAGCCGTTAGCAAAAGAGTTAAGAGAAATAAATGATCATTGATTAGATTATTGCAAACCTAATAGCGTGGTCACAAGTCTTGTGATTAATTATTGTATATCTAATAGGATGTTCACATTCCAGTGAACAAGTTAATCATTTAAGGAAATTTCTATAACTAGTAAGAATATCTACAAATCAAGTAGCTAAAAGAGATTTAGTTACTAGGCAAGTTTTATAGATTCAAGAAACTAAAGGAGTAATTTTTCCAATCCTCCCATGTTTACCGAATCATATAAAAAGGCAAGACTAGAAGATGTTCTAAATGTTGCACGAACAATATCTAGCAAAGACAAAATTAATAGTATCCTTGATACTCGTCTTATGTCTTTAGTTTAATAGAAATGACTAATTGTAATTAGTGATAAAAGTTAAAATTAAGAGTTATTGAAGTGATCAACACAAACGTGTAGAATAAGTAATGATCCAGTAATAATTCAGTATCTATGTCCAGTGAGGAATAATACATGAGTTAGTATCATTGTTATTCAGAATTTGTATGTTTTACAAACATCCATGAATAAAAGTCCATTTATTCAAAAAATATAAATCCGTGACTACTCGTCTTGGTGGGAACCTCGATGGGACGTTAACGTCATCGCGATATTTGGTGGTAGATTCGAAGTTCTTCGAAGATAGTTGCACAAGCTTTGTTTAAGCCAAATATCGGTGATATTCTGTTGGAGCTTGACGAATATTGGATTGACCACCGTGATAATACTTCGTGGATGAAAAGTTTAAAAGTATTATTCACTAGGATTGTCCTTAAGCCTGAGGTATTTGGTTTGGGATACATTGACTAATGTGCTTTGGTTCGTCTTAGACAATTCTGAAATATGGTTGTCATACGAGGCTTTACTGGGTACAAAGGAATTTGTATTTTGAATCAAAATATAACAAGATGGTAATTGCACCTCCTTTTTAGGAGAGATATTTATGGGTCCTTTGACATGATGATAACTGGAAAGTGCATGGCCATGCCCAAACGAACTGATTTGTTCTTTGTCATTTATCACAACAGTTTGAATCAAGATGTCATTAAATGATTTCGAATACAGGAGTTGATATTTTCTACCATGCTCGTATTCATTATCACAAATATCGTGATGCAAGGGATAAACCTAACATAGTTGCCCAAGAAGTAGAGACAGAGTGTTCTTTACTAGGAGACGCTATTAAAGAGTTTTTCAAGAAACTATATCTGGGTTACGTAAGCTGTTTTTATGGGGTTGGTTACCTACATGCCCATCTAGAAGGCCACTGTAGCTCGTATCATTAAGACGAAGGTTACAAACTTGCACAAGTGGGAGTCTGAAGGATTTATGTGCACAGTTAGTTAACCTATGATGATACATCCATGCCTACGAAACACTTAAGGGTCACACCGGTGAGTGCATGTAATACGAGTAAGATATGTAATGATATTTGGAAGAGGATTGATTCATAATAAGTCATTTATGAATCTAGTTAAGTATTAAGTCAAGTTTGACTTATTACTAGATTAGTTTAACTAACTAATTAATACAAGTATTCGTACATTTACTAATTGAGTAAATATAAAATGTGTTAATTATAGATTATCCATAATATGATTTAAAGCTATTAAATCATATAGTGTTTGGATAATATTATTGTCTAATTAATTATTAAAAGTATTAAATGCAAGTATATATTTTGTATATGTAATATACACGAAATATATATAAGTGTATAATACTAGACATTTAATAATTAAGTGGGATAATAATAACTAATTAAACTACAAGGGTTTGAAGTGTAAAAGGATAAGTTTAGTTAATGATAAATATTAATTAAACTAGAAGGGCCCTAAGTGAAAGTCCTTCTATTATAAATAGAAGGCATGGGGTTCCCTTATTCCTTGTTCCAAAACCGAAAACCCTAGCCCCCATACTCCCTCCCATTCAGCCGAAACATAGGAAGAACACAAGCCTTTGTGTTCTTCAATTGTTCTTCGTGTTCTTCGTGTTCTTCATAGTTCTTGAAGATCCAAGTTCATTGCATCAACCAACTAGAAGGTTTCTCGTTGTGTTCATCATCAGTGGACTATCTTAAGCAATCAACAAGGTATGTTTTGAGAAAACCTTTTCTCCCTTCTCCCCTCTTGGCCGAATTCGAACCCAAGAACCCTAGGGTTCTTGGGGTTGGTCGAAACACACACAAGTGTGTGTGTGTGTTTGGGTTTTCGTACGAGGCTTCTTCCATTTTTAATCTAATCTAGATCTCCAAGATCCCAATCCTTTAGGGTTTAAGGATTAGGTTTAATCTCAGTTCCGCATTTCGGGATTAAATCAGCTAGATGGTTTTAACCGGTCAAGAACAAGTTCATGTTCTTGGTAAGTATGGTTCGAACCAAGTAACTAGGAGGTTGACCCAAGTGGTCAATCAGTATCAATGAAACCCTTCAGTTACTACTATGGATTTAGTAATAACTGAAGTGGTTACTACTGGTGCTGTTAGTTGAGTAGTAGTAGAGGATGGGTAAAGTACCAGTTGTTGATCTAAGGATATTACTACTGGTGTTGAAGGTGTTGTTACTTTTGCTGCTTGTGTTGTTGATTCATCAGTACTAGCCAATGTAGTTACTACTGGTGTTGTTGAAGTAACCATTTCAGTTACTACCGATGTGACTTCTTGTGTTTCTTCTTCTATGAAGTCAGTATTAACCACCTCAGTAGTAATTGGAGAGACTGGTCCTCTGTTTGGTTCTTCATCATGAGTTTCTTTTAGATCCAAGAGTGAGGCTGCTGTTGCTGCAATTGAGGAATGAATCATTCCTTGAATTTGATCCTTCTCCCCCTAAGTGATCTCAACCTATTGAGCATCACTACCATCAATATGCTTCTTCAACTTTCTGATTACCGAGTTTTGTTTTTGAAACCTGGTTTCAAATATTTTCATTCTCCTATTTAAGGTGTTGATGTAGTGCTTCATGTAACTCATGGTTCTACCTTGATTGTTTATGAGAGTGTGCTGACTTTGTACAATGGTTTCAAGGTTTTCCATCCTATCCTTCAATTCTGTAAGTTTCATTCTACCCTCATCATTGCTTGGTGATTCATTGGGTTGTTAGGATGCACTCTTCTTCCTAGTAGAAGCAGATGCAACCCCTCTTATGGTTTCTTGGCACCGGGCTCCTTGAAGTGCTAACTCAAAAGAGTCATCACTTAAAGTTGCCGAGGTCTGGGTCTTAATTATGTTCTCACTAGCCTGTGGACCAACCTCTGGTACATCAGTAGTGAGAGCCCTTTCCACGTGACTTATCTCCTCCTTGGAAGTCAACTCTTAGAGCCTGGGGTCTGACTCAATTGGTCCCCCGGTGTCCTTTTTGAAAATTCTTTTCCTTTTATATTTAGAAGAAATATTTTGGCTTTTAGGTAGGTCTACCAAAGGGTGAAGAGTAACACCCTGAGGTTTTAATTCATGTACCTGGGACACATTCAGGACATTTTGAGGTGATTGAATTGGAGTGACTGGAAGGGATTGTGTTTGGGGGAGTGGAGGAGTGGGTTGGGATACAAGTGGTTGTCTTGATCCTTCTCCTTGAGGGGGATGATCATGGATCATGTTTGAAAATAAAGTTGTAACCCTTCCTGAAAATTTAAATTGCCTTCTCATATTTGAAAAAACCTTTTTATTTAGAGAAGGTGCGGTGAAAATTTCTTTTGTTTTGGTGAGATCTAGGATCTCACAGTTTAGAATATGTGCAATGAATCTTGGATACATTAAAAATTTTGAAGTACTCAAGTTTCCAAGCATTCCATCAAAAATCATTTTTGAAAAATCGAACACTTGGTCTGTGCACAAACAAACAACAGCAGATGCAATTGATTTGTTGAACTCATTCCAAGTGTTCTTTTTAGGAGCGATACAGTGCTGAATGGTATGAACCAAAAATTTCCATTAAGGTGAAAGAAGACATTTTTGAAAGGTGATTATGTCAAGTCTTCCTTCATACCCCATTTTTTCAAGATTTTCAGCAAGTATCTCCTTAGAGAGTAGAGATGTAACTGATTCATCATTGAGTTGTAGATGATGCCTGATAGATTGATTTGTGATGATTATTGACTCTCCATCTACTGTGGACTTGATTTTGGATGTATTTCCTTCGATTATTCTTTCGGCATTCTCCCAAAATTGTACTAGATGTTGTTCATAGATTGTCAGTTGTATTGTGAGTGCAAATTTTATTGGAGAATGTTTGAGAAACATGATGATTTCCCTAAAGTCTTTGGTTCCATCGATATTCTTTTAGAATGCGATCATATTGTGAAATTCACAGTATTCGAGATCAGTTGTTACATATAGAGGTTTAATCATTGCCATGTTGATTTTCAAAATTTTGGAATTTGGTTTGATCGTTTAGGGTTTATCGAAGGGTTTTAACAGATAGAGGTTTTGGATAATGGTAATTTAGAGGTTTTAGGTATTTATATTTTTTGGGATATACCTGCAATATGACCGAAATATCCTTTGAATCATAACTCAACGGTTATGTTCATGAGGGTTAGTTTGGTAAAACTATTAAATTTTCAGAGTAAACTCTCGATCAGTATGAAGTAAGTACCAGTAGTACTTGACGTCAATAGTAACTGTGCTTAAGTAATTACTTTAACTTACAGTATCAGCTAATCAGTAGTAACTCATGAATTCGATGGAGGAAGAGTATTAATAGGATCAGAAGTACAAAACATCAGTAGGAGTGAAGACTTCAGTAGTAAACACAAAAAAAAAAAAATTATTTACATACATATACATATTGAAAATATTTGAATTAATTTATTCAAATCATTCCAATACTGCTAACCAAGAAAGTAAATCTTCCTACATCAAATGTTTTTGTAAAAAGATCTGCTAATTGATTATCAGTATGAATTTTAACCACTTTAATTAATTTCTTTTCATTGCAATCTCTTATGAAGTGGAATCTTATTTCAATGTGTTTAGTTTTTTAATGTTTTACTGCATTATTCACAATGCTTATGGCACTTTGATTATCAATATAAATAGGAGTTTTGAGAATAGAAATACGAAAGTCCATCACTTGATTTTGAATCCATAGTACTTGAGCACAACATGCAGATGCAGCTACATACTCTGCTTCTGCAGATGATGTTGATACATTTGTTTGCTTCATGCATTGCCATGACACCAGTCTTGATCCAAAGAATTGACATCCACCAGTTGTTGACTTTCTATCCAAACATTCTCCACCATAGTCACTATTAGTGTAAGCTGTTAATTCAAATGGTGAATCATTAGGATACCATAGTCCTAGTGATGGTGTTCCCTTTAAATATCTGAAGATTCTTTTGACAGCCTGCAAGTGAAGTTCCTTTGGTCTTGCTTGATACCTGGCACATATACAAACACTGTGAAGGATTTATGTGCACAGTTAGTCAACCTATGATGATACATCCATGCCTACGAAACACATAAGGGTCAAACCGGTGAGTGCATGTAATATGAGTAAGATATGTAATGATACTTGGAAGAGGATTGATTCATAATAGTCATTTATGAATCAAGTTAAGAATTAAGTTAAGTTCAACTTATTACTAGATTAGTTTATCTAACTAATTAATACAAGTATTTATACATTTACTAGTTGAGTAAATATACAATGTGTTAATTATAGATTATCCATGATATGATTTAAAGCTATTAAATCATATAATGATTGGATAATATTATTATCTAAATTATATAAAGTTTATTATATAATTAATTATTAAAAGTATTAAATATAAATATATAATTCGTGTATGTATATGCCGAATTATGTAAGTATATAATACTAGACATTTAATAATTAAGTGGGACAATAATAACTAGTTAAACTATAAGGGTTTAAAGTGTAAAAGGATAAGTTTAATTAATGTTTAATATTAATTAAACTAGAAGGGCCCTAAGTGAAAGTCCTTCTATTATAAATAGAAGGCATGGGGTTCCGTTATTCCTTTCTCCTAAAACCGAAACCCTAGCCCTCCCATTGTCCCCTATTCGGCCGAACACTACCCCAAGAACACAAGCATTGTGTTCTTCGTGTTCTTCGTTCGTTCTTCGCATTCTTCAAGTCTTAAAGATCGAAGATCATTACAATGATCAACTAGAAGGTCGCTCGTCATGTTCATCATCAGTGGACTAACTTAAGCAAGATTAAGGTATGTTTTGGAAAGCCTTTTCCTCCTTCTCCTCTTGTTCGAATTCGACCACCAAGAACCCTAGGGTTCTTGGTTGGCCGTCAAATACACACAAGTATGTGTGTGTGTTCGAGTTTTTCGTACAAGGTTTCTTCCTTGCTAATCTAATCTAGATTTCCAGGATCCCAATCCTTTAGGGTTTAAGGATTAAGTTTAATCTCAGTTCCGCTTTTAGGGATTAAACTAGCTAGTTGGTTTAACCGGTCAAGAACAAGTTCATGTTCTTAGTCGGTGTGGTTCGAACCAAGTGACTAGGAGGTTGACCCAAGTGGTCAATCAGTTACAATGAAACCCTTCAGTGGTATCAGAGCCTGGTTTAGAGATCTAAACTAGATTAACAAAGTTTTTGTTCGTTTAATTTTAAAGTTTTCTTTGTTCCATCTTCTTCTTCTTCTTCTTAATTTTCGAAAAGGGTAAGAACCCTAGGACCAAGTATGTTAAACTAGTTAAGTTTAATTGGTCAAAAAAGAATCTAAGAAAACCCTAGAAATTTCGTGATTGGCAAAGAACCCTAGGATCAAGAACATTAAACTAGTTTAGTTTAATTGATCAAAATGTTTCTTTCCCTAACCCTAACAAATTTCAAAAATATGTAGGAACCCTAGGATCAAGATTGTCAAAAATTTTGATCAAGAGGATTCTTTCCTTAATTACTTGATCCTCAAAATCTAGGACCAAGTATGTTAAACCAAGTTTTGGTTTAATTGGTCAAAAAAGATTCTTTCCTTTTTCCTTAAGATTTCGTAATCTAGGAGGTTCCTTGGACACCAAGTTTGTTAAACTAGCTTAGTTTAATTGGTGAAAAAGTTTCCTACGCTTTGAGGAATTTTCGAAAAACCCTAGATATAATCTAGGACCAAGAACATTAAACTAGTATAGTTTAATTGGTTAAAAGAATTAATTAAGATAATAATCTAAGACCTAGGTAATTAAACAAGTTTATGTTTAATGAGGTTTAATTATTATTTTAATAGATTTATTAAAACTAGTTCTTTAAACCTAGAGACTTAAACAAAGTTTTATTGTCTATACGGTTTAAATTAAAATGTTTAAATAAATTTATTAGGGTTATAATCTACATTAGAATTTAAACAAAGTTTATTGTTTAAATAGGATTGATTAGAATTAATTTTTTGATAAATAATATTTTTGATCAAGAAAGTGAAAACCCTAGTTTTGATTGATCAAGAACAAGATTAGGGTTTACCTAATTAATGAGAGTTAAAAGAAGTGTTAATTTTTAAGTTCTAAAATTAACAAGATGTATTTATTTATTTATATATATATAATTTCATATTTTAAATATTAAAATGGTAAAATGAATTTTAATAAATAAAGTAGTTTATACGTATTTTAATTAGTTCAAGTTAAAGTACATACGTATAAATTAGATGTAATATTCTTATTAGAATGTTACAAGTTTATTTTGAAAGTAAATATATATGTACATATATTAAATACAAGATTAAATGGAAGATTAAAAGATAATGTTATTTTGATCTTAAAGGTTAATAATATAACTAGTTATTGTATAAGTTGATTATATAACTGAAACTAGAAAGTACAAAGTTATGATTTCATTATAACTAGAAATTGTACAAGTTAAAATTATATGATAGATAAGAAATATACAAAGTTATATATTATTATTATAAGGTGTATAAAGTTATAAGTTATTATAACTAGATAATTATATAAATATAATATAAGTATTTTACAAGTCATGTAAGATACTAGATTAATGATCAAGGAATAAATAACAAGAGAACTTTATAACCTATATTTAACTAGTTCAAGTTAAATGTAAGAAATGTTTAAACGAACTAAGAATTATTATATATAGTCTTTATATAATAAGGTTATTAGTTTCACCAAGTATAGACCGGTGATTGTGTTTGCTTAAGTTCCATCATGGTTGTTGGAGCTAGTGGGAGATACACAAGAAAATAACAAAGTTTATAAATGTGTCGCTAAGACATAAGTTTTGGACGAATCTGATAAGACAAAATAAATGTTTAATTTCATTATTAAACATGTGAAAAACAAGGTGTGTTAAACTAGATTTATGATTCAAGTTTATGAATCATAAAAGAATTAAAAGTTTAACATAAGTTTTTAAGTTTTTCAAGAAAGATAAAATAAGTAAGTTTTATTCTAGATAATGATTTTCCCAAAACCTAGTAAAATGTTTTGTACAACTCGTTTTAGGTATACATATAAGTCGCGCAAATTCTTGAAATTATAAGTTTTAAGAAAAGTTCTTAAGATTTAAAAAAAGGTGTATTGTAAAATTCTTGATTTCACAAGTCACACATTTTAAACAAGGATTAAGATTGGAATAAAGGTTTAAGTTTAGTTTAAGACTTAAACAAACCCAAGAAAATCTTAGATCTAAGTACTATCCACCTAATGGAACACCTCACTTGTTCAACGATATTCATATTGTAATGATAAAGAACCTTAGATATGGATTCAAATCATTGCGAGTGTTAGGGTGCGTAAGGTTCTGTGATTATCGGGAGTCCCGGCGCGGAGCATCGCGCTGTCTTAGATGGTCTGATCTACTTTGGTGATAATCGGGAGTCCCGGCCCAAAAAGTACTTGAGTAGAATAAACATACTAGACTTTATTACTAACTTAGAAATGTACAATTAGATTGTACAAAGTTGTAATAAGTTATAAGTCTAAAGATTCTACGACCCCTAAGAATCGTGTTAAGTCTTGATACGATCGGTAAGGATGTTACCTAGAAGAAATAGCATGTCTCGTCGGGAAGTGCCCAAACCTTGCGGCGAGAATGTGATATATGGATCCTAGGCCTAAAAAATTAATTATGGGTTTATAATATATTTTAGAGAATGTTTATTGATGATTACTAATTAAACTGGGTTTGATTTGTAGATGGCAGCAACAAACACAACGATAACCTACAACAAACTCTCGCGACGTTTCTTTCTAGGAAAGAAAGAAATGACTGGGTCAAATTTCCTCAATTGGAGACGTGATTTAAAAATCATGCTCATACAAGAGAGGGATAGGATTGACCGAGAAAGAAACGTGTTGAAAACCCCAGCCGAGGATGCAAAGAATGAACCAAGACAGGCATTTTACGCTTGTAGGTCGCTCATTTCTTGCAAGATGGCTAAGGGAGCATCAGTAGGTGCACACGTCATGAAAATGAAAGTGCACATTTATCACCTTACTAGACTTGGTCACCACGTGCCATTGCAGTTAGCAATTGACACTGTACTCAACTCATTGTCAGATGACTACAAATTCTTTGTAGCCAACTACAGCAAACATAATATGGATAATTCCATTCCCGAGCTACGATCCATGCTCGAGGCTATTGAGTTGAATATTAAGACCAATTCTAAAAGGAGTCGCACAACTGATGATAGCGATGAAGAAGGGCATGTGGTAAAGGAAAGGGTAAAACCAATCCTAACCAAGGTGTGCCAAATGGTAAAGGTGTCAAACCAAAGGTCAAGAAGGTTAATCCTAACACAGCGAGGACCGAGAATCGGTGCTTCAAATGTGGTGAGGCTAGGCATTGGAAAAGAAATTGTCCAAAGGGAGCAAATGGTGGTGGAGGAAACGCAAGTTTCTCAGGTAACACAACCACACTTCTTAATCATTTTCAACATACTTGTAAAGTACATTACGAATAATCTAACTTTTGCAATCGTTTATTGCAGGAGGAGATGGAAAGTGATGATGACCGACATGAGATGGTGATTATCCCACGAGCACCAAGATTTTATAATTCAGTACTTTTATGGATTCAGTAAAAACAATTTTTTTTTATTGTTGTTTGGATAATTTTTATTTTATGTTAAAACAAAGTTTTTGGTTTTAATAAATTCGAATCCGTGGTTGAATTATATTGTGTTCATGTGTGATAATTACACTAGTCAAGGTTTATGACTAGATTGTAAGTCAAGTTTTTTGATTTACTTTATATTTCATGTTTTCTACTTGTTTGATTGTTGTATGAGTAATGTCTTAGATAGCTCAAATACCTAGATACTAGAAATTAGAAGTTTCTTCTAAAGTATTTAAGAGATTTTATGGAAGCATAAGGTTCAAAAGTTATTGAACCTATTTAAAACATCTTAAGTATTAAATTACTTATGATAGTACGTTTTAAATATTAGTATTAATATAGTATGATTATATTGGATATAATATAACAAGACTTTAAAGAGTATTATTACAAGTCTTTAATACTTGTGAGAAACGAATTTAATGAAGTCATAATTCCTTAATAGGAATAATTGGATGTTCGTAGAATCCAAGAGAAATGACTTAGACATTAAATGAACTCTTAAAAAGGAAAACAAACTATATTAAAGTATTTAAGAATTAAAAGATATTGTTGCAAGTATTTTATACTTGTAATAAATAGAATATTTAATCAAGTTATAATTCCCTAATAGTAATAATGGATATTTGAGAAATCCAAGAAATGACTTTGGCATTAAATAAGATTCTTAAAAGATACTAATACACTTAAGAATTGAAAGTATCGTTTCAAGTGTCTTAAAAGATACAGTAATCAAAAAAAGTCATGATTCCCTTATCAGTAATGTTGGATATTCGCAAATCCAAAGGATGACTTTGATAATTGATTAATTCTTAAAGGGTTAACTATATGTTTTGACTAGGTCAAAAGTAGTAGTTTAAGTAATGCTAATTTTCATAAAATTTAGTGGGAGCTATGACTAACATATTCACTAGAGGTACTAATGAATATAGTAAAGTTAGTTAGGACATTAACAACAAGGAATTACCAAGTCGTTAGCCAAAGGGTTAAGAGAAATAAATGATCATTGATTAGATTATTGCAAACCTAATAGCGTGATCACAAGTCTTGTGATTACTTATTGCATATCTAATAGGATGTTCACATTCCAGTGAACAAGTTAATCATTTAAGGAAATTTATTTAACTAGTAAGAGTATCTACAAATCAAGTAGCTAAAAGAGATTTAGTTACAAGGCAAGTTTTATAGATTCAAGAAACTAAAGGAGTTATTTTCCAATCCTCCTATGTTTACCGAATCATATAAAAAGGCAAGACTAGAATATGTTTTAAGTGTTGCATGAACAATATCTTGAAAAGACAAAAGTAATAGTATTCTTAGATACTCGTCTTATGTCTTTAGTTTAATGGAAATGACTAATTGTAATTAGTGATAAAAGTTGCAATTAAGGAGTCATTGAGCAATCAACACAAACGCAAAGAATAAGTAATGATCCAGTAATAATTCAGTATCTATGTCCAGTGAGGAATAATACATGATTTAGTATCATTGTTATTCAGAATTTGTATGTTTTACAATATCCATGAATAAAAGTTTCTTTATTCAAAAAGATATAAATCCGTGACTACTCATCTTGGAGGGAACCTTGATGGGGCGTTAACGTCATCACGGTATTTGGTGGTAGATTCGAAGTTCTTCGAAGACCGCTACACAAGTTTTGTGTAAACCAAATATCGGTGATATTCTGTTGGAGCTCGACGAATATTGGAATGACCACCGTGATAATACTTCGTGGTTGAAAATTTCAAAAGTATTATTCACTATGATTGTCCTTAAGCCTGAGGTATTTGGTTTAGGATACAAAGACTAATGTACTTTGGTTCGTCTTAGACAATTATGAAATATGGTTGTCATACGAGGCTTTACTGGGTGCAAAGGAAATTATACTTTGAGTCGAAATATAACAAGATGGTAATTGCACCTCCTTTTTAGGAGAGATATTTATAGGTCCTTTGACATGATGAGATAACTGGAAAGTGCATGGCCATGCCCAAACGAATTGATTTGTTCTTTGTCGTTTATCACAACAGTTTGAATCAAGAAGTCATGATATGATTTCGAATACGGGAGTGGATAATTTCTACCATGCTCGTATTCGTTATCACAAATATCGTGCTGCAAGGGATGAACCTAACATAGTTGCCCAAGAAGTAGAGACAGAGTGTTCTTTACTAGGAGACGCTATTAAAGAGTTTTTTCAAAACTATGTCTGGGTTACACAAAGCTGTTTTTATGGGGTTGGTTACCTACATTCCCATCTAGAAGGCCAATGTAGCTTGTATCATTAAGACAAAGGTTACAAACTTTCACAAGTGGGAGTCTGAAGGATTTATGTTCACAGTTAGTCAACCTATGATGATACATCGATGCCTACGAAACACTTAAGGGTCACACCGATGAGTGCATGTAATACGAGTAAGATATGTAATGATACATGGAAGAGGATTGATTCATAATAGTCATTAATGAATCAAGTTAAGTATTAAGTTAAGTTCAACTTATTACTATATTAGTTTATCTAACTAATTGATACAAGTATTTGTACATTTACTAGTTGAGTAAATATACAATGTGTTAATTATAGATTATCCATGATATGATTTAAAGCTATTAAATCATATACTGATTGGATAATATTATTGTCTAAATTATATAAAGTTTAGTATATAATTAATTATTAAAAGTATTAAATACAAATATATAATTCGTGTATGTATATGCCGAATTATGTAAGTATATAATACTAGACATTTAATAATTAAGTGGGACAGTAATAACTAGTTATACTATAAGGGTTTAAAGTGTAAAAGGATAAGTTTAATTAATGATTAATATTAATTAAACTAGAAGGGCCCTAAGTGAAAGTCATTCTATTATAAATAGAAGGCATGGGGTTCCCGTATTCCTTGCTCCTAAAACCGAAACCCTAGCCCTCCCCTTGTCCCCTATGCGGCCGAACACTACCCCAAGAGCACAAGCATTGTGTTCTTCGTGTTCTTCGTTCGTTCTTCGCATTTTTCAAGTCTTGAAGATCGAAGATCATTACAAGGATCAACTAGAAGGTCGCTCGTCGTGTTCATCATCAGTGGACTAACTTAAGCAAGATTAAGGTATGTTTTGGAAAGCCTTTTCCTCCTTCTCCTCTTGTTCGAATTCGACCACCAAGAACCGGTTGGCCGTCGAATACACACAAGTATGTGTGTGTGTTCGAGTTTTTCGTACAAGGTTTCTTCCTTGCTAATCTAATCTAGATTTACAAGATCCCAATCCTTTAGGGTTTAAGGATTAAGTTTAATCTCAGTTCCGCTTTTAGGGATTAAACTAGCTAGTTGGTTTAACCGGTCAAGAACAAGTTCATGTTCTTGGTCAGTGTGGTTCGAACCAAGTGACTAGGAGGTTGACCCAAGTGGTCAATCAGTTACAATGAAACCCTTCACACTATACATAATTTCAGGTCTAGATACAGTTAAGTACATTAAAGAACCTATCATTGATCTATACAAGTGCTCATCTACATCCACCCCCTCACTGTTAGGATGTAGGTGTTTATGTGTTTCCATGGGAGTGCTTGCACTTTTGCAGTCTTTCATTGCAAATTTCTCTAAGATATCTTTGACATATTTTGAATGATTAATCAAAATTCCATCTGCTCTTTGATTGACTTGGAGTCCAAGAAAGAAGTTCATTGGACCCATTGAACTCATTCTGAATTTGATCTGTATGAGTTCTTCAAATTCTTTGCATAGTTGATCATTTGTGGATCTAAAAATGATATCATCTACATATAGTTGAACAAGTAGTATATCATCTTTGACATTCTTTGTAAACAGAGTTTTGTCAATGGCACCTCTTTGAACTTTGTTCTTCAACAGATATGATGATAGTGTGTCATACCAAGCTCTTGGTGTCTAATGTAGGCCATAAAGAGCTTTGTCTAATTTGAATACATAATCACCATGGTCAGGATCTTAGAATCCTGGAGGTTCACAAACATATACTTCTTCTTCTATTTTCCCATATAGGAATGCACTCTTTACATCCATTTGATAGAATTTGAACTTCTTGAATGATGCATATGATAAGAATATTCTGATGGCTTCTATTCTTGCTACAGGAGCATATATTTCATTATTATCTATTCCTTCTTCTTGAGTGTATCCTTGGGCTACAAGTTTTGCTTTATTCTTGATCACTATTCCTTTTTTATCTTTCTTGTTCCTAAAGATCCATCTTGTTCCAATGGCTCATTTTCCTTTTGGAATAGGTACAAGTGTCCAAACAGCTTGTAATTTGAACTGAAAAAGTTCTTCTTGCATTGCTTCAATCCAATTTGAATCTTTCATTGCTTATTGAATTTTTTTAAGTTCCTCCTGAGATAGAAAGCATGCAAACAAACATTCATTAGAGATTAAGCTAATATTACAATTGTTTGACCTGAATTGACTTCTTGTTTGCATCTCTGAATTAACTTCACTTAGAACTAAATCTAAAGGATGATTCTTTTGAGCTCTTGAGGTAGGAACTTTATCGACAACAACTTGACTTTCAAGATTTGATTCATAAGATTCAGGGAATTGTACATTAGACCAGTTATTTTCTTGATTTTCAGAACTTTCCTTATTGTTACTTTCATCAGTTCTGTAGAGAACTGAGATTCTAAGTTATTAGTGACATCAATATAATTTGTTTTATCAGAGTTACTACTGTCCTCAGTATTAACTTGAGGATCAGTATTAACAATGATGTATTTCAACAGATCTTGATTGCCATTGGATGGTGATGAACCTCTTTTAGGTGGTTGATTGTTTGATCCACTTTTATTAAAATCAAAACTGAAATCAAGAGATTTTGTTAGTGGGTCAATATTAAATAACCAATCTGGGCCATTTCCTTTTTCATTCATAAGATTTTCATTAAAGGATACATCTGCACTTTCTTCAATGATCCTTAGTCTCTTGTTGAATACTCTATAGGTTTTGCTTTGAGTTGAGTATCCCACAAAGATTACATCATCTGCTTTTCAGTCAAACTTACCAATTTGTTCTCTTGTTATCAAAATAGTACATGGGCATCCAAATGATTTTAGAAAACTTATTGAAGGTTTTCTTTTGTTAAAAAGTTCATATGGAGTTTTGAAATGAGGTTTTACTCTGTTTTGGACTTAACATACAGTATTAACAGCTTCAGCCCAAAATGTAATTGGTAGTTTTGCATCCGCAAGCATGGATCTTGCTTCTTCAATAATTGTTCTATTTCTTCTTTCAGCTACACCATTTAGTTAAGGAGTTCTAGGAGAGTTGTACTGTATGTCAATACCTTTAAGATCACAAAAAGAGATTAGATTTTCATTTTTAAGATTTGTGCCATTGTCACATCTAATGGCTTTCACTTTGAGATCTCTTGTGTTTTCCAATTTGTTTATCAGGTTCTTGATGATTTCACTTGTTTCATCTGTAGTCCTGAGAAAAAATACCCAAGTATATCTGGAAAAATCATCAGTAATAACTAAACATTACTGCTTCTTTCCTATACTCATCACATTAGTAGGCCCAAATAAATCCATATGAAGAAGCTGCAAAGGGTTAGAGATAGATTTAATGGCTTTGGTCTTAGGAGAAGTCTTATGTTGTTTACCTTTCAGGCAAGCAACACAATGATGATCACACATGAATTGTTTTTGTGGTAAACCAATTACAAAGTTCTTTTTAACCAAATTGTTCATGTTTTTAAAGTTTTTGTGACACATCCTTCTGTACCAAAGTTCTGATTCATTTGTGTTTGCCGTGGATATAAAGCAGTTGACCTCATTTGAAGAAATGATTTCTCCCCCTATATCTAAGAAATACACATTATTTCTCCTAGGAGTTCTTAAAACAACATATTTTTCATGAAAAATAAAGTCAGCAGAAAGAATTATGCACTCTGTATCTTAAAAAAGAATTTTATTCTTCTCATCCCAAACTTGTGAGACACTAACCAGATTGTATTTTAGTTCAGCAACATAGAATACATTATCAAATGTAATCTTACCGTTTGATACTATACATTTACCAGTAATCCGACCTCCTCCTGGATTTTCTCCAAAAGCAGCATAACCACCATCATATGACTCAAAGTTTCTGAGAATTTGCAAGTTCCCAATCATGTGCCTAGAGCATCCACTATCAATATGCCATGTGTTCATCTGGATGCCCTGCACAATAGTAACTTAATTAGTTCTTCTTGGGAACCCAACTTGTTTTGTCTTGGGTTCATCCTTTTGATAAAAGAATTTTCTAAACTTTGATGCAGATTTGTGATTTAGGGTCTGGCTGATGCTGCCATTAGGTTTTATTACTGATTTAGATCTGTTTGACCATTGGTTTTGCTTTGTTTTGGTTACTACTGATGGAGCAGTAGTAACTTTGTTGAAGTGTTTTCTTGACTGATCAATAGCATATTTATAGTTGTATATTACTGTATTGTATCTTGGATACTAATTAGTAGTATACCTTTGATTGTTTCTACTGATGGCAGTATTAACTGTGTATCTTGAATAGTTGCCATGTTTTCTTTTGGTTTCAAAATTTTGACTTGTTTTTAGATCACCATGTCTGGTATTTTGAACAAATCTTTTAGCAGTCCTTCCAAATTTTAGAATAACATCTTGTGGAGGTTTAAAGTTTTGTTTTATTTTTTATTTTTTAAATTTAAGTTCTTTAAATTTCAATTTGTTTTCTTTAAACTCCTTAAATTCTTTGCAATTGACTGGATTGAAGTGACAATCCTTGGCTAAATGATTAAATTTGTTGCAGATTATGCATTTAAGTTTGGTTGATTTTAAGGACTCTGGTTTTCTTTGTTCTTTTAATTGATTCAAGTTTCTTTGATTTTCCCTTTTTAGAATAGTTGGAATATTTTTTGCATTATATGTAGGAGATTCTCGGCTTTGTGAGGTCTGAAAACTTATATAATTTGTTTTAACAGAATTTTCTTCATCCGAAGATTCTTCACTTGATTCAGTTTGACTTTCTACTTTTAATTCATCTAAAATTCTTTCAGAACTAGCTTTTAATGGATGAATAAAGTTTGTTGGAGGGAAACTGCATGATATCCAACTTCATGAATGACCTTTTCTCTAGACTGATTGCTTGTTAATTCAACAATTATTTTAGAACTTTTTTCAAGTTTTTAAATGGTTAATTTATTTTGTTCTACTTCTAATTGACATTCTTCTAATTTAGTTAAGGCTTCTTTTACTTTTAATATAGCATTTTCTTTATCATAAACAGCTTGCATTAGCTCTTCTTTACATTTTTGATCTGTTATTTGATGAACTTTAATTTGGTTTTTCAAATCAGCTATAATTCCATTAAATTCTATTCTTCTTTTTCGGTTTTTAATTAAGTCATCCATGATTTTTTTATTTTCTTTTTCAAGTGTTTTATGTAATTTAATACACTCTGGTGAACAAGGTTTAGGAGTTACCTCAGATTTAGGATCAGTGAAAGCCATGAGTGCTTGATTTTGAGCATGTTCTTCCGCTTGAAAGCTCCAGTCATATCCTTGACCTTCTTGTGATACAAGTGCAGCTGATTTGGTCCTTTGATCTTTGTTAGGACATAATCTGGCAAAGTAACCAAGGTTGCTGCAGTTGTAGCATTTGACTTTGGTTTTGTCAAAACCTGCCCTATCTCCTTTGTTGAAACTTAGGCTTGATCTGTCAGTTCTTTTAAGAAACATCTTTGTTCTGAGACTAAGCATAGCCATCTGCAACTTGATATCCATCTCTTCAAGATCATCAGGGTTGACTTGTTCCAAATCTTCACTAATTAGTGCAGTGTGCACATTACTAGTGAAGAAGGATTCTCTTGCAATGTCCTCACTCTCTTGAGGTTTTCCTGACTTAGTGTCTTGAGGAGTACCTGCACTAGAGACAAAAGCAGCATTGTTTAGAGATATATTAGGATTCTTTTGACTTACCTCAGTTTGAAAGTCCCTTAAATCATTATAAAGTTCATCAAGCTCTTTTTCTTCAAGAGCATCTCCTTGTCTATATACAACAGTATACATAGATCATTATTCACCAAGAGATCTTAGAAACTTTCTATTGACATCATCTTGATCCATCTGAACTCCAACTTGGTTGAGTTCACCAATAAGTTTATTGAAAATGTCAAAGACTTGAGTCAAAGACTCATTCTTTTGTCCTTTGAAGTTTTCAAACTCTTGTTTCAGGACAGACTTCATGTTTCTTTTGGTGCTCTTTGTCCCCACAAACCTTTTCTCCAAGGCTTGTCATAACAATTTTGCATCATCAAACTCAGGAAAGAGATGCTGATAATCATTAGGAATTGAAAGCAATAAGGTACTTAGAGCTTTTAGTTCAATTCCTTTATATTTCCTCTCTTTGTCAGATTTGATTTTATCGGATTCTGTGGATGTGTTGGTTATGTCAGTTGGAATGGTTTTATTACCTTCCAAAACAACTTCCCACATGTAATAACCATTAATAAGCATATATTGCTTAATTCTGTTTTTCCACATCCCAAAGTTATTGGGAGTGAGAATGGGAATTTAGTTTCCTTGTGTGCTTTCATTGCTGTCAGACATGGTGAAAAACGTGGTTTTGAAAGTATTGAAAAAACTTTTTGTAATTCTTGATTCGTATATCTAGAGTACAAAGCTCTGATACCACTTGTCAGGATCGAATAACTCAGATGGTTATTAGTATCACAGATCTACTCACAATGAGAAGTTACAGCGGATTAACACTATTCTGATTAACAAGAATTGTATGATAAACTGTAAATAATTGTATGAATAATAAGAACACAGAATTATCACAAAAAGTTTCAATGTATATTGATTGAATGAGTTACAATACACACGTACGTTTACAATTCGTAAGGAACTATATATACTAGTCCTTGAAGCCTAAATTTTAACCTAGTTATTCTAGGAATCGATTACAATTGCAATTTAAACAGCTACGATCTTCTAAACAAACTTCCATTAGATCTCGGACTCGATATGATCCATAAATATCATCATCAGCATCAAAAACAATAGAGCAGTAGTAACTCAATTGATCAGTAGTAAACACGAGATCAGTAGTAAATTGTATCTTCAGTAGTAATTGTGTCATCAGTATCAAACCCTTAGCAGCAATAATAAGCAGTTGATCAGTAGTAAATCCAATATCAGTAGTATTTACATAGAGCAGCATTAATCTTCTCATCAATACCAATCTGTATACAACATCATCAGTAGCTATAAAAGTTATAGCAGTACTAACTAATTATAACCCACCAATATCCGCACAATACGACGGCGGGTACCTTATGCAACTATATTTTACGACGAGTAAAATTTGTTCGGTTACACATTTTTTCTAGCATTAGTAGGGTACCCACGCTATGTATCAGTAACAAGATGAAGATGGTGGTGGTGGGCGATAGCGAAGTTGGTCTACGTATTAACTTAATTTTTTTTGGAAACGGCTTTCATATTAACAACACTAGCTAAAAGCTAGAAGAACAAACGTACAAAAAATGAGACTGGCAGGATTCGAACCCTCAAACATATTAACTTAATTAAGGTTAAAAATAATTAGTTTTTCAAGGTTAAATATTTAATTGACAACAAACCAAAAAAAATATGGTTAATTCTTTTGATATTCAAAACACCTATTTGCTATTATCGTAAAAAGAAATAGAATAACTGACAAAATGAGATTATGGTTGAATTGTATATCGTTGTTTTTGTTGGAAAAATCGCGTTGAAAATGAATTTTCACAAATTTTGTACACATGTAATTTTATGTATCTTTGTTATATATAATTAATGGTTGATAACTTTGCGTTCACCTTTGTGAGAGCTATGCAACCAGCTAAAGATTGTCCAAAATTGAGTTGTGTTGAATGAGATATCGATTTACAAAGTGAGGTCTCTAAAACAAAAAATTACTCAATACAATACCCATATTCAAGAAAAGAAATAATTAAACACTCGGGGAATTTCCCACATTGATAGATGACGAATCCTAAGTGGGGGTTATAACCAATGAAATGATAAAAAGGTCAAACTTCTTCCTTGGATTTTCTTTTGGGGTGCAAATTGTTGGACCAAAGGCTTATCAAAGTGGCCGTGCTAAAAATTCAGTCTGGTTATTTGGGAAAGTTGGTGTGCTGAAAATTAAGACTTCGTATTTGAGAAACTCACAAGCGCATTATACTACCTCTGTATCAAAATAAGTGTCACATTTGGGGTTTCACGATTTTTGATGCAAAAGATTAAAATGTATCTTAAGTTAAATTTAAGTGTATAGTTAGTGGGGAATGAGTCTCAATCCTTTTGAGTAAAATATAGTGGTATTAATTATGTTCAAAAGTAAAAATAAGGGTAAAAAATAATTTCACTTTATTAAATATTGCCTCCGTCCCATAAAAAACTTTACATTTCATTTGGACATAATCTTTTAGGAGATAGTTAGTGGTAGGGTCCTTTGTAATACTTTTGATTAAAATATAAGGTTAGATTGTAGATAGAAAGTGTATTTGTGGAATGATTGGTAATTATATTGTTTTATTATGTGGGGCCCCACAAATTTGAGAAATGTAAACTTTTTTGTGGGACAAAATTTTAAGGAGAAATGTAAAAAATTTTGTTAGACGGAGGGAGTAGATAGTTAGTGGAGATTGGTTCCCATTTTCTTTACCATATAAGGTAAATTATGCAACTGTATCACTTGTTTTGATCCACGCATAAACGAAAGGTGTATCATTTATTTTGATACGAAGGTTGTATATAGTAAAAGAGATGTATTCAATGTAGTCCTTAGTTTTTATGTAGTTTCAAGGGACAAATTTTAACCATTGATTAATTATAATTAATGGTCAAGATTAATTAGATATTTTATACCTGAAGAGGTATTTTGTTCATTTAAAAAAATTATTTTTTATTATTTTTTTAGAATTATTTTTTTTTAATTTTTTTAAATATTACTTTTATTATTATTATTATTATTATTAAAAAACTATTTATTTTTTGTTAATAACACATAGTGTGATTAATCTTGACCATTAGAACTAATTTTTAAAATAATAATAATTTTAAATTAAAATAACAATTTTAAATTAAAAATAATAATAATTTTAAATTAAAATAATAATTTTAAAAAAACTAATAATTAAATAATTAAAAATAATAATTCTAAATTAAAAAAAAATCGAAAATATTTTGTAAGTGCCAAATGATCAAAATACCCTTCATGTATAAAATATATGTGATTAATCTTGACATATAAGTAGTTATAAAGAGTAGGCACTAATACCGTTACTCAAAGATTTTATAGTCAAAGTGAGACCAAACGAATAAATTTAGCAAAGTTGTACATTTGTATGTCAAAAGATTACAGTGTATTTTATGGGATACTAACAACTAACAAAATTATCACAATACAGTTCATTTTGATGAAAGTCATAACCATATTTCTTTTAACGGAAAAGGACCAAAATAATGAAACTTCGTCATTCCAATCACCCCAAACTTAATGTCAAACATAAATTTAAACCTCAATTAAAAAAGTCTAACAAGAAGCTAGACCATAACACAAATTATATCAAAGAAACTTCAAGCAAGTGTTTAGCAACCAACCGAACAAATTCAACGACCTTTTTCTACACTTATTACAACTCAATATAGAAACAAAACAACACTTCGACTTTGCATATATCGCGTTCCGGAAGTTCCACAAAAAACAACTAGTAAAAAAACCACCTTCAAATAATCTTTTTGACTTGTCTTCAGCTGTAAATGCTCGAACCAATTCATCCAATCCGGGCTACAATCCTCGTTTGCTACAATCTCTTTTACCCTTACCACATATTAAAGATGCACGTGGCTAGGTATGATACATACATGCAACAAAGTGTTGGAATTGGTGTCCAACACCATCAAATAAACCGGTATTCCGGTTCGGTAATTTGGAGTCCTATTCAGGTTGCCCTCAAGGCGTCAACGAACACGAGATTTAACGAGCTATTTAATTAATAGTATAATTAAATGACTATCGGCCTATCAGGCTAAGCGGGCTAATCTAGTTAATTGGTTATTAACTAGTTAATTGTATCGGGCTAGCTATTAGTCAATGAGTTAATTAATAACAGTGGGCTTTGGTGGACCGGGCCAATTAGAGTATCACTCTAATTGGTATTTGTGTAAGTATAAATAAAGGGTTAAGGGTATTAACCTGATACACTTGATCTCTTGTGCCTCACACACCAAAACTGGAGACCCCTTTGTGGCGCCCGTCCGCCGCCGCTGCTCCGCCCCAAGCTGTCGTCCGACCGCTGCCGTGCGCCACCACTCAACTGCCAAAATTGTTTTCGGTTTTAGGTTCTCGTTTTCTCAAGGGTGTTTTGTATTACCTGGTGATACATTGTCCCGTTCGTGACCAATCCTTGGGTGTGAACCAATAGAGAGATTTCTTCTTGGATCCTAGCATTGTGTGCGGATATGGCTCGTACATGATCACAAGGTTTGTCATCACCGAGCACCGCAAATGTAAGTATTCGAATTATATTTAATTATTTATTAAATTCTAGTTGCATTAGAATAATAAACCAAAATAGTTTTATTAAACCGGGTTTATCGTTTAGTTAAGTACTCCCTCCGTCCCTAAATAAAGTTCACATTTCTCCTTCAAGTTTTGTCCCTAAATAAGGTTCCCATTTCTCAAACTTAAGGGGCCCACTTAATATAATAATATTATTACCAATACTTTTATCACTAACTATCTCCTAAAACACTAATTATTATGACTGTTAAAAAAATTATTGTTATCATTAAACTGCACCAATCAATTATTATTAATTAATTATTATAATGATTGAAAGATGAGCAAGAAGAATGTGTTAGTGTGGAGCAAGTTAACAATGGGGATTTAAGATTTGATTTGAGGTGTATGAATCCTAAAATTGGGTTTGCAACCGGGAGAAAAAAAAATCTGATTTGTGGTGTATAAACCCTAAAATTTGGTTTTACAAACAAAATAAATAATAATAAGAATCTGATTTTTGGTCTATTGAACCTAAAATTGGGTTTGCAACCGGAAAAAATAATTCTCGAATAGTACCTGATACGCATAATGAATTAGAAGATTATGTTAAAATGATTGAATGATAAGATTAATGAGATCCTCTATATATATAGGAATATTAATGGATAACTATTAACAAAAAGATAAGGTTGCTATCAATATAATCCTAAAGATACGTAAGGATAATTATCAAATCTTTAAAATAATTCAAATAAATATGCTTAAAATTCAAAATAAATTTGATACTTAGATATATTATCCAAGTATATTTAGATAGACGAACGGTATATAGCAAATTCAAATTATCTAATATTTGGAATTTAAGATAAATTCAAAATATGGATATCTAAAACATAAATTGAAAATCTCTATCTCTATCTCTATCTCTATATAAAAAGAAAGCGTACCACGTCATCTAATCCACGTACGATTTGCCACGTCATCTTTGACACGTCATAAATCTTCTACCAATGAAATCATTCCACATTCCATGTCACCCTTTTGATCTTATCTTTTAATATTCGAATTAAATCACTAATCAATATTATGTTTTGATATTATATCCTTTTGATATTTGATATTATCTTTTGATATTCGGTTTTCAAAATTGATATTCGATTTTCATCTATTTTATATTTGGTTTGAAGACTTAATATTGAATTAACTTCCTAATTTACATTATTTTAAGTAACGGGGATGAAATTTTGCCCCTAAAATATATTATTGACTTATTGTAACTTTTCATTATTTTAATTTTTAAGTATATTGTCCATTAATAATCAACATTGCAGTCGGCCCTAAAATTATAAGTCTTAATGATTTCTTGATTATTTATTTATCTCAATGGGTATTCACATTTAGGTATTATTGAGTTTCAAGCTTTATGTATTTTCTCCTAAAATTATATCTTGATGATTTCTTGATTTTTATTTTATATTAATGGGCATGGGTATTCACATATGGGTATTACTTTCAAGCTTTATGTATTTGCCAAGAAGAAAATAATGGTAGTTACGTTAGAGATTTTTATTCAAATAGTTTTCATTTGTATGTCACAACAATTAATAGATTATTTGTAAGTTAAATTACACGGATGATCATTGTGGTTTGACAAAAGTTTTAGATTTGATCCTTAAGTCTTAGAAATTACATGGATAGTCCCTATGGTTTGAGTTTTGTCATGCTTTTAGCCCCGAATACTAACTGACGTTAAACCACTAATCTCCTATTACCTTATTTGCCTCAAAAAACGTAAACTTCAAAGTGATTCACTTATTTTAATACGGAGGAAGTAATATAATTAAATGTAAATCGAGTTACATCCCATGATTTTTATGGACAAAAATGTGAATTCATGATGTGTAAAAAAAGACAAAACAAAAGACTTTTTAAAAATCAAATTGTTTCATTTAGTGTATCAAAATTGAGCATAAAATTTCAAATGGGTTTATTTTAAGTATTTTAAAATGTTGTAATTATCTAACATTAATTTATATGTATCTTCTTTCTTCTTCTTTTTCCTTCAAAAAAACTATTTTTTTTCAACTTAATTCATGCAAATTGAATGGTGAAATATATTATATTTTAACCTTAATAAACTCTAATCTAATTTTTCTACTATTTCATTTTGTGTATATTTATATAAATTTTTATAAGTCACCCGTAATTTATTACGGGTTATAAGCTAGTATGTGAATAAATAAATATGTTTTTTTAATCTTAAATTCAAAAGACTATACATGTTAACTATTAAAGTCGGTGCATCGTTTATACTTCTACGAAACATTGATCAAACATCCGGATTGTGTAACAAACAAGACTAAAAGTCCTTAGTCTTGGTGTAACATCCCAAAAATTAGGGGAAATTTAAAAATTTTTAATAAAATAAAAAGTAATATTTACCCCAAAGTACAAGTACACTAAAGGTCCCACTCTTTTATAGTTTAAAAACTGAACTGTCCCATGGTTAAATGCAGAAAATAAAATAATTGTTTTAAAAACATTTGACTCAAAATAAACATTTGGAATCCAAATCCATAAAAGTTCATCGAGTAACAGCTCATCCAATGCACTTGCTCTAGTACCTGCAAAATGGGAGGTAGTGTTTGGGGTCCCACCGCTGAGTGAATAATCAACACAATAAACATACACATAAAAATAATCCACACCACATAAGTGATCCCTAAAGACTCTATTCAATTCTCAATTACTCAAATTTATTTCTCAGATTTTATTACTCGGATTTTAATTTATATAGCGCGCTAGTGTGACTTGGGCCGAGAGATCAACCTCGACCCGCCTCACACCACCTCAAGGCTCAACACCTGTACTCTTCGGTATTGAGTCAAAATGTCTGGCACCAGTACTCTTCGGTGCCAAGACAAACATCTGACATCAGTGCTCTTCGGTGTCAAGTCAAGTACATTAGGTTTAATGTTTTAACTCAAGAACTCAGAACTCAGACAACTCAATAACCAGATAACTCAGATCACAGATAACTCAGATAAATCGCACAATCAATACTCAAGCTCAATCAACAAGACAATTCATAACATATAGCACATAATCATGAATCGAAAGTAAGTACAAGTTTATAGTGAGATTACCCACCTCGAATAAACGTAAGCTCTTAGAAGTCCTCGGCATTCACAAAGGTCACAACTCAGCTCCTAAAGGATCCTACAATGCATAACAAGACTCGGATTACAACTCGGCTCAAAATTATTTCCATCAGGATTTGACAGCACTCAGCACTCTTACGGAAACGGTCATAACTCTCAAACGGCTCATTAGATATTTCTCATCTTTTTACTTCATAAACTAGACAACGAGAACTACAAATCACTGTGAGACGGTCACTGGCCAAAACGGACTCTAAGAGTTTCAAAATGGTGTCACAAGACAGGCATGTTGCACAGGTCAAGTTCCTAACAGCAGCATATTAAACCGGGTATAACTTTTAAACGGTAACTCTGATTGACGAGTCGTCTGCGGCAACGGAAAGAGGACTCAGAAAACTAGAGACTAAAGTGGGCCAAAAATCTAGAAACATATTTTAAACAGGTTAAAACAGGCCCGAAAACGTTGGGCAGAATCTGTCAGAAGAATGTATTTACATAAAAACCTGATTTAACAAACCCGACATTATCTCGTTAATTCCCGAGGCACCCGACAGCCCCGAAACTCATTTATAATTCCAGAAACATGTTTAGAAGTATACTTGCTCATTAGTTTATAATATTTTCAGTTTAAGGAAACCAAGAACCCTAGGGTTCGGTTACCGGTTTGTAAAACGTTTAGCCAATTCAACAACGGTCTTTCCCAACCCGACACTTAACAAAAAATCAGAAACTAACTCGACAACAACTCACGAGAGAATTTTGGACAAACGATTTACAGTTTAGTAAAACATCAAGCCAATTACTATGATAACTCAAACCGATCACAAACAATATATAACGAACAAAATGACAACGATGTTTAATCACAAAAGAAAAACGAAACCCGAACCCGACTCGGGTCCTGTCACACCCCGCCAAAACTGGTTTTGCGGAAGAACGAGCGTGCGACTTACATCGGATATCACAACAATCGATCCATAGTAAAACATAGCATAAAAATGGATTACCAATCGTTAAACTCTTACAAATACAATGTAAATTGTTTAGGACAATCGATATGAGTAAAATGTCTATTATATAGACTTTAAGTTGACTTCGTACTAGATAAAATACGATTTTCCAAAAGTGGTAATCCGGTTTGTTCAAATGCCATGCAAAATACTTCAAGCTAAAGTACCTGAGAAACATATTAGAAAAAGTGTCAACACAAAGGTTGGTGAGTTCACAGGTTTTATGACTATATATCGTTGATTTATTCCAAAATGTATGTCAGTACAACCCGTGTACTAAAATAATCGTTGAAAACCGTTTCAAAACTCTGAAACCAAATTTGCACATTTTCAGTGCTTAATATACTCTTTTGTTAAATGTTTTAACTCTATAAAACATAATTTGCATATGATCGGTGCGTAAAACCATTTCAACATGATTTTAGAAAGGTAAGTCGTTTAGTACAAATCTATGTACGTTCAAGTTCACTCGTTTCAAATCCATGAAACATAATTGTATAATTTAGTGCGTAATCCCTTATAGGCTAGCTAGGCGTACAAGTTAAAGTATAAGTTCATGAGCCTGTAATCAAACCTAAATCCGCCTTTACCTAGGCATGTCGAGTCCACGACGTTTTAATAGAATATATATCTCATATGTTATACGGCTAGAGCGACTAGCCATGAGCGGGGGATCAATCCCGAATAGTACTACTCATATATTCGTTGGCTAACTATAGTTGATGATTACAGTAATGTTAGATCTAAACGATCTGGCGATAGGATGATCGTCTATCAACTCACGGTTATACAAGGATTAATGTCGCAAAATATAGTTTTTCATACAAGTCTTAATTAAGACTTTTTCGTAAAAATACTTGTTTGAGTATGTCTTTTCAGAGACCAGTTATCTCAAAAGGATAATTTATCCAAATTTTCACAAAGACTTATTGTACCAAAATATTGTTCATAATTGTCCTTCAAAAGACCAATTGCACCAAAATGTTACAAAAAAAACATTAATATGTTTCTCACCCCAAAAACAGTTAAAATACAATAAAAGTGGGGCTGTGAAAACTCACCTGAGTCAATTGCTACCAACGATAGATATAATGAATACGGTGTCCGAACGAATACGCCTCAACAACCTAAATAGGTGATGTCAAATAGTAAGTAGACTGCTCTACAAGCACGTCTATACAAGTGATTCACTCAGTTATTGTTTTTAGATGTTGCACACGAGTGACATGTTGGTGAGTTTATAAAAACACTAGTGTTACTTATTAGAAATTTTGTACGTTCTTTTATAATTACTTTCACTTATATGCGTCATAAATTTTGCCCATAATCTTGTAATTATTGTTGTTTAAAATGTTTTAATGGAGCTGCTCAATTGATAATTTGTTCCAAGGTCTTAAATGCTTTTAAACCAATGTATTTTAAATGATATTACTTGAATGAGTATACGTGTAACTTCGTAACAGTAGATTATATATGTAATATCATATCTTAGTCGTCAAGTTAAAACCGATTTAAAGCCAGTGAAAATTAATATAAAAGCCTCGATCACCGCATACTAAATTACCATAACCATAAATATGTAGATCCGTGTTGGTAATTATTTTATATACTAGCAAAAATTCGGTTTTAAGTTTGTAAATGATTGATTAACAATGTTCATTCTTGCATATTAGTTGTCGATTATGGAGATACACAATTTGGTAAAATCTCAACATGGGTGAACCACCGCTATAAACACAAAAGTATCTAAATTATAAAATTAGAAGAAAGGGTTTCTCACAAGGCTTTTGGTTTGATGATTTCTAACTTGAATGAGTTCTTTCTCCTTCTTCAAGACACCAAATGAAATGCTTATTCTTGGGGAAATCTTCTTGAAATGAAGTAAAAATGAGTATACAAGGAGATTGAAGAAAGAAATGAAATAGAAAGTTCAGGAACAGAACTTACACAAGAGCGTGAAGAATGTGATGCTGGACAGCAGCTTCTGCTGTGTTTTCGACTGAGTTTCAGAAACTTGGAGGGTGTTTTAATGGTAGGATGTTGTAGAGGAAGTTACTATGGTGATTTGGCAACTTGAATCACCAAATTTGAACTTAAAATGAGAAAGTTATGATGTTTTGAAGTTTGGATGGTTTGGTGAAATGCCTTTGCCGGATTTTTGCTCAAAGGCAGTGTTCTTGAGTTATCTGTTGAGTTATGGGTTTCAAATGGAAGAGAATGAGGGTGTTATGGCATGGAGTGAATTATGAACCATTAGGTACTTGACTAGATATTTGAACTTTTCTTGTTTGACCTTCTAAATGTGTAAGGGAAAGATGGTGGTGGAAGAAGATCATGATAATACATTAACTGTTATGTTGATGTTGGCCGATTAAATAAGGGGGAAAAGGGAAATCTCTTGGTCCATCTATTTAACTAGTATGGAGGTCTTTAATCAACCTGGTTAAATGGTAGATAATAAAATGTAATGATGTTTGTGTGTTCTATAAGGAACAAAGAAAAGAAAAGAAATGAAAAGAGGTATGGGATGAGGTGATGTCTGCTGGAACGAAATGGGGGAATGGGAGGTTTGGGTTTTCAAGAACATTACCATTCAATAGTAGTTTGTGTACTTATTGTCTTGACATGTGATCCGTACATTATGTGGTTTGATTCCCGTTTTTGTAACTTTTATTTCTTCTTTGATAGTTTTGACACACTAATTGGAGGTTCATGTCATTTTTTTTTATTTCAATATAGCTTGATTTGGTTGGGATATATATTACTTTGAAATATCTATACTTTATTTAAATCATATATGGTTTGTGTTTACGTCACAAACTCACTAAAATTCGATAATTCTCTACAAGTATCAGGTGTGCATAATAAAAATATATAAAACCAATTCATCAAAGTGTGCTTTTGCTAGACTTAATGTATCAAATGAAATTCTAAATTCGTAAATAATCGTTTTAGTTAATAATGCTCGCTAACTTCCGCCATCACTAGAATGGCCCATTTCCGAGGGTTGTCACATTCTCCCCTCGTTTAAAGGATTTCGTTCCGAAATTCGAGATCTATATTTTGTTGTTTGCATCTCGTGGAATAGGTGTGGTTATTATTGAAAACGAAAGGTGATGGTGTTGGGTGGCGTGTTGCAGGGAACAACTCGTAGGGGTGAGGGTGTAGATAAATATAGTTCATAGTATTTATTTACTTATCCATTCTATAAACTGGAGTGGATATCTATGTGTTTTTGTAAGAATAAAGAAGAAAAGGACAACATGATGATTAGAAGGTTGCTTGCTAGCTGTCAACAAAAGAAAAATGGCGTCGGAGTTGGACGTTGCCAGGAGTCAAAAAGGAGAAGAAACATTTGACTCTTTCTTAGTGAATAAGCAAAATTTTATGACACGATATTTTATATACATATAGAAAGGCGGTACGGTTGGATGGCATGGACATCTTCTACCGTCCACATGCCCAATTCCTAACTCATGTACGAATGTGTGTGACAGAATGCATTAGATTAAGCAGAACTCTCTTTTCAAATTTATATTCGCCATTTAATAACCTTTAAAAATATCGATATTGCGCGTTGATCTCGTGAAGTTCTATCCTTCCAAATTTCTCTGTGAATTTGGGTTTAGAAAAATATTTCTCATATATAATGTTTACTTTAATATGTTTGTAGGTTGTAATATAGGAGACATACAATTTATCTTTCCAATATATTTTATTTGCTTTTAAGCAAATCAGTCGTAATCTAATATATGGCGTAGTAATTATAATATATGAATCCTTTTGAGCCAGAAAGTTGTACATGATTCATAAATCATACCTTATAACTTATAGTATGAAACACAAGGAAGAATATCAAATTCAATACTCCTTTTATATCAGGAATTAATTATATTAAAAGTATTCAAGTGTATAAATTATTTTATTAAATCTTAAATTAATTTCAAATGATAAAGTAATAAAAGGTTTAACTAGACATTCATTAGATTTTATATTAACACGCATTCTTAAGTTTGCAAAATATCGTTACTAAAACTTGCAATCTGATGTATGTTCTCTTTTATTTACATATAATATAATTTGACCTGAGTACTTAATTTTTCTTTTTTTCTTTTTTTTTTAAGTCAACACCGCTCGTTTGGCGGCATGCTTTTCTACGAGTTATTAATGCAATAATGCATATTTTGGTTCTCCAGCCATATTATTTTCAAAACATTCAGTATGTCAAATCTTATATTTGTTCAAGTTTGTGATTATAAAAGGTTGTACATTTATATACGCGACATCTTGATTTATTTATCAAGTTAAGTAATTCGATCATGCATGGTATATATTTATGTTAGGTGTATTGGTAATAATTAGAAATTACTCTTTTTACCTTATAGATGCCGTCTTAATCTTTAACTAAGTTTTAAATTGTCAGTTGATTATGACTATTTGCACGTGAGATTAAAACTATATTCATATTAATAAAGTAGCGAGAACCGCAGTCTCTGTTTCTAACGTTTTGATTTCTTTCATGACACTTTTTGAAAGATGATAATAAGTGTATTGATGTAGCTTTTCAAAGTCGACAAAAGAACTGTCAAGCTCTCTTTTATTTTTCTTAGTTTCTTTTTGTAATCCATGACTCTTGACAATTCTACATTATACTATGTAATTATAAACACGTTGGCCACCCGTTTTTATAATATCATGGTACAATGTTTCGTCATCATCATCACTTCATACCTTTATTCATGGATGAGAGTACCTTTCTCGTGTACTCTTGTTGTACGTTCAACATACAAAATTATGAGATTATGTTAATGAATTTACGCCTATAATTCAACTTAATGGTGATTTTCGGTTATTACAAGTAACAAAACGCAGCGGAAAGATTTAATCACCATGAACGGATCTTGATATCAATCATACAATTAAACTATAAGAAAATCAAAGAGATTGGATGAACATTTCATACCCTTGAAGCCTTTGATCTTGTTGTGGATTCGGATGGATTTGATGATGGATTGAAACCAAGTATTCAATTAGAATACCTCTAAAAGAAATCCACACAACACAAGCAAGAACACCAATGGAGGATGCTAGTCCTTGAATCTTGAGAGCAAAAAGAAACAAAAACACATACAAGTGTGTGTTGGGGATCGCCAAAATGGGTGGTCAAGGGTGAGTTTATGGAGCCATTCAACACTCTTAATGGTGCCATAAAGACCCATCAATGATTTCCATAAACCATTGTTCCATTTTCACTTTAGTCCCTAGTCATTTGTTTCTTCCATTTTGCTCACAATAAAGTTTCAATATTAACAATTAATATTAAACTTATTATACACAAGCTTATAGCTTATATATTAATAATTAATGTAATTACACTAATTACACTAATTATATAATGGTGTTTAGTGTTTAAGTGTGTGACCCTTTAGGCTCACAAACAACTAGCCATATAACTATATGTTATACGCGTGAAGCATATTCCAACAGCTCCCACTTGCGCACGTGATAACATCAAGCAGTTATACAAGCAAAGGTTAGAGTCTAGCAACCCGCCAATGCCCCTAGGAGTATATGAGGAGTTTCATAAAATCTTTGTTCAAAGTTTTTCAAGCAGTTATCCTTTTGTTACTGATACTATGTTGAATTTTAGACAAGGATCAATGTCAATCTAAAACTTCAACGATTATGTTTCTCGATCTATATAATGAAATAGATTACCAAAACCAATCAAGATTCATCTTGATTACCTTTTGGGTGTGGCCACACATACATCTATTCAAAATCATCGAGGGGCCCAGTAGTATCTAATCCACATACGTGGAGGAACAAATTCTATATTGACTGCATGTGTCTGTCATATGCTTAATGATAAACCCGATAATGGTTGTTATAGCAGCCTTATTCAGGTCAGCGTTTAACCACATCAAAGTTTGCCCCTCTACATACACAAACCAACTTGCATCTCAAGTCAGAGGATAAGTGACAAAGCCTTTGTGAGATTCACTTGTGACATAAATCCAAGAAGTGATTTCTCATAGTTTGGGTCAGTCCAATCGTGCATCGTTATGAGCGACATGTGAGTTTGATTTCATCATCCTTAGTCATACTAAGATAATGTCATCAATGCCCTCAGATTTGTCTTAATAATATTCCCATATTATCAATATGACAATGGACAATTTAGAATATAAAACACAGTAAATATTCAAGGATATAAACATGCAAATATAGAACACAGTAGATATTCATATAAAAACGATCATATCAAATATATCAATTTATTCCAATATAAACTGCTCACAGTTCCATTATCCAAATACTAAAACAGATTTACATGAAACTACTAGCTTGTCGAAGTCCAATGTTCCATTCATATTCAAGATGTTTGGTACAAGACATTGAGTTCGATAAAGCGTCAGCTAGTTAGTTATCTGTTTGAACTTTAAGTGTACGAATTTCACATATCTCGATAAATCATTCGAATGTAGTGAACCTTCGTAAATAGGATCTAGCGTCATCACGCCCTATTTCAAAACCAACATAAGTATAGCAAGTATACTTAGTTTCAGTTCAGTATCTCCACCATGACCAAGAAACATATCTCCAGTACTTTAAAATACTTCAATGTGTTCTTAACAGCAATCCAGTGACCTCTCATGAATTCTGTTGGTATTTTCTAGTAAGGTCCCCTAAGGACGTTACATTTGGCCTAGTGCTCCTTACAGCGTACATGATGAATGCAATAGCCGATTCATAGGGGATTACATTCATCCGCTTCACCACATCAGGTGTGGAAGGTCCTTGAGTCTCACTCAAGTTTACATTGTGTGGCATACGAGGACTTCCTCGTTTGGGAGTACCACTCTAAACCATTTAGAATTTTGTCAATGTAAGCACTTTGACTTAAACCAATTAACCGCTTTGATCTATCATATGTTTACTTCAAGTATGTATGTCGTGTCCCTACAATCCATCATGTCGAAACATTTTCCAAGCCAGGATTTTCATCTTGTAGCATGGTATATTGTTTCACATGAGTGACATGTCATCAACATGTATGACTTGAGAAACGACAACGCTCCCACTAGCTTTCATATATACACATACTCAGTTTGGGTTTTAGGTGAAACAAACGATTTGATTTCATCATCAACCAAATTTCGTAGTCATAGTACACTACTTTGGCTATAAGAATCCTAATGTCTTTAGTAACAGGCGAGAATGTTTCATCATTGTCAATCCAGTAGGATTGAGTGTAACCTTTTGCTACTATGAGAGATTTATAGGTGTGTATATTTTCATCCATGTCAACAGTCTTACTGTTTTGAGAAAGATCAACTAAGTTCAAAACTTGATTGTCTCTCATGGATTTTATTTTCGCATTCATAGCTTCAAGTCATTTTTCGAATACAAAATTCGATAATGCAACTTGATAGTTAGGGGGTTCATAATGATCCTCGAAACTTGCTCCTCAGCATCGACATAAATCTATATCGTTCAGGTGCATGAAGTGTCCTTGCGGATCTATGAATGGGAACAACATCATCCTGTGGTCCAACATCTATATGTCCAGCCTCAGAATGATATTTGCTAGTGTTACCAGAAGGTTGTGTATCTTCACTTTGAATCTTGTCAAAGTCTATAGTGCTCCCACTTGCTTTGTGAAATGAGACTGTTCTCAAGAAACTCAGCATACCGAGTAACAACCATTTGTTCTCAGTTGGGAAGTAAAATAGTAATCGAAGATATACTTGATAGATATGGGCTCAAGTTTGTTCGGCATGTCTCGTTCCACGAGATCCTCACAACCCCAGATCCTCAAGTAAGACAAATTGGGACTTTCCCACGCCATATCTCATATGGTGTCTTTTTAACCTTTTGGTCGGAACCATATCAAGTATTCGAGCAGCAGACTTCAGTGCATGCCCCTCAAAAGGATAGTGTAAGAGTAGTAGGACTCATCATAGATCGCACCATGTCATACAGGGTCCGATATCTCTTTCCAGACGCACCATTATCTTGTGGAGTGTATGAAAGAGGGAATTGTGAGACAATCTCACGATGTGAGGGATGATCCAGAAACTCTTGACTCATGTACTTTCATCCGTAATCAGGACTGAAAGCCTTTGTTGTCTTGCTAAGTTGATTTTATACTTTTACTTTAGAAAGCTTTGAACGTTTCAAAGATTTCATGTTTATGTCTAATCAAGTAAACATAACCATAGCGACTGATATCATTAAAGCTTCCATGTTGATGTTTAATCAAGTAAACATAACCACATCGAATGATATCATCAGTGAAAGTATGTGGCACCTTCCCTAGTCTTAGTTCTAAAAGGGCCACATACATCAGTATGTATGAGTCCAAGTAGATTTTTAGCTCTTTTGCCAACATGGGAGAAAAGCTTTCTTGTTATCTTTCCATAATATACAAGAGAGGCATTTTAAATGATTCATAATCATTTGTAAAGAAGCCCGTCGAGTTGTTTATGTGGAAAAGATGACGATGCTCTAGGTAAGTAGAATCCAAACCAATTTGGATTCTTGAGTGCTACATTTGTATATAGAACTATCGTTTGAATTAGGATCATGCATATTAATTTCAAACATACTATTATAAGGAATAGTAATAAAAAATGTTATTTTTCATAAAACAAGATATCATAATCCCTTATTCAACAAACGATAAAGCTAAACAATGCATAATTGACAATTATTCAAAACAATAATTAACGCATTAGGAAGGATAAGATCACAGCTTCCATTCATTTAGCTTTCTACTTCACATTCAATCTTGCACATTTGTGTAAATGTGAGTTCCACAACTAGTGTCATACACTCAAGATTTATCACGAAAAGTATGGAGTTCTATAATGAAGATACCTAATGTGCTAACTAGAACACATTTGTCCTTCATCAACTCTGCCACGTAGGCAGGACAATTCCTCCTTCAATGGCCAGTTTCATCGAAATGATGGCAAGAAATATCCTTTGCAGGGTGCTCCTTTTTAGCAGGTGGGGGAATCGTAGGTTTGGAAAAGTAAACTAGCTTACCCTTACCTAGACTCTTGCCTTGTGCTTGCGGTTTACCTTCCCTAATTGCAAGAAAAGTATTGGGTAACCCTTGCTCAACCAGTTTTACCATAGCATGTTCAACGATTGTCTTCCCCATGCTATGTACTTTTAAAACACTTTTCAAACTGTTCATAGTCCTTGGATAGTGAGGTAAGAATCAAGCTCATTCCAAGAACTTGTGGTAAGGGGTAACCAAGACGTTCCATTGGATCAAGATAGCATTGCATATTCAAGATGTAAGTGCTAACTGATTGGCCGTCCTCCTGATTGCAAGCATGGAATGCTTTAACTGTTTTGAACAGTTCAAGTTCTGCCTTTTGCTGAAATATTATTTTCAACTCGCTTATCATGTCATATGCTGTGAGTTCCTCGAAGTACTTTCGAATCTCGGGGTTCATGCTCACAAGCATATGAGTAGCAACTTCTTGGTGTTCGTTAAACGTTTCGGTAAAGGCTTGACGGACAGCAGCAGAATCACTGACAGGAGGTGCCTCAGGTAAGGCCTCTTATCGGTATATCAACTTTCTCATCTCTAAGGACAATCCTTAGAATTCGATATCAGAAGATAAAGTTGATATTAGTCAGTTTCAGTTTTCAAGAACTGATTTTTGAGTGGAGATACTTAGGTTTTGATGTTGTTGTTATCTGTATAACAACCAAAGTTCAAAAAATAGTATTTTCAATAATAATTTCTTTTAATCAATTAACTACCCAATTAATTTTAATTAAAAGCTAAGATCCCATTGAGCTTCTATCACCGCATCAGTTGATCTGCTAGAGGTGATAGATCCAATAGGTAGGTGACGATCAACAATTGCATTACAAGTGCAACTCTTAGAGGTATGGGACTTCATGGCACCTAGTGAACAAGCATCTAGGGTCAAGTGGCATGTTTGTCGCATCGTCGCCTCGAGTCAAGGTCTCACCGTTAACTCGATTAAGTCATCCAATGTGAAATCATGTCAAAATAGCTCTAGGTCTCACGCGTAGAGAATAATGACCTCGGATCTAGATTCAAACCACGTCTCACGTGAATTCAAAAATAGAAGCAAGTGATTTACAACCGATTGGACGGCGTGACTTAAATTTTAGGTATGTTAAATTTTAATTAATAAAATTTTATTAAGATATGAATGAATCATGTACTTCATTCATATCACTTCATAAGTCGTTTAATAAACGGTAAAAACATTTAACGATTATTAAGGTTTAAGTTTCAAATCGTATTTAAACTTAGTTTAATCTCAAAACAATTTTAGATTAAAGGTTTAATCATCAATGATTAACTATTATTTTAAGTTTCAAATCATATTTAAATTTAGTTTAATCTCAAAACAATTTTAGATTAAAGGTTTAATCATCAATGATTAACTAGTAATTATCGATGATTAAATGTTTGGATGTTTTAATGTTTGTGTCAAAAAACCATTTTTAATTGTTTTATTTACTTGTATCTAATAGGAAAAGAAAACAACCACAAACATAAATAAAACATGCAACAAATTTTGTGCAAACCTCGACCGATGAAATCCTAGGTTCGGTCACGTGAGTCATCACGACGGACCGAAGGGTCAAACTAGGGGACGGGCCAACATGAACCCAAACGGGCCTACATAAACCCAATGGGCTCCCACTTGCTCCAAGACATTCTTGAGCAAGTAGAACCCAAAATTGTGAAAAAGTGTAATCTGCCAGAAAATTCCAGCAGACTTTGAAGCCCGAAAAGTCACTGAAGGAGTCGTCGTTGGTCTTCCCGGCCTTCTGGAAAGTTGTAGCCCACGACTTTGCAAGCATTTTAGGCTTTTGAATCGCCCAAAACGGAGTCCGTATGCCTCTGGAAAACCTATTTTCGTACAGCCCTCGCTTTTGTGACGGAAATTTGTTGTTTTCTTCATTAGTCTTCAATATTTTTTGTCAACAATTTACAATAAAAAGATAAAATAAGTACAATCTATTCTATTACTTTTACATTACAAATTGCCCCAAAAATGGCACCAAAAATAAAAGAAAAAAAAATGAAACAAATTACAACAATTAAGCCAAAAAACAAGGCTTTTCCCAAAACAACCAAACAACCAAACATCAACCACATTCATTCACAAACGGTCTAGGCTTTCATCGGTTTGCACAAACAAGCAACAATTGACAAGGCTTTGGCTTGGGATATGGCAAAAATACATGTTTTGCCATATCAACAAAATGGAATTAAAAATTAAATTCCAAGCCAAATAATCAAAAAAACAATAACAAGATTAATTTTTTGATATGATTTTGTAACAAGTGACAATAGGGTTCCAAAAATACCATATTTTAACCCATATTTTTATAAAAATCCGAAAATTAAATTAAAAAACCCGTAGGGTTTTTGTGTTTGGTCCGATCGGAATTTTAAAAAACACAAAAAAGATTGGTTTTTGCCACTTTTCACAAAATCTAGCTAATTATATGATTAATATAATGACTCGTGATACCACTAATGGTGATTTTCGGTTATTACAAGTAACAAAACGCAGCGGAAAGATTTAATCACCATGAACGGATCTTGATATCAATCATACAATTAAACTATAAGAAAATCAAAGAGATTGGATGAACATTTCATACCCTTGAAGCCTTTGATCTTGTTGTGGATTCGGATGGATTTGATGATGGATTGAAACCAAGTATTCAATTAGAATACCTCTAAAAGAAATCCACACAACACAAGCAAGAACACCAATGGAGGATGCTAGTCCTTGAATCTTGAGAGCAAAAAGAAACAAAAACACATACAAGTGTGTGTTGGGGATCGCCAAAATGGGTGGTCAAGGGTGAGTTTATGGAGCCATTCAACACTCTTAATGGTGCCATAAAGACCCATCAATGATTTCCATAAACCATTGTTCCATTTTCACTTTAGTCCCTAGTCATTTGTTTCTTCCATTTTGCTCACAATAAAGTTTCAATATTAACAATTAATATTAAACTTATTATACACAAGCTTATAGCTTATATATTAATAATTAATGTAATTACACTAATTACACTAATTATATAATGGTGTTTAGTGTTTAAGTGTGTGACCCTTTAGGCTCACAAACAACTAGCCATATAACTATATGTTATACGCGTGAAGCATATTCCAACACAACTCTCATAAAATATTCTACTAATTTAATTCATTTCTAGGGTATATTCTGAATGATTCTTAGTGTTCGATGACGTGTGACATGTTTTCTGATTTAGTCATTATTTTGATTCGTAGTGTGTACGAAGATTAGTGTACGTGTACTGTGCATAGTGTAAAAGTACAACGTGTAGTGTAGGTATAAGCACATAACCTATAACTAAGGCATATAATGTTCTATCTACTGTATCCATGTAGACTATATGCAATGCGACACTATATGCAATGAAAATGTTTAGACCAAAATCTTTTCGGTTATAGACTAGACTCTCGCTAGTTCACTATAACCAATAGCTCTGATACCAATCTGTCACACCCCGCCAAAAGTGGTTTGCGGAAGAACGGGCGTGCGACTATCATGAGTAAACATAGCATTATGATTGTCGTAAACAATAAATGTTTGATAAAAAAAATAATGTCACCATAATTTAATTTAAACAAAGTAGTTGAATCAAAACGTAAGTTTTAACTAAAATTTGGAGGTGACATCTTTACAAAACGAAAGCTTGACTCCAATGCATACGACTCAATGCTTAGCTAAGATACCTGAAAAACATAACAACAACAACTATGTTTATAAATCTGTTTGTGACCGTGAGTTCACAGCCCCTTTTTACTATTTTTATACTATTTTACAAACTTGGGGTGAAAAACATAACAAATGCTTTTATAAATGTTCCAATTATACATCAATGTATATTTAATAAACCTTATTGTGACAGTGAGTTCACAGCCCCACTTTTACTATTTTTATATCGTTTTACAACTTTGGGGTGAAAAACATAACAACTTCATGTTTACATTATTTATCACATCGTATTTAACAAATCTTATTGTGACTGTAAGTTCACAACCCCTCTTTTACTACGTTTTAACTACTTTAATTACTATTGGGGTGAAAATCATATAAACTATTATTGTTTTCGATTATTTGTGATGAAACTATTTTTGGAAACTTGACAACGAATCCTTATCTCGGACTAGGTTTAGATGTAGTGCATGGAAGTGCGTATATGCTTACATACATAATCATTAGCTAGTTGTGACTAGGCCCTGGATATGCAGATAGTACTATTGGCTGAGACTTACCCTCCCCCGTATTTGGTTGGTCGCGCTAACTAACGATGTTTATCGAACCCGTGGAGTGTATATCCAGAAAGTGAAATACGTTTGAAAGTTGTTGTTTTGGTTATGGGCTTAGGGTCGAGATTTTAACTCAAAAGGGTATAGCTAACCTTTTGGGGGATCACCGTCACATGTTTCTTCTTGTGATTATATCGTGCCCCTGTTCTCGGAGCAGGTCGTTTTAACGTTTATATCATCACACTATTTTTGCCAACGATGGCATACGAAAACGATTACTGCTTTTGAGCAGACTATTTTTAACGTTTATATCATCACACTATTTTTGCCAACAATGGCATACGAAAACGATTACTGCTTTTGAGCAGACTATTTTTAACGTTTATATCATCACACTATTTTTGCCAACAATGACATGAGAAAACTATTATGTTTTTACTACTGCTTTTGGAGCATACTATTTTTAACGTTTTTTTTATCATCACTCTATTTTTCCCATGACTGGCATACGAAAACTGTGGAACAAATTGAACTTATTATAAAACCTGTAAATTCACTCAACAATTTTGTTGATACTTTTACATATGTTTTTCAGGTATCTTAGCTAAGCATTGAGTCGTATGGATTGGAGTCAAGCTTTCGTTTTGTAAAGATGTCACCTCCAAATTTTAGTTAAAACTTATGTTTTGATTCAACTATTTTGTTTAAATTAAATTATGGTGACATTATTTTTTTTATCAAACATTTATTGTTTACGACAATCATAATGTTATGTTTACTCATGATAGTCGCACGCCCGTTCTTCCGCAAACCACTTTTGGCGGGGTGTGACAGGTCCGACCTCAACCTGGCCAGAAACTGCAACCCTTCTACCAACAAAGATTAATTAAGATATGAAAAAAAAAGAGTTAGAAATTATACCTTACGAACCAAAGTGAAAGAAAAACGACCACCCGAATCACTAAACCGCGTCACCAGGAAACATCACAATACGCTACTCACCCTACGCATGAGGTTTGGCTGACTTAAAAGGGACATCAATAAAAAAATCTCAGCCACACAATAGATCAATTTATCTAAATGTTTGGTTTAAATAATCAAATGAAAAGATACTTGTTGTCATGAACACGTGTGCTCAAAAGAAAAAGATATTACAACCTCCAAATTGACAGCTGCTCCACGGAACTTCTATCATGGTAGTTACGTTAGAGATTTTTATTCAAATAGTTTTCATTTGTATGTCACAACAATTAATAGATTATTTGTAAATTAAATCTAAGTTAAATTACACGGATGGTCCTGTGGTTTGACCTTAGTTTTGGATTTGATCCCTAAGGTCCAGAAATTACACCGATGGTCATTAAGTATCGGACTTCGTATTGGTTTGGTCCCTACGCCTAACAGCCGTTAAATTTAGCTGTTAAACTCTATCATGTGCATTGCACATGAGGATATTTCTGTCATTTTAACTTTATCCCTTCTATTGACTCTGGTACAAAAACCCTAAATCCCAATTACACAATTCATAAACTTCAAGATCCATAATTTCTTCAATTCGTCATGCCCCAATCCATCCTACAGCTTCACATCCCACCCAATTTATTTCCAACTTGATAACGCAAGGGAATCGTAGAAGAACTCAAATATGGTGGTTTTGGAGATGGGTTTTGGAGGAGATATGGTGGTTTACAAACACACCAGAAGTCAAAACAACATCAAAAAGTCAAAAGGAAATGAAGGTGGTTAAATATTCTTTTACTTGAATGTTCTTTTATCCGCCTCTGTTAAAATATTCATAATCAAGAACAACTTATTGCTCACAATCTTCTACTTCAAAATCGATCTCAAAACCAGATCACAAAATAGATCTCAAAATCAGAGCTCGACGAGGCAGAGTGATAAATTGAAATCGGATCTAGTAATATGGTTGATTATTTCTGGGAAAGAGATGATGATTTCTGGGAGTAAAGGAAGATATCATTTGGACAAAGAGAGAGATGGAGAAGAAGGGGTCTTGATGATTAATGGAGTAAGCTGCTATGGGTGTTGGTTTTGATTTTTTGGAGATGATGATTTCTGGGTTTTACTCTGAGAGAATTATGGGTAGTGATTAAGATAATAATAACTAATAAAAGGAGAGAGCTTCGTCTCCGATGAGATCCACCGGTGGATTTCAGAGACGGAGATGGGAGTCGGTGTTGTTGTAGGTTGGCGAAGATGTCGCCGGAGATGTCGTCGGAGATGGTCTCTTCATTCTGCACAGGCACATGTCGTGTTTGTGTTCTCTGAGTTAAAAGAGAGAGAGTGGGAGAGGAAGTAACGAAGAGGTAAAATGACAAATATACCCTCATGTGCAATGCACATGACAGGTTTTAACGGTAAAATGTAACGCCCCTTTCGCTTAGGGACCAAAACCGATACGAAGTCTGATACTTAGTGACCATCCCTGTAATTTCTGGAATTTAGGGACCAAATTCAAAACTCGGGTCAAACCACAGGGACTATCCGTGTAATTTACTCTAGAAACATTGTCATTAGGTTGACTTTGATTCTCCTTTGCTAATATCAAATTAGTTGCCTAGGAATTTAGACAATTAAACTTACCCTGCATGCTGAAATGGTGTTACAACCACAAACAAGCTGACCATATATCTGCATCAGCAGGTGCACCAACTAAATGTTAATTAATGAGATTGAATTGTGTTTATAAGCTTCAGTAAGATAAGGTTTATCTGGAAAATAGTCCACTAAAACATGTGATCTTGATGTAGTGTTCATAATTAATCTTTTGGATGTAGAATGTATTATGAATATCAATAAACAATTTTTTCAGTATCATCTGAAAATCCCCCGCAGCAACGCGCGGGGTAAACATACTAGTTTGTTTTAAAATGATGTCATTTTGTTACTCAGGTAGCATCTTATGTGTGAAAAAGTTTTGTATCGCGTACCCATACGCACTAGCACAAAGATTATATTTTTAGTCATTTACTTGCTTTTGTGAAACACGAGGAGCTGGAGTACGCGATTCGCGGCGGGTTGCATAGATACACATCATATATATAATAATCATGGTTGTAAAAAGCTCGCCATAGCTTCGGACATGGCACGCAAACTCGCAAAGGCTCGAGGCTTGACCATGAAGGGTTTCATTGTAACTGATTGACCACTTGGGTCAACCACCTAGTATACTTGGTTCGACCATACTGACAAGAACATGACTCTTGTCGGTTTAAACCAACTAGCTAGTTTAATCCCTAAAGCGGAACTGAGATTAAACTTAATCCTTAAACCCTAAAGGATTGGGATGTTGGAAATCTAAACTAGATTAACAAGAAAGAAACCTTGTACGAAAAACTCGAACACACACACAAGCTTGTGTGTGTTCGTCGAACATTGACCAAGAACCCTAGGGTTCTTGGTTCATCGACTTCGAACAAGAGGGAGGGGGAAAAAGGGTTTTCCAAATCATACCTTAATCTTGCTTAAGTAAGTCCACTGATGATGAACACGACGAGAGATCCTCTAGTTGATCACTTGCAATGATCCTTGTTTTTCAAGACTTGAAGAACACGAAGAACGAACGAAGAACACGAAGAACACAAGGCTTGTGTTCTTCCTTGTGTTATTCAGCCGAAATAGGGAGGACGAGGAAGCCAAATTTCGTGGCTGGGGTTGAGGGAACAAGCATCTAAAAGGGAACCCCAAGCCTTCAATTTATAATAGAAGGATTTTCACTTAGAGCAATTCTAGTTTAATTAAGATTAACTTCTTAATTAAACTTATCCTTTTACACAACCAACCCTTATAGTTTATCTAGTTATTATTGTTTCACTTAACTATTAAATGTCTAATATTTATACACTTAATATATCTCGGTATTATACATACACGAAATATATACTTGTATTAATACTTTTAATAATTAATTATATAATAAACTTTATATAATCTAAACAATAATATTATCCAATTACCATGTGATTTAATTGCCTTAAATCATATTATGGATAATCTTTAATTAACACATTGTAAATTTACTCAACTAGTAAATATACAAATACTTGTATTAATTAGTTAGATAAACTAATCTAGTAATAAGTTGAACTTAACTTAATATTTAACTGATTCATAAATGACTATTATGAATCATTCCTCTTCCAAGTATCATTACATATCTTACTCGTATTACATTCACTCACCGGTGTGACCCTTAAGTGTTTCGTAGGCATGGATGTATCACCATAGGTTGACTAACTGTGCACATAATTCCAACAGACTCCCACTTGTGCAAGTTTGTAACCTTAGCTTGATGATACGACCTACAGCGGCCCTCTAGATAGGCATGTAGGTAACCAACCCCATAGAAACATCTTTGTAACCCAGGTATAGTTTTTGAAAAACTCTTTTAATAGCGTTGCCTAGTAAAGAACACTCCGTCTTTACTTCTTGGGTAACGTGTTAGGTTTATCCCTTGAAGCACGATATTTGTGATAACGAATACGAGCATGGTAGAAATTATCAACTCCTGTACTCAAAATCATTTCTTGACCTCTTGATTTAAAACTGTGTGATAACGACAAAGAACATATCAGTTCATTGAGCACGACCGTGCATTTTCAGTTTATTATCATGTCAAGGGACCCTTAAATATCTCTCCTAAAAAGGAGGCGCAATTATCATCTTGTTATATTTCGATTCATAATACAACTTCCTTTGTACCCAGTAAGACCTCGTATGACAACCATGTTTCAGGCTTGTCTAAGACGAACCAATGTACATTAGTAATTGTATCCTAAAACAAACACCTCAGGCTTAAGGACAATCCTAGTGAATAATACTTTTGAACTTTTCAACCACGAAGTATTATCAAGGTGGTCAATCCAATATTCGTCGAGCTCCAACAGAATATCACCGATATTTGGTTTACACAAAACTTGTGTAGCTATCTTTGAAGAACTTCGAATCTACCACCAAATACCGCGATAACGTTAACGTCCCATCAAGGTTCCCACCAAGACGAGTAGTCACGGATTATATCTTTTGAATAAAGTAACTTTTATTCATGGATCTTTTAAAACATACAAAGTTTGAATAATAATGATGCTAACTCATGTATTATTCCTCACTGGACATAGATACAAAATTATTACTGGATCTTTACTTATTCCTTTTGCCCGTGTTGATTACTTAATGACTTTTACAACCTTAATTGTAACTTTATCACTGAACCAGTCATTTCTATTAAACTAAAGACATTAGACAAGTATTTGAAAAACACTATTACTTTTGTCTTTGCTAAATTTTGTTCTTGCAACATTGTAGAACATATTCTAGTCTTGCCTTTTATGTAATTCGGTAAACATAGGAGGATTGGAAAGTAACTCCTTAGTTTCTGAATTAATAAAATTCGCCTTGTAACTAAAGCCTCTTTTAGTCACTTGATTTGTAGATATATCATTACTAGTTAAAGAAATTTCCTTAAATGATTAACTTGTTCACTGGAGTGTGAATATCCTATTAGATTTGCACTAATTAATCACAAGACTTGTGACCACGCTATTAGGCTTGCAATAATCTAATCAACGATCATTTATCATTTCTCTTAACTCTTTGGCTCACGACATGGTAATATCTTGTTGGTAATATCTTACTAACTTACTAAATTCATTGATACCTTTAATGAATTTAGTCATAGCTCCCACTTACTTTTATGGAATATACGCATTTCTTAAACTATCACTTTGACTAAAGTCAAGACTTTGACTTTCTTGGTCATAACTTATAGTTTAATCTTTTAAGAATTTATCAATTATTAAAGTCATCCTTTGAATTTGCGAATATCCAAAATTCCTGTTTAGGGAATCATGACTTTTAATGATCACTGTATTTAACAAGTATAAAACACTTGAGATGATACTTCCAATTCTTTAAATACTTTAGTATCTTTTAAGAACTTTATTTAATGCCAAAGTCATTTCTTGGATTTCATAAATATCCAACATTCCTATTAGGGAATTATGACTTGATTAAATATTGTATTTATTATAAGTATGAAACACATGAATTAATACTTTTAGTTCTTAAATATTTTAATATAGTTTGACCCTTTTTAAGAGTTTATTTAATGCCTAAGTCATTCTTTGGATTTTGCGAATATCCAATATTCCTATTAGAGAATTATGACTTCATTAAATTCCTTTATCACAAGTATGAAACACTTGTAATAATACTCTTAAAGTCTATCTTGATTATATCCAATATACCTATACTATATTAATACTAATGCTTTAAAATGTACTATCATAAGTAATTTATTACTTACGATGTTTTAACTAAGTTCAATAAACTTTGAACTTGATCTTTCCATAAAACTCTTAAATACTTGTATTAGAAAAACTTTCTAATTTCTAGTATCTAAGTAATTGAGCTTCCAAGATATTATTATTCATTCAACGATCAAACAAATATAAATCATGAGATTATCAGTAAATCAAAACTTGACTTACAATCTAGTCTAATTATCACACATGCACACATTATAATTCAACCATGGATTCATAATTTGATAAAACCAAAAACGAGTTTTAACATAAAAATTTTGTCTTAACAAAATAAAATTGTTTTCCATGAATCCAAAATGAAAAATACTGAATTATAAAATCAACTTGGTGTTTGTGGGATTATTACTATCTCATGCAGGACATATTCACTTTCCATCATCTCTTACAATAAATGATTGCAAAAGTTGAGTTACTCGTAATAAACCTTACAAGTGTCTTGAAGTGAATATCTAGAAGTTGGTCAAGTCAACTGAGGAGCTTGCATTGTCTCCTACCATTTGACCCTCACCACAACCAAGACACCGTTTCTCGGTCCTTGTCTTGTTTGGCTTCACCTTCTTAACCTTTTGTTTGACTCCATTACCCTTAGGAACGTCTTGGCTGGGATCGATTTTACCCTTTCCCTTTCCACTGCGCCTCTTTCTCTTTTCACTACCATCATCAGTTACTACGAGATCATTCTTAAACTTGGTCCCCAAACTCAACTCATTAGTTTTGAGCATGGAATGTAGTTCATCAATGGATTGCTCAATATTATGCATGTTGTAGTTGACTACATAAGGCTTATAGTCCTCTGACAACGAGTTGAGTATCATTTCTGTTGCTAACTGCAACGGTACTGGGTATCCTAGTCTTTTTAAGACGATCCATGTGCTCTTTCATTTTTATGACATGAGCACTCACTGATGATCCCTTAACCATCTTGCAAGAGTTGAACACTCTACAAGCGTAATATGCTTGTACTGGTTCATTTCTAGCATTCGCGGCAGGGGCATTTAGCATTGCTATTTCTAGGACATTTCCTTTTCTCTCATGCCTAAGCTTAATCCAAAGATCACGCTTCCAATTGAGAAGTTTTGACCCTCTCAATTTGTCCTTTTCTAGAAACAAGCATAGTGAGAGATTATTGGTACGTGACGTTTTTGTTGTTGCTGCCGTCTACAAATCAAACTCAGTTTAATAAGTAATCATCAACAAACATCTTCTAAAATATATTACAAACCCATAATTAATATTTTAGGCCTAAGATCCATATATCACATTCTCGCCGCAAGGTTTGGGCACTTCCCGATGAGACATGCTGTTTCTGGTAGGTAACATCCTTACCAATCATACCAACACTTGATACGATTCCTATGGGTCGTAAAATCCATAGACTTTTTAACTTACTACAACTTTGTACAATTTAATTGCACATTTCTAAGTTGCAATAAAGTTTAGTATGTTTATTCTACTCAAGTACTTTTTGGGCCGAGACTCCCGATTATCACCAAAGTAGATCAGACCATCTAAGACAGTGCGATGTTCTGCGCCGGGACTCCCGATTATCACAGAACCTTACGCACCATAACACTCGCAATGATTTGAATCCCTATCTAAGGTTCTTTCTCCTTACAATATGAATATCGTTTAACAAGTGAGGTGTTCCATTAGATGGATAGTACTTAGATCTAAGATTTTCTTGGGTTTGTTTAAGTCTTAAACTAAACTTAAACTTTATTCCAATTTTAATCCTTTATTTAAAATGTGTGACTTGTATACTCAAGAATTCTACAAGACACCTTTTTAAATCTTAAGAACTTTCTCTTTTAAAACTTATAGTTTCCAAAAGTTTGCGCGATTTATATGTATACCTAAAACGAGGTGTACAAAATGTTTTACTAGGTTTTGTGAAAAACCTTTTCTTTAATAAAACTTACTCGTTTTATTTACTTGAAAAACTGAACCTTACGTTAAACTTTAAAATGTGAATTTTAATTTCTTTATGATCCATGAACTTGAATCATAATCCTAGTTCAACACACCTTTGTTTTCACTTGTTTAATAATAAAATTAAACATTTGTTTAAACTTATTAAATTCGACCAAAACTTATGTCTTAGAGACACGTTTACAAACTTTGTGATTTTCTTGTGTAGCTCCCACTAGCTCCAACAACTATGATGTAACTTAAGCAAACACAATCACCGGTTTATACTTGGTGAAACTAATAAACTTATTATATAAAGACTATATATACTAATTCTTAGTTTGTTTAAAACTTTCTTACATTTAACTTGAACTAGTTAAATATAGGTTCTAAAGTTCTCTTGTTATTTAACCCTTGATCATTAATCTACTATTTTACGTAACTCGTAATATACTTGTATAATTAACTAGTTATAATTATTATAACTTCATACAATCTAATTACAATATTTATAACTTTTGTATTATTATCTAATTATAATAAAACCTTACTTTGTACAATTTCTAGTTGTTTACAACTTTGTACATTTCTAGTTTAATTATAACTTAATACAAATTCTAGTTATTTTAATATTATAACTACATGATCAAAATAACATATTATTTAATGTTCCATTTAATGTTCCATTTAATCTTGTATTTAATATATATAATTTATTACCTTAAAGACTTATAATATTCTAATAAGAATATTACACATAATTTATACATATGTATTTTAACTTGATCTAATTAAAATACGTATAAACTATTTTATCCTTTAAAAATGCATTTTCTTTTAAATATTTAAAAATCTCAAAAAATATATATTGATATAAATACATCTTGTTAATTTTAAAAAACTTAAAAATTAACACCTCCTTTTTATCCTTAATTAAATTTAATTAATTAAACTCTTATCTTGTTCTTGATCAATCAAAACTAGGTTTTAACTTTCTTGATCAAAAACATCTTTTTAAGGAATAATTCTAATCAATCCTATCTAAACAATAATCTTTATTTAAACTCTAGGATAGATTATAACCTTAATAAATTTATTTAAACTTTTTAATTTAAACCTTATAGACAAAAGAAAAACTTTGTCTAGATTTTTAGGTTTAAATAACTAGTTTTAATAAATCTACTAAAACAATAATTAAACCTATTAAACATGAACTTATTTAATTATCTAGGTTTTAGATTATTATTTCAATTAATCCTCTTAACCAATTAAACTAAAATAATTTAATGTTCTTGGTCCTAGGGTTCTTTAGGGTTTCGAAAAATCTTAAGCCTAAGAATCTTTTTCACCAGTTAAACTTAACTAGTTTAACATACTTGGTGTCCAAGGTTACTCCTAGATTTTGAAAATCTAAAGGATTAGGAAAGAATCCTTTTGACCAATTAAACAAATCTAGTTTAACATACTTGGCCATAGGGTTTTCCTTGATCACGAAAAACTTGTAGGGCAAGAATCCTTTTGATCGATTAAACTAGACTAGTTTAATGTTCTTGATCCTAGGGTTCTTTTCTACATATTTCGAAAGTTTCTAGGGTTAGAATCCTTTTGACTAATTAAACTAAACTAGTTTAATATTCTTGGTCCTAGGGTTCTTTTACCCTTTTTCGAAATTATAGGGAAGAAAAAGAAGAAGGACAAAAAATAATAATAAAAAAAACTTGGAAATTAAACAAACAAAAAACTTTGTTATTCTTGTTTAGATTTCTAAACCAACGCTCTGATACCACTGAAGGGTTTCATTGTACCTGATTGACAACTTGGGTCAACCTCCTAGTATACTTGGTCCGACCATACTGACAAGAATAAGACTCTTGTCGGTTTAAACCAACTAGCTAGTTAATCACTAAAGCGGAACTGAGATTAAACTTAATCCTTAACCCCTAAAGGATTGGGATGTTGGAAATCTAAACTAGATTAACAAGAAAGAAACCTTGTACGAAAAACTCGAACACACAAACAAGCTTGTGTGTGTTCGTCGAACACTGACCTAGGGTTCTTGGTTCATCGACTTCGAACAAGAGGGAGGGGGGAAAAGGGTTTTCCAAATCATACCTTAATCTTGCTTAAGTAAGTCCACTGATGATGAACACGACGAGAGATCCTCTAGTTGATCACTTGCAATGATCCTTGTTCTTCAAGACTTGAAGAACACGAAGAACGAACGAAGAACACGAAGAACACAAGGCTTGTGTTCTTCCTTGTGTTATTCGGCCGAAATAGGGAGGACGAGGAAGCCAAATTTCGTGGTTAGGGTTGAGGGAACCCCAAGCCTTCAATTTATAATAGAAGGACTTTCACTTAGGGCCATTCTAGTTTAATTAAGATTAACTTCTTAATTAAACTTATCCTTTTACACAACCAACCCTTATAGTTTATCTAGTTATTATTGTTTCACTTAACTATTAAATGTCTAATATTTATACACTTAATATATCTCGGTATTATACATACACGAAATATATACTTGTATTAACACTTTTAATATTAATTATATAATAAACTTTATATAATCTAAACAATAATATTATACAATTACCATATGATTTAATTGCCTTAAATCAAATTATGGATAATCTTTAATTAACACATTGTAAATTTACTCAACTAGTAAATATACAAATACTTGTATTAATTAGTTAGATAAACTAATCTAGTAATAAGTTGAACTTAACTTAATATTTAACTGATTCATAAATGACTATTATGAATCATTCCTCTTCCAAGTATTATTACATATCTTACTCGTATTACATGCACTCACCGGTGTAACCCTTAAGTGTTTCGTAGGCATGGATGTATCACATAATTCCAACAGACTCCCACTTGTGCAAGTTCGTAACCTTAGCTTGATGATATGAGCTACAGTGGCCCTCTAGATAGGCATGTAGGTAACCAACCCCATAGAAACATCTTTGTAACCCAGGTATAGTTTTTGAAAAACTCTTTGTTAGGTCACAACAACCCTGGTTTATAATGTTAATTGATAGAATATTATACTTAGTGAAATATTAAAGTGATAACACAAGAATATAGTCAATGTATAAATCCACTAAGTGTGGCTTGTTGCGGAATAACAAGACCACTGATCAATTACAAAAGATGTGAATATAAGTTCGTGAATTGGTAAATACTCCTTTGCAAGATGATCTCTATTTATAGTGTTATAGAGATCTTACATAATGAGCAAAGGAGTAACCGAAGGACTAAGTAAATGAAATGACTAAGATCAAGAGATTTGATCTTAGTCCGTTACTATACTGAGTATCACTCAGTCCTTCAACCCAGTATTAGTTTTTCAGTACTGAGTGCTGATACTGAGTGGCCAGTATTGGCCAAAGTCAGTGTTACTACTAACTTAGGCTAATTTAATCTACCTTTTAATCTAAGCTAGTCTAGGTTGTTTTGTTATCCTAAGATACACAAAGGGGTAAGGCTTTTTGCCTTAACAATCTCCCCCTATCTAATGACAACAAAACAATTACAAAAGAGAACAAATAAATACACAAGTACAGGGTGCTAAGTCTTCTTCTTCATCCTCTGTTGATAGATTCATACTCAAAGAAGACTTCTTTCTTCACATGGATGAACTCTTCTCTTTTCCTCAGTTCATCTTGCCTGTTGTTTAGCACAGCAACAATCTTCTTTCTGAACCAAGAATCCTCTTTCTTGGTTATCATCCACTTCAGTCCAACAAGATGACTTATGCTGGCTCTTGGCAGATCTGCTTCAGAGATGAAGCACTCTCTATCCTCTGAGTCAGTATACATATATCCAGAAGTTGGATATATGACACTCTTTTGATCCTGAAAAACAAGGTTAGGAGGTAGAGGGTACTTCTGAATAAATTTGTATGCATGAAGGCACTCAGGTTTGTTGTTTGAGAATGCTTTAGTCATTACACTGAGTGCCCTATACTCCACCTCATGGAGTAGACCCTTCTCATAACATACAGCAGAAACTGCACAAATTTCATCCAAGACTATATGAGCATATGTTGATCTGGTTGGAAGCTCTTTAATTAGTCTTGTAATTTTCACCCAGTCTTGAAGCCCAATATTTTGAATATCATGAAGAAAAATCTTCATGGGAGGACTAATTAACCAGTGCAGGTGATGACAATTTTTCCTTCTTTGAATTGCACTTTCACCTTATTTACATCAAGGTTTAACCAGTGTATCCCCCTTACATTTGGGAAAACCTTGTTCTTCAAGAACTCCTTCCTTCTCTCCTTATACTGAGTTCTAGCAGCAACCATATTCCAATAATGTTGAATATGGTCTGAACCCTTCCTTGAAATTCTATGAGATGGACCAGGAGTGTCAGTATCTGGGTCAGTATCTGGTTCTTCTTTGAATCCCAACTCTTGTTCATACATAAATTTTTCTTGTTCTGCACATAGTTGTTGGCGAGTAGGTTTTGGAATCTGTTCAGTATCAGTATCACTATCCACAGTATGAACATGTCTTCTTTGTCTTGTAATTAGGGGACCATGTTCTTCACTAGATTCAGAGGAAGTAAGAACCATATTAATAAGTCTTCTTGTGGGTGGTCTTCTTCTTCTGAGAACCAGATAATCTTGAGGTTCTTCATCATCGGAGGATGATGATGAAGAGCTTTCATGTTCTGCCATATCCAGTGCATGTTGAATAAGATTTTGAGATGGCACTGAATCTGATTCTTCTTCTTCATCATCAACAATAGGCCACACAAAAGGCATGTACACTATAATCTGCAAGTTGTTTTCCTCAGTAACAACTTGCTGTGGTTGGTCGGTTTCAGTCTCCCCCTGAGCAGATGGCTCAGATGGTTCATCTTCAAGGTGTTCCAAGACTGAGCTTCCTCTTTGTTTGCTTCTTTCATACCTAAACCTAAGAGGTTCAGTATGAGGTGTTTGCTGATGTTGTTGTTGTTGTTGCTGTGGAGGTTGATCTTCATTTAGCTTCCTTCTTTTCTCCCCCTGAGCAGATGGCTCAGGTTGATCAACCTCTTGGTGTCTTTGTCTTTTCTCCCCCTTCTTGTTATCATTGGATGGGGAGGAAATAGGTTCAGTATCACCACCCATGTCCCCCTGTTGATCTTCATGAGTTGGGGAAAGCATGGGTTCAGTAGTAGCATCCCTTGCACCCTCAGTATGTGCAGGAGAGGGTGATCTTCGAGACTCTGTGGCAGGTCCTGCTTCATCATGATTTCTTCCAGTTGGAGTTGGTGGAGGTGATGGAGGCTATTGTTGTTGCTGTAGGAGTGCCACTGATTGTTTTAAGGAGTCAATCTCAGTACTCATTTCATCCATCCTGGCCAGAATGTTATTCTGAGTTGTCTGCATGGCCAGGATTTGATTCAAAATTGTTTGTAAAGCTCCATGAACTTCCTGAGACTGAGTGGCTTGCGCCCTTTGACCCTGCACAGATGGTGCTAAAGAAACAAAAAGAAACATTAAACTGGTTAGTAAGAAAAGTTTATCAAATAGAATTGTGGTGTTGTTTAACTCTATAATCATATAAACAGATTTGTGAAGTCTGTATTTCATCTGGTTTATGATGAAATATTGTGAACTTGTGCATAGCATGTGTAAGAAAGTTTTTTAGTAAAGGTGAATGTGAAATTTTAAGTAGCTCGGTATAGGATAGTTCACATTTACTAAAAGGTTTTGGTATGGGAAATCGAAGCCTGGGATGTGCTTCTTATTATTTTCAATGTATATCACTCGGTATCAGAGTGATAACAGAAATGTGGCTAAACCCATGGAAAATTTTGGCTAATGTGGCTTAAAAGGTTTGTGATCATTTCTTGAATCATGTGACCCAACTCAAAAATAAGTTGGACACAATTCAAGCAGCACCAGTGGGTGTCAGTGTGACATCAACCACTATTGTCTCTTTAAATGTTAAGACAACTGTAGACTGACAATGATCATTGAGGTGCTCAGTGTATGAATTTTGCATAGCAGCAGTCGGCTAACTATGTTGACCATAAGAGAATATATTTGAAAGTTCGATTGAGACTGTGGTCAGTATTGAGTTGGTACTGGCCAATACATAGTCTCTATGGGGGAAAATATATATATGAGTTTTAAGGCTGTTTAGAAATTCATACCTGAGACTTTATCTGATTCTCTTCTTGCATCATGAGAGGTCGGTGCTGGATCATTGGTTTGCTGATTTGAGGCACCAGCACCTTCATGAGCTTCTTCACGTCTGACAACTGCACCTTCCAGTGTATGCTGCTCATACTGAAGTTCTACATAATATCTTGAGCATTTGGTTCTGGTTCAGGACCTGGAAGGTCAGCTTTTGCTGCAACAAAACTTTGTGCTTGAAGAGATGCAGTTAATGAAGGAACATATCCAGGTTGCATCTCTTCTGATGATAAGTTTCCCATAAGAACAGAGGAAAGATTTCTTCTTCTTCTCTGGAGGACCAGTCGTGTGTCTTCTGAGGACTCAGTATCAGAGACTGTTTCAATATGAGGAGCATCAGGATCCTGTGCAGGTGGGGAGATTACTGCTGCTGTTTGAGCCTCCACCATCTCAGTATCTGGATCATCATTTCCACCATTACCACTGTCATCATCAGTATCATCATTTTCTGATTCAGTATCAGAATTTTGTGCATCATTAATGTGTGCCTGGACGATAGCCCACATAGAGTGACTCAGTACAGGCTCTCCTTCTCTTGGCATGTAAAAGAAAATCTTCTCATGAAGAGGAGGAAGGTCCACTCTTGGACTATTGAACTCATCATAGAGATGAGCAGGCATCCCATTTTGAAAAATGAGGGAAAGAAATCTGCAGAAAGGAACATTTAATTCTCTGATTTTAGCTCTAACCAGAGAGGCTAATTCTTCAAAAATTAGTCTAGCATAATCAATGTCCCTTCCATGGTACATGGCATGGACAATCTGCATACCAAAATCATTGATTTGGTCCAAGGCTCCAGTCTTGTGAGTCATACACCGAATGATTGTAGAGATCAGTATACCCCACATTGGACCAAATTCATTTCTTTTAATGATCCCCGTAGTACCTCTGCGTCCAATAATTGGTAACACTGAGCGAGCCTCTATTCGGTCAACAAAGGGATCATACTGAGCGTGAGCAGGAAGTCTCAGTGTTTCCTGAATTATTGCTGTGGAGACGAAGGCCCTTCTTTGTTCTCGAATAACCCAACCGGTAATCATGTCCGGTGAGTCAAGTGTAGCAGAGTACCAGAATTCACAAAGCATTGCTGGATAAATGGCTCTAGGAGATCGAATTAATGCTTGAGTGATTGGGCAGTGCTTCAGAAATGTAACCATCTTTGTGAATTCAGGGCACGCCCAAGCCTGAGGAATATTGAAATTTGTTGTGATGTTGTTCCTCGCAAATTTAGGTACTTCATCGTTTCTAAACTGAGTGGCCGGTGCAGCCTCCGGTGCGACGAATCTGTAATTAGCCATCTGCGATTTTTGATTTTGAGAAATTTGCTTGCAAAGAGAAAGTGAAATCGTTAATCGCAGAGAGAATCGAAATAGGAAATAAGAAATAACTGTAGAAAAAATGTTAAAGAAAGAGAAAACGGTTATTTATACATAATTTAAAGATAATTACAGTATTGGGAAGTAAAATCGGCTGATTTGACAGCCTTATCATGTATCAACGGTAACTTTCCTATTAAGAAAGGTTACCATTGGGGAGTATATGGATTAAAAGTCAGTTGTATCACTCCAGGACTCCAATACCAAGTTAGAAAAAAAAAAATTAAAAAAAAAATTAAAAATTAGAAAAACATTTAATTTAAACTATAAATTAAATAAAAAAAATTAAAATATATAAAATTTGATAAATCAGACGAGTGATACTGAGATGATCAGTATTGAAAGTAATACTGATCAGTCGGTATCAGAAAAATTTAAGTAAATTTAAGGGTTCAGCATACCCAAGTGTCCTAGTAAGTATATAAACCTTTCCTCAGAGAGAGGTTTAGTAAACACATCGGCCAATTGATCATCTGTAGGAACGAAATCTACCTCAACCTTACCCTTTTCCACATTATCTCGAATAAAGTGGTGTCTGATATCAATGTGCTTTGTTCTGGAGTGATGGACTGGGTTTTCAGTTATAGCAATAGCACTTTTGTTATCACAATGTATTGGTGTCTTCTTGAAATTAAACCCATAGTCCATTAGTTGATACTGCATCCACAGAAGTTGAGCACAGCAACTTCCTGCAGCAACATATTCTGCTTCTGCAGTAGAAGTTGCTACTGAATTCTGTTTCTTGGATGACCAGCCAACTAGTCTGCCACCGAGGAATTGACAACCTCCACTTGTACTCTTCATGTCTAACCTACAACCTGCAAAATCTGCATCTGTATACCCTTCAAGTTCAAAGTTTGAGTCTTTGGGATACCAAAGACCCATGTTAGGAGTACCTGAAAGATATCTAAAAATGCGCTTAACAGCTTTCATATGTGATTCTTTAGGATCAGCCTAATACCGAGCACACAAACAAGTTGCAAACATGATATCAGGCCTGCTAGCTATTAAGTAGAGTAAAGAACCAATCATTCCTCGATATGTGGATTGACATACTGGTTTACCAGTTTCATCTTTACTAATTTTATCCTGAGTACCCATAGGAGTGTGTATGGAAGATAAATTTTCAAATTTATATTTCTTAAGCATGTCATGCACAGACTTACTTTGATTTATGAAAGTGCCATCAGGCTTTTGTTCAACTTGTAAACCAAGAAAGTAAGTAAGTTCTCCCATCATACTCATCTGATACTGAGATGACATTATCTTAGCAAACCAGTCACACATTGACTTGTCAGTGGAGCCAAAAATAATATCATCTACATATATCTGAATGAGTAGGATGTCAGAACCTTTCCTTTTTGAAAATAATGTTTTATCAATTTTACCTCTTATAAACTTATTTTCAATTAAGTACTCAGACAGGGTATCATACCAGGCTCTGGGAGCTTGTTTGAGCCCATAAAGAGCTTTATCAAGCTTAAAAACGAAATTACGAAATTTAGGATCAACAAAACCTGGTGGTTGTTTGACATAAACTTCCTCCTGTAGTTTTCCATTAAGAAAAGCACTCTTGACATCCATCTGATAAACTTTGAAATTCTTGAAAGCTGCATATGCAAGGTACAACCTAATAGCTTCAATTCTTGCAACTGGTGCAAAAGTTTCATCATAGTCAATGCCTTCTTCTTGCCTGTAACACTGACCAACCAGTCTTGCTTTATTTCTAATGACAACACCATCCTTGTCCATCTTGTTTCTGAACACCCACTTAGTACCGATAATAGTTTTGCCAGCAGGAGGTGGTACTAAGTTCCAAACTTTATTTCTTTCAAACTCTGTCAGTTCCTCTTGCATAGCTTCTACCCAGTCTTCATCTAATAAAGCTTCATCAGCTTTCTTTGGTTCCATGGTAGATAAAAAGCTTGAGAAGAAACAAAAATTTGCAGTTGCTTGGGGTTCAAAGTCTAACTTTCTTCTTGTTTGAACACCTTGTTCAATTGGACCAATAATATTAGAATGACGATGATCTCTGTGTTCCCTTAAATTGTTTCCTAAAGGAGCATTTGAAACAAGGTTAACAGTATCTTGTTGCAGTGATGTGTTGTCTATCTGATACTGAGCTGAAGTTTGGTCAGTATTAGACATTTCAGGTTGCTGTTCTTCCTGATTTTGCAGATTTGAGGTGGATTCTTGAAATGTACTTGAAGATTCACCTTCTTCATAGGTGGAATTGTTCAGATCAAGTATTGGAGACTCATTATTGAGGTTCTCAGGAATGTCTGCCTCAGAATTTAATACATTTTAATTGTAATGAGTTCTTTCTTGATCAGTATCAAGCATACCATGATCAACATAGTATGGGTGAGACTTGGGCTGTTCAGCAATTGAGTTTTCTGGAGTGCATAGAATTTCTATGCCACTGATGTCTTCTGTTGCTGAGGTGGAGTGCTCATTCTGATCTTCATCAAATGTGACATGAATGGATTATACAATTATCTTAGTTGGGATAATATATACTCTGAAGGCTTTAGAATGTTGAGAGTAGCCCATGAACACACCTTCATTTGCTTTGGGAGCAAATTTGTTGAGATTTTGTTTAGTACTGAGTACAAAACATTTACTCCCAAAGATGTGGAAGTATTCCACATTAGGAATCTTGCCATTATATAACTCATAAGGAGTCTTTTGATGTCTCTGGACAATTGTAGCTCTGTTTTGTGTAAAGTTTGCACAATTGACAGCTTCTGCCCAAAAAATCAGTGCCAGGCCAGCATGGCATAACAGAGTTCTTGTAGCTTCAATAAAGGTTCTATTCTTTCTTTCTACAACACCATTTTGTTGTGGTGTATAGGCTGCAGAGAAGTTTTGTACGATTCCTTTTGCTTCACAGAAATCAGCCAATACTGAGTTCTTAAACTCAGTACCATGGTCACTTCGTAGTTGTTTGACCTTGTTGCCTTTTTGAAGTTCTTCTCTTTTAATGAAGGCAATGATTTCTGTTGTTGCATCTGCTTTAGTCTTGAGAAAAATAACCCAAGTGTATCTTGAGAATTCATCAACCAGGACTAATGTATAGATCTTTTTGGCCAAAGATGGTGTGCTGATGGGGCCAAAAAGATCCATATGTATCATTGTAAGAGGTTCATTAATGGAATGATTAACCTTTGATTTGAATGAACTCTTCGTCTGCTTGCCCATTTCACATGCTGAGCATAACTTATCTTTTGAATAAGTAATAGTGGGCAACCCTCTCACCAGTTTCTTCATACTGAGCTCATTAATATTTCTGAAATTTATGTGAGAAAGTTTCTTGTGCCATAACCAGTGCAACTCTGGCTTGACCTTAGACAGCAGGCATACTCGAATAGTAGGATCTATTTCAGATAAGTTGACCACATAGACATCCTTTTCTCTTCTAGCAATGAGTACAGGTTGCCCTTTATCATTGTAAATGATTCATGCAACCTTTCTGAAACGAGCTTCATTGTCATCATCACACATCTGACTGATACTGAGCAGATTGTGTTTAAGACCCTCTACATAGGCAACTCTTTTTAAAGTTATGTTGCATGCCTTGATTACACCATAACCTCGTGTTTTTACAATAGAATCATCTCCAAATTTGACAGAAGGACCCTTCTCTGGTGTATAATTAAGAAGGTACTCCATACTGCCAGTCATGAGTCTTGAGAAGCCACTATCTAAGTACCATTTCCTGTCACCCTGCACAAGACACAAAATAAAGATTAATTCCTTTTAGGAACCCATTTTTGAATGGGACCTTTGGTAGGAGAAACAGAGATAGACCTGATCTCTTTTATTGGAGAGTTCAGTATTACTTTAGGAGAAACCTTGGAGGTTTTCTTGGATGATACTGACTTTGTTTTTCTCTTTTTCTTTGGTACTGAGTACCTAGGATTCGATAGATCAGTCCAGCATTCATCTCCTTTATGACCAGTGTGATGACATCTATAATATTTTCTAGGTCTATTTCTGAACATGTTTTCATAAGGAATTTTAGAAAACTGTTTAACTTTTGGTAGATCAGTATTAGTGAGTTTTGCAAACTTTTGACTTAAGACTTTAATCTGATCACCAATGGATTTCAAAATGTTATTTTTGTCATGTTTTAATGGAGTATTAATTTTATGTTTAACTGATTTCGAAGGAGATGAAATTGGGGTCTTATTTTTGTTAGGCATGGAAGTATTTTTATCATTTGACTTCTTGATTTTGCCACTTGAAGATCCTGTTGAAGTTGTTTTCTTTTTATCATGTTTTAGAATGACAACTTGAACAGGTTCTTTAGATTCTTGAGTAGTTGACTTTGCTGTTCCTGTAGATTCAGTATTAGTTAAAACATTTTGAGTAGTAGTGGTTTTCTTTTCTGTAGACTCGGGGTCTTTATATATCTCAAAAGTAGTTGTGTTAAATAAAACTTCAAATGGTGGAACAGCAGAAGTGTCATACTGTTCAATTTCAAGGTCAGTATCAAAAATTTCTTTTTCAGGAAATTCAATACTGAGCTCTTGTAGTTCAGTATAGCACTTAGAACAGATGGAAGGACCAATTGATTTTTCAAAAAAGATTTTATCCTCATCATCTGACTCAGTTTGACAACCTACTTCACAAAATTTTTTTGCTTTTACAAACTGAATAGGGTTCATTTCAGAAAATTCTTCAAATAAATCAGCAAAATTATTTCTATTTTTTAACTGAGGATCAACTCCAAGTGCAGCCCTTACATTTTCTGGAAATTGTTGATTTAGACATTTATTTAATTTAATAGATGCATTTCCCCAAGATTTACACTGATTTTCAAATTTTTCTTTTTCTAACTTGTGTAAATGAGCTTTGTCAGCTAATCTTTGGTTAATGTCTTGTAAGTTTAAAAAATTTAGTTCTAAATCTTTAAATTTTGCTAATTTATCTAAGTGTTCATTATTTACCCTTTCAAGTTCCAGAATTGTTAATTTTAAAGCTTTTTCTCTCTGTACTAAAGTTTTAAGATCAACAATCATATACTCAAAAATCTTTTCCGTTTCATTCACTGAATAAGTTTGAAAGGAACTCACCTTGTACAACTGAGTGGAATCCCAGTCAGTTTGAAATGAACTTTTCAAATCATCTTCAGTGAAAGCCATAAAGGCTTTGTTTTCAACGTCTTCCTCATCATCACTGAGCTCTTCATCCATCCAAGCTTCAGAGTAAAGTGCTTGATGAGGTGCTCCATTCCCTGCTGCATTCTTGCCCTTGCTCCAGTTCTTTAGCTTGACATATTTGTCTCTATACCGTTTAGCTCGGTATGCAATCTTGTCATTCTGATCAGTTTCAGTTGACTTAGTATGACAATTTGCAGCAATGCGCCCAGGCTTTCCACACCTATAGCAAAGACCTGATCTTGGGTCAGTATTGGAAGAGCCAACACCAAGCCTCTTCTTTTTCAACTGATCCAGCTTCATAGACATAAGAGCCATTTGAGTTTCAAGCTCTTCTGTCTCAGCATCAGCTAGATCAACTTCTGGTTCTTCTGGCTCAGTCACAGTAAATGCCTGTTTCACAACTAGAGCCATGCCAGTGGAAGATTTGTCAGTTTTCTTCCAGTTGATCAGTCTTGCAGCATTATTCTCCTCATGATTCAACATTAGACCATACAAAGTTTGAAGAGTGTATGACTCAATGTTGTTAGCAGCATTGACAGAATTTGTCATGTCAAGAAATTGTTGAGGAAGACTATCCAAGAACTTTTGAACAAGCTCTCCTTCCTCCTTCAAAATGCCTACACTGATTAAATCATGGATAACAGTATTGAATCTGTTATAGAGAGTGGTGATGTCTTCATTAGGAGTTGAGAAGAAGTTTTCATATTTTCTTCTCATGTTGCTTTTTCTTTGCAACCTCACCTTTGCTGTGCCTTCATAGGTGACTGATAGGCTGTCCCACATAGCCTTTGCTGTTGGCAATTTCATAATTGCATTAAGTATTTCTTTGGTAACAGCATTACCAATCACCCCCTTTGCTCTTGAGTCTAGACTGAATAACTGACGGTCAGTATCAGTCCAGGTATGTTTCAGTTTTGGAACTGTCCTTGTGCTCTCAGGAGCATCATCAGTAGCAGCAACGGGTTCCACAGTTTGTGGAATGATGGGACCATCATTTAGCACAGTGAGCATCTCATGGTGAATAGATTCAAGATACCACTGAGTTTTAAGCTTCCATTGATGAAAGTCCTTTCCATCAAAGATGGGCACTCCCTTACCAGACATAACCGGTGCTATGATAGTAGACATTTTGGATTTTTGAGTGTTGGAGGGATAAATATAGGGAATGGCTGCCAGGGTTATAGATCGACTAAATAAAGATTAATTTAGCCCGCTCTGATACCAGTTGTTAGGTCACAACAACCCTGGTTTATAATGTTAATTGATAGAATATTATACTTAGTGAAATATTAAAGTGATAACACAAGAATATAATCAATGTATAAATCCACTAAGTGTGGCTTGTTGCGGAATAACAAGACCACTGATCAATTACAAAAGATGTGAATATAAGTTTGTGAATTGGTAAGTACTCCTTTGCAAGATGATCTCTATTTATAGTGTTATAGAGATCTTACATAATGAGCAAAGGAGTAACCGAAGGACTAAGTAAATGAAATGACTAAGATCAAGGGATTTGATCTTAGTCCGTTACTATACTGAGTATCACTCAGTCCTTCAACCCAGTATTAGTTTTTCAATACTGAGTGCTGATACTGAGTGGCCAGTATTGGCCAAACTCAGTGTTACTACTAACTTAGGCTAATTTAATCTACCTTTTAATCTAAGCTAGTCTAGGTTGTTTTGTTATCCTAAGATACACAAAGGGGTAAGGCTTTTTGCCTTAACACTCTTGTAATAGCGTTGCCTAGTAAAGAACACTCCGTCTTTACTTCTTGGGTAACGTGTTAGGTTTATCCTTTGCAGCACGATATTTGTGATAACGAATACGAGCATGGTAGAAATTATCAACTCCTGTACTCGAAATCATTTCTTGACCTCTTGATTTAAAATTGTGTGATAACGACAAAGAACATATCAGTTCGTTGAGCACGGCCGTGCATTTTCAGTTTATTATCATGTCAAGGGACCCTTAAATATCTCTCCTAAGAATGAGGTGTAGGAAAACCTGGTAGGATTCACATGACGGAACTTGAATCCCACATACCGGATCTCTACTAGTCAATGAGATCACAAGAAGATTAAGATGAAGAACGTTACCTTTAGATTGCTAAAGAATGATGCACCTCTACTGCAACACTTGAACACGCTGCAAGACCGCGTTGTACCAACAAAGTATCACACAAGAACTTGTATGTGTGTGTTTCGGTTGAACCACAAACCGAGAACCCTATGGGGTTCTTCCCCTTGGTTGACGGTCGAAAGAGAGAGGGGAGGAGCGATTAGGGTTTAAGTGATGCAAGTGTGTAACCCTTAAGCCTTAACCTTAGTCCCTTATTTATAAGGAATAAGTTACCATTAAGTCCTTGGAGTTTAATTATGTTTAATTACATAATTAAACTTCCTATTAACACTTTAAACCCTTGGACTTTTACTAGTTAATTAATTAACTATTAATTAACTGTCCGTTAAATATTTAACTTAATATTTAACTTTCCTCTTAAATAATAATTAACTTATTATTTATTCTCTTCTTTATAATTAACTTAACTAGTTAATTATTCCACACAACTTACTTTATTCGGTTGTCCATTATTGGGTGTGGTAGTGGTGTGACCCTTTAGTGCCTTATAACATTGGACACGTTGACACGTGTACTTATCTGTGCACATAAATCCTTCAGACTCCCACTTGTGCAAGTTAAGTATCACTTACTGATCATCGTTGGCCTAAAGCGGTCCCAAGCCAGACATTTAAGATAACCACGTTATAAGAACTCTTACATCCAGAGATAATATTCATAAATTAATAACACTAACAGATTTTCCTTTCGCATCATGATATTTCTTAATTTGAGTAATAAACATGGAGCAGGGATCTTGTTCTATATACTCGAATTTTCTCGACACTGATTTCGACTTTCTGCAGTAACGGATTACCGAATGATCTAATCATTCTCCGAGCGCGGCCACGCATTTCAGTAGTCTTAATCGTCAAGCGGCCATGAAATATCTCTTCTAGTTAAAGAAGGTGCAAATTCCATCTTGACAATTTGTGTTATCTTGCCCACGACTTCCGCTGTCTTAGTCAAGTTCCTTATGATCACCCTTTTACGGTATGACGTTAGATAAATGCTAAAGATCATAAGTTATCGCGTCTCAAACTAAAAAGTCTCAGGTCAGAGGAAATCTACTCGAAATTATTTATGCTTGAGCTCCATGAAGTAATCTCGATCTTTTGGTCACGTCTAATGTTTAGCAAACTCTGTAAACATCTATGAATATTTATTTTAACAATACTTGTTTCTCTATTCAATAACTATGAATAGATAAATATTCATAATGGTATTAACTCCTGAATCTAGCTCCCACTATATTCAAGCAACCACAGACATTTTAGATACTCAAAACTTTGTGTATCAAGGATATATTTAAAACATGTTAAGAATAGATAATGTGAAAATATTACGTAAAACTTTCTATTTCAATCCCATGAAATGTTATTACATAATGTATCGATTTCAAACATATCTATGAATCTAATCAAAAATCACTAGCTACCAATATCTAGGTACTGCATGCCTATAGCGTGTGCATGTTTCTCATGCTTTGGTCCAGCTAGTGGTTTTGTCAACGGGTCAGCAACGTTGTCATCCGTTGGTATTTTCTTAATTGTAATATCACCTTCTCTAACATACTCACGTATGAGGTGATATTTTCTGCGCACATGCCTGGTCTTTTGATGCTCTCTTGGTTCAACAGCTTGCGCTATTGTTCCACTATTATCACAGAATATTTCGATGGATCTAGAGATACTGGCAATAACTCTAAGATCCTCGATAAAATTCTTAAGCCACATTGCTTCCTTTCCAGCATCATTTGCCGTAATGTACTAAGCCTCTGTAGTCGAATCTGCTATCGTATCTTGTTTCTGACTCTTCCAAGATATAGCTCCTCCGTTTAGTGTGAATACAAATCCCGATTGTGATTTGTAATCGTCTCTGTCGGTTTGGAAGCGTGCATCTGTGTAACCAGTTACACGCAATTCTTCCATTGAACCTCCAAAGACCAAGAACATTTCTTTCGTCTTTCTCAAATACTTGAGAATGTTCTTGACAGCCACCCAATGGGCCTCACCAGGATTCTTTTGATATCTGCTCGTAAGACTTATGGAGTAAGCAATATCGGGCCTAGTACATAACATGGCATACATTATTGATCCAATTGCCGAAGCGTATGGTACCAAACTCGTCCTAGCTATTTCCTTGCTAGATGTAGGACTCTGAGCTTTGCTCAGTGTAATGCCATGTGTCATTGGAATGAGACCTCTCTTGGAATCACTCATACTGAATCTCTTCAGTACTTTGTCAATGTATGTACTTTGACTAAGTCCAATAAGCCGCCTAGATCTATCTCTGTAGATCTTTATACCCAGTATAAATGCGACTTCTCCCAAGTCTTTCATCTGGAAACATATACCTAACCAGGATTTTACTCCTTGTAATGCTGATATATCGTTTCCTATGAGCAGTATGTCATCAACATACAAGACTAGGAAGATTACTATGCTCCCACTGAATTTTGTGTAGACACACGCCTCGAACTCACTCTTGACAAAACCAAATTCTTTGATTCTTTTGTCAAAGTGTAAGTTCCAACTTCTAGATGCTTGCTTTAATCCATAAATGGATTTTAGCAATTTGCATACTTTATCAGGATTCTTTGGATCAGTAAAACCATCCGGTTGTATCATGAATACGTCCTCATTCAACTCCCTGTTAAGGAAGGCGGTTTTAACATCCATCTGCCATATCTCATAGTCGTAATATGCTGATATGGCCATAAGAATTCTGATAGACTTAAGCATAGCGACTGGCGAGTAGGTTTCAGAATAATCCACACCATGTGTTTGCGTGAAACCCATCGCGACAAGTCTTGCTTTGTAAGTATGCACTTTCCCATCCATGTCAGTTTTCTTCTTGAAAACCCACTTGCATCCAACAGCACGTGACTGTGGTGGCAAGTCCGATAACACCCAAACTTGGTTGTCATACATGGATTGCATCTCTGCTTCCATAGCCTCGAGCCATCTTTCAGACTCCACGCCATCAGGAGCTTCACTGTAGGTCAATGGTTCTAGTAGACTTCCATCATCTTCATCGATCATGAATCCAAGATACCTTACTGGTTCTTGGTGTGGTCTACTGGACCTACGAGGGTTGCTTGTTTCCTCTTCCTCAACCGGTGGGTCTGGTTGGGGATCAACAATTCTTTGTTGAACTACTGGTTCAACTGAAGTCGTAGGTGGATCTTCGTTCACTTCAATTTCTTGAAGTTCTATTTCTTTTCTTGGAGTTTCTGTTCCTAGAAACTTCTCCTCCAAGAACACACCTTTCCGAGCAACAAAAACTTTGTTGTCTTCTTGATGATAGAAATAATATCCTAAGGTTTCCCTTGGATATCCAACGAAGACACACTTATCTGACTTGGGGTTTAGTTTGTTTGTGAAGTTACATCTAACGTACGCCTCACAACCCCAAATCTTGAGAAAAGACAATTTTGGCTTTCTCCCCGTCCAATGCTCGAACGGAGTCTTTTCTACTGACTTGGTCGGAACTCTATTCAGTGTGAATGCTGCAATCTCGAGTGCATGTCCCCAAAATGATAGTGGTAGGGGAGCGCGACACATTATTGAACGTACCATGTCTAATAAGGTGCGATTTCTCCTTTCTGATACACCATTCATCTGAGGTGTATACGGAGGTGTGAGTTGTGAAACAATCACACATTATTTAAAATGATTGTCGAACTCTTGGCTCAAATATTCGCCTCCTCGGTCCGACCGAATTGACTTTATTTTCTTGCCCAGTTGGTTTTCTACTTCCCTCTGATATTCTTTGAACTTGTCAAAGCTTTCAGACTTTAGTCTCATAACAAAGACATAACCATACCTACTGAAGTCGTCAGTAAAGGTAATGAAGTAGCGGTATCCACCTCTGGCTTCTGGAGTGAAGGGTCCACACACGTCACTGTGTATAATCCCTAACAACTCGCCTGCCCTTTCATTGTAGTGATTGAAAGGGTCTTTTGTCATTTTGCCAGATAAACATGATTCGCATATGGCATATGATTCCAAATCAAATGGTTCTAGAATTCCATCATCGTGGAGCTTCTTAATGCGAGTCTCGTTTATATGACCTAAACGACAATGCCAAAGATAAGTTTGATTCAAGTTACTCTTGGATCTTTTACTTATATGATAAACATCTCGTTCTATGTTATTTAGATTTAACGTATATAGACCATTATGAGAATCTAGCAACCTTCTTATGTTAGTAAGATGGTCACTCAATGGTTGATCATCTTTCATCTTTGACGAAAAGATTTCTTGCAAAATGAACTGCTTACTTTCTTCAGTACTATCTTTAAACGTCTCCTCAAGATACTGGACAAACTCATAGCATGGTTTCTTACGTAGATTATCAGTAAGCTCTGATAATGAAGTAAGAATGAGAATCGACATAAGTTGTGATTCATCTGCCAGATACTGATAATAAGCGTCAAGCTCATCATCCTGGGCATCTTGCCCTGGTTGTCCCTTGGGCATCTCGTCTATCACGTACAATAGATCTTGTGCTTTTAGGAAGTTCCTAAAACGCACATTCCAAACTTTGTAGTTTGGACCAGTAAGCTTCCATTTTCCAGTGATGAGCCTTCGTGATTCAATTGGTGAGTAAAACGGAATTTCTGACACTACAGACATCTATAAGAAAACAACAAACAGTTAGTATAATTAGATAAATAAATAACTTCTAACATTATTACCTTTTAAGAATAATAGTTAGACTAGGATCCATATTTCACGCCCTCTAATGCAAGGTTTGGGCACTTCCCATTAGAGCCACGCTATTTCTGGTAGGTATAGCCATACCAATCGCCTCTTGAACTAGAAACGATTCCTAGATGTTCGGGATATCAAGTTGAACAACAAACTTGTACATGTTTTAATCCCTCTAGTGCATTTTGGGCCGGGACTTCCGATTATCACCAAAATAGATCGTACCACCTAAGACAGTGCGATGCCTTGCGCCGGGACTCCCGATTATCACAAGACCCTACGCGCCCTAACACTCGCAATGATTTGAATCCACATCTAAGGTTCTTTCTCCTTACAATGTGAATATCGTTGAACAAGTGAGGTGTTCCATTAGGTGGGTTGCACTCTGATCTAAGATGTTCTAAAAAGGATTTTCCTTTGTTCGAAAAGTTAGCCAGTTTTTAATTACTTGGTTTTATAAACTAACTGTTTATAAATTCCACTTTTTATTTTGTCTTTATTAAAACTTGGTTTATAAACAAAGTGTTTACTTTACCATTATTAATTTTAAAGCTTGGTTTTCTAAACAAACTGTTTATAATTACCATTATCAATTATTAAAACCTTGGTATTATAAACTAACTGTTTATAATTACCATCTTTTTATTCCAGCTATAATAAATAAATTAGATAAAAATGAATACATGCAATTTCGAGAATTGATATGCCATAACCCCAAAGACTTGCTTTTGTGTTTTGTATATTTAAAATAAAAAAAAACCTTATAAAAATTCTGAAAAATTATAAAAATTTCGAAAATTATTAAATAAACACAATGTCAATTCTTTTGGGTTATGTCATACTAATTAAATAAGTAAACTGATAATTTAAATTACCAAACTGATAATTATTAAATTACCCATAACAACTGATTTCAATTTCCCCCATAATTTTAAGATTATCTTGATTTTAATAAATTATTAAAATCAGTTTTAATTTAAATGTTATTAACCTTTTTAATTTTGATTTGATCCCATGTACCCATATGCCCGAAACTGAGCCTTGGGTAAATGATACTGGATTAAAACATAAGGAGGAATAAACTGGATCACAAAACGAAAACAATCCGAACCAAGACTTGGTTCGGTTCGCCCGGTCCTTCCGTTCGGTCGAACCTAAGCTTGGTTCGGCCGAACCCTATCCCTATTATTTTTTTTATTGTTTTTTTTTATTATTACCGAAAAAAAAGAAAAGAAAAACAAATAAATATATATATATTGTGTTATTCTAATACCAAGAATAATATAACTTTCCTTATTTTGCCTAAAGCCTAATTTGTCTAATAATTCACCAAATCTTGGTAAATCAATTACTTGGACTAATTTTTCTAGGATTTTTACTAGACAAAAAAGAAACCTAATTTTTGTATCTTGAAACCTATTCAATCCAATTATTCAAGAACTTTGAACAATTTTCTTGGATCAAATTACTAGGTTTCTTTCTAAGATAAAAAAACTTTATAATATATATATATATATATTTACGAAAATCGAAAAACAAGGAGGGAAAAAGAACCCTAATTTCTTTTTATCTAGAACCCTATTCAATCCAATTGTTCATAAACTTGAACAATGTTCTTGGATTAAATTTCCTAGGGTTCTTTTTGCTAAATAAAAAGAAACTCAACCGAATCTCATTGAGATTAGTAGGAAGCTCTGAAACCACTGTAGGAAAACCTAGTAGGATTCACATAGCGGAACTTGAATCCCACATACCGGATCTCTACTAGTCAATGAGATCACAAGAAGATTAAGATGAAGAACGTTACCTTTAGATTGCTAAAGAATGATCCACCTCTACTGCACCACCTGAACACGCTGCAAGACCGCGTTGTACCAAGAAAGTATCACACAAGAACTTTTGTGTGTGTGTGTTTCGATTGAACCACAAACCGAGAACCCTATGGGGTTCTTCCCCTTGGTCGACGGCCGAAAGAGAGAGGGGAAGAGAGATTAGGGTTTGAGTGATGCAAGTGTGTAACCCTTAAGCCTTAACCTTGGTCCCTTATTTATAATGGAATAAGTTACCATTAAGTCCTTGGAGTTTAATTATGTTTAATTACATAATTAAACTTCCTATTAACACTTTAAACCCTTGGACTTTTACTAGTTAATTAATTAACTATTAATTAACTGTCCGTTAAATATTTAACTTAATATTTAACTTTCCTCTTAAATAATAATTAACTTATTATTATTTATTCTCTTCTTTATAATTAACTTAACTAGTTAATTATTCCACACAACTTACTTTATTCGGTTGTCCATTATTGGGTGTGTAGTGGTGTGACCCTTTAGTGCCTTATAACATTGGACACGGTGACACGTGTACTTATCTGTGCACATAAATCCTTCAGACTCCCACTTGTGCAAGTTAAGTATCACTTACTGATCATCGTTGGCCTAAAGCGGTCCCTAGCCAGACATTTAGGATAACCACGTTATAAGAACTCTTATATTCAGAGATAAGATTCATAAATTAATAACTTGTTCACTGGAGTGTGAATATCCTGTTAGATTTGCAATAATTAATCACAAGACTTGTGACCACGCTATTAGGCTTGCAATAATCTAATCAACGATCATTTATTATTTCTCTTAACTCTTTGGCTCACGACTTGGTAATATCTTGTTGGTAATATCTTACTAACTTACTAAATTCATTGATACCTTTAATGAATTTAGTCATAGCTCCCACTTACTTTTATCGAATATAAGAATTTCTTAAACTATCACTTTGACTAAAGTCAAGACTTTGACTTTCTTGGTCAAAACTTATAGTTTAATCTTTTTAAGAATTTATCAATTATTAAAGTCATCCTTTGGATTTGCGAATATCCAAAATTCTTGTTTAGGGAATCATGACTTTTAATGATCACTGTATCTAACAAGTATAAAACACTTGAGATGATACTTCCAATTCTTTAAATACTTTAGTATCTTTTAAGAACTTTATTTAATGCCAAAGTCATTTCTTGGATTTCATAAGTACGCAACATTCCTATTAGGGAATTATGACTTGATTAAATATTGTATTTATTATAAGTATGAAACACTTGAACTAATACTTTTAGTTCTTAAATACTTTAATATAGTTTGACCCTTTTTAAGAGTTTATTTAATGCCTAAGTCATTATTTGGATTTTGCGAATATCCAATATTCCTATTAGAGGATTATGACTTCATTAAATTCCTTTATCACAAGTATGAAACTCTTGTAATAATACTCTTAAAGTCTATCTTGATTATATCCAATATACTCATACTATATTAATACTAATGCTTTAAAACGTACTATCATAAGTAATTTATTACTTACGATGTTTTAACTAAGTTCAATAAACTTTGAACTTGATCTTTCCATAAAACTCTTAAATACTTGTATTAGAAAAACTTTCAAATTTCTAGTATCTAAGTAATTGAGCTTCCAATATATTATTATTCATTCAACAATCAAACAAAAATATAAATCATGAGATTATCAGTAAATCAAAACTTGACTTACAATCTAGTCATGAAACTTGACTAGTGTAATTATCACACATGCACACATTATAATTCAACCATGGATTCATAATTTGATAAAACCAAAAACGAGTTTTAATATAAAAATTTTGTCTTAACAAAATAAAATTGTTTTCCATGAATCCAAAATGAAAAATATTGAATTATAAAATCAACTTGGTGTTTGTGGGATTATTACTATCTCATGCAGGCCATATTCATTTTCCATCATCTCTTGCAATAAATGATTGCAAAAGTTGAGTTACTCGTAATAAACTTTACAAGTGTCTTGAAGTGAATATCTAGAATTTGGTCAAGTCAACCGAGGAGCTTGCATTGCCTCCTACCCTTTGACCCTCGCCACAACCAAGACACTGTTTCTCGGTCCTTGCATTGTTTGGTCTCACCCTTAGGCACGTCTTGACTGGGATCGATTTTACCCTTTCCCTTTCCACTGCGCCTCTTTCTCTTTTCACTACCATCATCAGTTACTACGAGATCATTCTTAAACTTGGTCCCCAAACTCAACTCATTAGTCTTGAGCATGGAATGTAGTTCATCAATGGATTTCTCTATATTATGCATGTTGTAGTTGACTACATAAGGCTTATAGTCATCTGACAACGAGTTGAGTATCATTTTTGTTGCTAACTGCAACGGTACTGGGTATCCTAGTCTTTTTAAGACGATCCATGTGCTCTTTCATTTTTATGACATGAGCACTCACTGATGATCCCTTAACCATCTTGCAAGAGTTGAACACTCTACAAGCGTAATATGCTTGTACTGGTTCATTTCTAGCATTCGCGGCAGGGGCATTTAGCATTGCTATTTCTAGGACATTTCCTTTTCTCTCATGCCTAAGCTTAATCCAAAGATCACGCTTCCAATTGAGAAGTTTTGACCCTCTCAATTTGTCCTTTTCTAGAAACAAGCATAGTGAGAGATTATTGGTACGTGTCGTTTTGGTTGTTGCTGCCGTCTACAAATCAAACTCAGTTTAATAAGTAATCATCAACAAATCAAACTCAGTTTAACAGTGCGATGTTCTGCGCCGGGACTCCCGATTATCACAGAACCTTACGCACCGTAACACTCGCAATGATTTGAATCCCTATCTAAGGTTCTTTCTCCATACAATATGAATATCGTTTAACAAGTGAGGTGTTCCATTAGATGGATAGTACTTAGATCTAAGATTTTCTTGGGTTTGTTTAGTCTTAAACTAAACTTAAACTTTATTCCTATTTTAATCCTTTATTTAAAATGTGTGACTTGTATACTCAAGAATTCTACAAGACACCTTTTTAAATCTTAAGAACTTTCTCCTTTAAAACTTATAGTTTCAAAAAGTTTGCGCGATTTATATGTATACCTAAAACGAGGTGTACAAAACGTTTTACTAGGTTTTGTGAAAAACCTTTTCTTTAATAAAACTTACTCGTTTTATTTACTTGAAAAACTGAACCTTACGTTAAACTTTAAAATGTGAATTTTAATTTCTTTATGATCCATGAACTTGAATCATAATCCTAGTTCAACACACCTTGTTTTTCACTTGTTTAATAATAAAATTAAACATTTGTTTTAACTTATTAAATTCGACCGAAACTTATGTCTTAGCGACACATTTACAAACTTTGTGATTTTCTTGTGTAGCTCTCACTAGCTCCAACAACTATGATGGAACTTAAGCAAACACAATCAACGGTTTATACTTGGTGAAACTAATAAACTTATTATATAAAGACTATATATAATAATTCTTAGTTTGTTTAAACCTTTCTTACATTTAACTTGAACTAGTTAAATATAGGTTCTAAAGTTCTCTTGTTATTTAACCCTTGATCATTAATCTACTATTTTACGTAACTCGTAATATAGTTGTATAATTAACTAGTTATAATTACTTATAACTTTATACAATCTAATTACAATATTTATAACTTTTGTATTATTATCTAATTATAATAAAACCTTACTTTGTACAATTTCTAGTTGTTTACAACTTTGTACATTTCTAGTTTAATTATAACTTAATACAAATTCTAGTTATTTTAATATTATAACTACATGATCAAAATAACATATTATTTAATGTTCCACTTAATCTTGTATTTAATATATATAATTTATTACCTTAAAGACTTATAATATTCTAATAAGAATATTACACATAATTTATACATATTTAACTTGATCTAATTAAAATACGTATAAACTATTTTATCCTTTAAAAATGCATTTTCTTTTAAATATTTAAAAATCTCGAAAAATATATATTGATATAAGTACATCTTGTTAATTTTAAAAAACTTAAAAATTAACACCTCCTTTTTATCCTTAATTAAATTTAATTAATTAAACTCTTATCTTGTTCTTGATCAATTAAAACTTTGTTTTAACTTTCTTGATCAAAAACATCTTTTTAAGGATTAATTCTAATCAATCCTATCTAAACAATAATCTTTATTTAAACTGTAGGATAGATTATAACCTTAATAAATTTATTTAAACTTTTTAATTCAAACCTTATAGACAAAAGAAAAACTTTGTCTAGATTTCTAGGTTTAAAGAACTAGTTTTAATAAATCTACTAAAACAATAATTGAACCTATTAAACATGAACTTATTTAATTATCTAGGTTTTAGATTATTATTTCAATTAATCCTCTTAACCAATTAAACTAAAATATTTTAATGTTCTTGGTCCTAGGGTTCTTTAGGGTTTCGAAAAATCTTAAGCCTAAGAATCTTTTTCACCAATTAAACTTAACTAGTTTAACATACTTGGTGTCAAAGGTTCCTCCTAGATTTTGAAAATCTAAAGGATTAGGAAAGAATACTTTTGACCAATTAAACAAATCTAGTTTAACATACTTGGTCATAAGGTTTTCCTTGATCACGAAAAACTTGTAGGGCAAGAATCCTTTTGATCAATTAAACTAGACTAGTTTAATGTTCTTGATCCTAGGGTTCTTTTCTACATATGTCGAAAATTTCTAGGGTTAGAATCTTTTTGACCAATTATACTAAACTAGTTTAATATTCTTGGTCCTAGGGTTCTTTTTCCCTTTTTCAAAAATTATAGGGAAGAAAAAGAAGAAGGACAAAAAATAATAATAAAAAAACTTGGAAATTAAACAAACAAAAAACTTTGTTATTCTTGTTTAGATTTCTAAACCAACGCTCTGATACCCCTGAAGGGTTTCATTGTAACCGATTGACCACTTGGGTCAACCTCCTAGTATACTTGGTTCGACCATACTGACAAGAACATGACTCTTGTCGGTTTAAACCAACTAGCTAGTTTAATCCCTAAAGCGGAACTAAGATTAAACTTAATCCTTAACCCCTAAAGGATTGGGGTGTTGGAAATCTAAACTAGATTAACAAGAAAGAAACTTTGTACGAAAAACTCGAACACACACACAAGCTTGTGTGTGTTCGTCGAACACTGACCAAGAACCCTAGGGTTCTTGGTTCATCGACTTCGAACAAGAGGGAGGGGGAAAAAGGGTTTTCCAAATCTTACCTTAATCTTGCTTAAGTAAGTCCACTGATGATGAACACGATGAGAGATCCTCTAGTTGATCACTTGCAATGATCCTTGTTCTTCAAGACTTGAAGAACACGAAGAACGAACGAAGAACACGAAGAACACAAGGCTTGTGTTCTTCCTTGTGTTATTCGGCCGAAATGGGGAGGACGAGGAAGCCAAATTTCGTGGCTAGGGTTGAGGGAACAAGCATCTAAAAGGGAACCCCAAGCCTTATATTTATAATAGAAGGACTTTCACTTAGGGTCATTCTAGTTTAATTAAGATTAACTTCTTAATTAAACTTATCCTTTTGCACAACCAACCCTTATAGTTTATCTAGTTATTATTGTTTCACTTAACTATTAAATGTCTAATATTTATACACTTAATATATCTCGGTATTATACATACACGAAATATATACTTGTATTAATACTTTTAATAATTAATTATATAATAAACTTTATATAATCTAAACAATAATATTATCCAATTACCATATGATTTAATTGCCTTAAATCATATTATCGATAATCTTTAATTAACACATTGTAAATTTACTCAACTAGTAAATATATAAATACTTGTATTAATTAGTTAGATAAACTAATCTAGTAATAAGTTGAACTTAACTTAATATTTAACTGATTCATAAATGACTATTATGAATCATTCCTCTTCCAAGTATCATTACATATCTTACTCGTATTACATGCACTCATCGGTGTGACCCTTAAGTGTTTCGTAGGCATGGATATATCAGCATAGGTTGACTAACTGTGCACATAATTCCAACAGACCATGCAACAACGCCATGGTGAAAGGCTCGTGCCTAAGGCTTACATATGTTGAAGTCCAACTTGACACTCATTTACCCATAATAAGTTGTATTTTTTATACGTATTAAAATAAGTGAGCTATATGAGCCAAATATATATAATTATTAGTTAGTTAATAAATTTGTTGGATATGCCAAAGATGACGAAAACATTGATGAGCTATGTTATAAATTTATAATTATGTGTTTTTTTATCTTTGTTTGTATAATTGTAATTTATATACAAAATTATCATATAACATTACGCTTTAGATGCGTCATGATCTCGCCATGGCTTCGCCATAGCTCGCAAAGGCTCGATGCTTAACCATGTCGTCACGCCACGCCTCAGATTATTTAGAACATTGATAGTATTAAGTCACATGAAATGTTCAAGAGAAAGCCAACATCAGTAAAAAAACAACTTAAATGTAAAAAATAGAAAAAAAAACTATTCAGTATTTGATAAATGTTATATATATACAATGCGGCTTTGTTTGCTTAACAAAAAAGTAGAGCTTGAAGTTCATTTATTCACATTTTAAAAAAAGTTTTGTATATTGTATGGCACCAATTTAATGCGGCAGCGGGTACCCTGTGCAACTATATATTTTGAGGCGAGCAAAAGTTGTTTGATTACACATTTTTCTAATAATATTAGGGAACCAACGCTACGAGTCAATAACGATATGAAGAATATGGTGGTGGCGTTCGGTAGCAAGGTTGGTGGCGAGTATGATAATTACTTATTCAAAGTTTGACATTCAATTGACAGTAAAAAAAAAATAACTATTTTTAAAACATCTATTTGCTCTTGGCTAATAAGTAAATAGAATAATTGACAAATATTATCTCTTTTGGCTACAATATAATTAGACTTATGACAACAAGAGATTGTCTATTAAAAATGACTTTTATAGTTGAATTGTGTAGTGTTGTTTTTATTAGGAAAATTTATGTTGAAAGTGAATTTTCACCAACGTTGCCTCATGTAATTATTGTATATTGGTTATATATATTTAATGGTTGATAGCTTTGCGTGTTGGAATGTGCTTCACGTACATGACATATAGTTATATGGCTAGACGCATGTGAGCCTAAAGGGTCAAACACTTATACACCAAACACTATTTAATATATATAATATAATTAGGGTAATATTGATGATTTAATTAGCAAGTTCTTTGTAAAAAGTAGCAAAACATTCATATTTTTCGGTCCACATGTTGCGCCGATTGGCAAAGAACCCTAGGGTTATTTGTCTTTTAATTTTCGTAATTTTTTTAAATATGGGGTTAAAAATATGATTTTTTGGAACTCTAATTGCTACTAGTTACAAAAACTTAAAATAAAAAATTGATCTTGTTAATTGAATTTTTTATTTTATTTGGCTTGGTTTTTTATTTTAATTTTTAATTTTTCATATGGCAAAACATGTATTTTTTCCATATCCCAAGCCAAAACCTAGTCAAATGTTGATTGATTGTGCAAAACCGATGAAAACCTAGACCCATTTTGTTTTGTGAATGAATGTGTTGCGATTGATTGTTGTTTGGAAAAGCCGTGTTGTAATTTCAATTTTTATTTATTTTTGTTACCAATTTTTGGGGCAAATTTCAGTTGTAAATGTATTAGAATAGTTGTATTTTTATTACTTTTATCACTTGTAATTTGTTGACCAAGAATGAAGAAAAAATTGAAGAAAAACAAGATTTTCGGCACCTCCTGCGCAGCTGCACGAAAAACAGAATTGTAGGAGTTCCCGAACTCCGTTGGACCTGAAACCACCACCAAACTTTCCGTATCTCAAAGATGTAGAAAAGTCAAGAAGGCCGGGAAGACTGAAACTGGCGTCTTCGAGGGCGAATTTCACTCTGAACGAAGCTGAAATGTTTGGACAGGTTCTTCAATTCACTGTTTTGGGTAATTTTGGGTTCTTCTTGCTCTTGGAGCGAGCGGGAGCCCACTGGGTTTATGTTGGCCCATTCGGGTTCATGTTAACCCGTCCCCTAGTTTGACCCTTCGGTCCGTCGTGATTACTCACGTGACGGAACTTAGGTTATCATCGGTCGAGGTTTTGCACAAATTGTGTTGCATGTTTTACTATATGTTTGTAGTTGTGACATAACTTCTATATGATACAAATAATAAAACAATTAAAAATATAATTTTTTAACACAAACATTAAAACATCCAAAATTTTTAATCATCTATTATTACTTGTTAATCATATGATTACTCTTTAATCTAAACTTGTCTTTTGAGATTAATACAATAACTTCAAATATGATTTAAAACTTAAAAAATTCATTTTTTTATCATCAATGATTACTTGTTCATCAACGATGATTATTTAATAATCCATGATTACTGTTTAATCATCAATAATTACTTTTTAATCATCTATGATTACAGTTTAATCATCTATGATTATTCTTTAATCTAAACTTGTTTTTGAGATTAATACAAAAGACTAAATATGATTTGAAACTTATAATTTTATAATCGCTAAAACGTTTTTACCACTTATTAAACCGACTTATGAAGTGGTATGAATGAAGTACATGATTCATTCATATCTTAAATAATTTTTTTCTTAAAATTTCATACCTAAAATTTAAGTCACGCCGTCCAATTGGTTGAAATCACTTGCTTCTATTTTTAAATACACGTGAGACGTGGTTTGAATTTAGATCCGAGGTCATTATTGTCTATGCGTGAAACCTAGATTTATTTTGACACGAGTTCACATTGGATGACTTAATCGAGTTAACGGCGAGACCTTGACACGAGGCGAAGATGCGACAAAAATGCCACTTGACCCTAGATGCTTTTTCACTAGGTGCCATGAAGTCCCATAACTCTAAGAGTTGCACTTGTAATGCAATTGTTGATCGTCACCTACCTATTGGATCTATCATTGCTAGAAGATCAACTGATGTGATGATAGAAGTCAATGAGGATCTTAGCTTTTAATTAAATTAATTGGGTAGTTAATTTTTTAAAAGAAATTATTATTGAAAATACTATTTTTTGAACTTTGTGTGTTATACATATAACAACAACAAATCAAAACCTAAGTATCTCCACTCTAAAATCAGTTCTTGAAAATTGAAACTGACTAATATCAACTTTATCGACTAATATCAAACTCTAAGGATTGTTCTTAGAGATGAGAACAAGTTGATACACCTATAAGAGACCTTACATGAGGCACCTCCTACCAATGCTTCTGTTGTTGTTCGTCAAGACTTTACCGAAACGTTTAACGAACACCAAAAAGTCGCTACTCCTATGCTTGTGAGCATGAACCCCGAGATCCGAAAGAACTTCGAGGAACTCATAGCATATGACACGTTAAGCGAGTTGAAAATGGTATTTCAACAACAAGCAGAACATGAACTGTTCAAAATAGTTAAAGCATCCCACGCTTACAAGCAGGAGAACAGCCAATCAGTTAGCACTTACATCTTGAATATGAAATCCTATTTGATCAAATGAAGCGTCTTGGTTACCCCTTACCACAAGTTCTTGGAATGAGCTTGATTCTTACCTCACTATCCAAGGACTATGACCAGTTTGAAAAGAGTTTTAAAAGTACATAGCATGGGGAAGACAATCGGTGAATAACATGCTATGGTAAAACTGGTTGAGCAAGGGTTACCCAATACTTTTCTAGCAATCGGGGAAGGTAAAACCGCAAGCACGAGGAAAGAGTCTAGGTAAGGGTAAGCTAGTTTACTTTTCCAAACCTACGATTCTCCCACCTGTTAAAAAGGAGCACCATGCAAAGGATATTTCTTGCCATCATTGCGATGAAACCGGCCATTGAAGGAGGAACTGGTCTGCCTACTTGGCAGAGTTGATGAAAGATAAATGTGTTCTAGCTAGCACATTAGGTATCTTAATTATAGAACTCTATACTTTCCTAATAAATCTCGAGTGTATGACACTAGTTATGGAACTCACATTTACACAAATGTGCAAGATTAAAAGTGAAGTAGAAAGCTAAAAGAATTGGAAGTTGTGATCTCATCCTTCCTAATGCGTTAATTATTGTTTTAAACAATTGTCAATTATGCATTGTTTAGCTTATTCGTTTGTTGAATAATGATTTATTCAAACTATTATGGATTATGATATTTTGTTTTATGAAAAATAACATATTTTTATAACTATTCCTTGTAATAGTATATTTGAAATTAATATGCATGATCCTAATTCAAACGATAGTTCTATATATAAATGTAGCACTCAAGAATCCAAATTGGTTTGGATTCCACTTACCTAGAACATTGTCATCTTTGCCACATAAACAAGAAACGCATTTTGAGGCTGCCACATGATGGGCTTCTTAACAAATAATCATGAATCGTTTAATAAATGTCTCTCTTGTATATTATGGAAAGATAACAAGAAAGCTTTTCTCCCATGTTGGCGAAAAAGCTAATAATCTACTTGGACTTATACATACTGATGTATGCGGCCCTTTTAGAACTATGACTAGGGAAGGTGCCACCTACTTTATCACTTTCAATGATGATATCAGTCGCTGTAGTTATGTTTACTTGATTAAACATTAACATGAAAGCTTTGATGATATCAGTCGTTATGGTTATGTTTACTTGATTAAACATAAACATGTAATCTTTGAAACGTTCAAAGCTTTCTAAAGTAAAAGTAGAAAATCAACTCGGCAAGACAACAAAGGCTTTCAGTCCTGATTGAGGATGAAAGTACATGAGTCAAGAGTTTCTGGATCATCCAACACATCGTGAGATTGTCTCGCAATTCACTCCTCCATACGCTCCACAAGATAATGGTGTGTATGAAAGGAGATATCGGACCCTGTGTGACATGGTTCGGTCTATGATGAGTCCTACTACTCTTACACTATCCTTTTGAGGGGCATGCACAGAAGTCTGCTGCTCGAATACTTAATATGGTTCCGACCAAAAGGTTAAAAAGACACCATATGAAATATGGCATGGGAAAGTCCCAAATCTGTCTTACTTGAAGATCTGGGGTTGTAAGGATCTCGTGGAACGAGACACGCCGAACAAACTTGAACCAAAATCTATCAAGTGTATCTTCGTTACTATTTTACTACCCACCTGAGAACAAATTGTTGTTGCTCGGTAAGCTGGGTTTCTTGAGAACTGTCTCATTTCACAAAGCAAGTGGGAGCACTATAGACTTTGACAAGATTCAGAGTGAAGATGCACAACCTTCTGGTAACACTAGCAAATATCACACTGAGGCTGAACATACAGATGTTGGACCACATGATGATGTTGATCCCATTCATAGGTCCGCAAGGACACCTCAAGCACCTGAACGATACGGTTTCCACACCGATGCTGAGGAACAAAGTTTAGAGGGTCATTATGAACCCCCTAACTGTCAAGTTGCATTATCGAAATTTGAATTCGAAAAATGACTTGAAGCTATTAATGCGAAAATGAAATACATGAAAGACAATCAAGTTTTGAACTTAGTTGATCTTTCTCAAAATAGTAAGACTGTTGACATGGATGAAAATATACACACCTATGAAGCTTTTCTAGTAACAAAAGGTTACACTCAATCCTAATGGATTGACAATGGTGAAACCTTATCGCCTGTTACAAAAGACATTAGGATTCTTATAGCCAAAGTAGTGTACTATGACTATGAGATTTGATTAATGATGAAAACAAAACGTTTGTTTTACCTAAAACCCAAACTGAGCATGTGTATATATGAAAGCTAGTGGGATCATTGTCGTTTCTCAAGTCATACATGTTGATGACATGTCACTCATGTGAAACAATATACCAATGCTACAAGATGAAAATTCTAGCTTGGAAAATGTTTTGACATGAAGGATCGTTGGAATACGACATACATACTTGAAGTAAAGATCTATAATGATAGATCAAAGCGGTTGATTGGTTTAAGTCAAACTGCTTACATTGACAAAATTCTAAAATGGTTTAGAATGAATGGTTCCACGCGAGGAATTCCTCGTATGCAACACAATGTAAACTTGAGTGAGACTCAAGAACCTTCCACACCTGATGTGGTGAAGTGAATGAATGTAATCCCCTATGAATCGGTATTCCATTCATCACGTACGTTGTATGGTGCACTAGACCTAATGTAACATTCTCACGTAACCTTACTAGAATATACCAACAGAATCCACGAGAGAGTCATTGGATTGTTATTAAGAACACATTGACGTATTTTTGAAATATTGGATATATGTTCCTTGGTTATGGTGGAGATACCAAACTGAAACTAAGTATACTTGCTATACTTGTGCTGGTTTTGAAATAGGTCGTGATGACGCTATATCCTATTTACGAAGGTTCACTACATTCGAATGATTTATCGAGATATGTGAAATTCGTACTCTTAAAAGTTCAAACAGATAACTAACTAGCTGACGCTTTATCGAACTCAATGTCTTGTACCAAACATATTGAATATGAATGGAACATTTGACTTCGACAAGCTAGTAGTTTCATGTAAGTCTATTTTAGTATTTGAATAATGGAACGTTGAGCAGTTTATATTGGAATAAATTGATACATTTGATATGATCGTTTTTATATGAATATCTATTGTGTTCTATATTTGCATGTTTATATCCTTGAATATTTACTATGTTTTATATTCTAAATTGTCCGTTGTCATATTAATAATATGGGAATATTATTAAGACAAATCTGAGGGCATTGATGACATGATCTTAGTATGACTAAGGATGATGAAATCAAACTCACATGTTGTTCATTATGATGCACAATTGGACTGGCACAACCTATGAGAAATCACTTCCTGAATTTATGTCACAAGCGAATCTCACAAAGGCTTTGTCACTTATCCTCTAACTTGATATGCAAGTTGGTTTGTGTGTGTGGAGTGTCAAACTTTGATGTAGTTAAACGCTGACCTGAATAAGGCTGTTATAACAACCATCTACAGGTTTGATATTAAGCATATATCAAACATGTGTAGTCAGTAAAGAATTTGTTCCTCCACATGTTTGGATTAGATACTACTGGGCCCCTCGATGATTGGAATAGATGCTTGTACGGTCGTACCCAAAGATAATCAAGATGAATCTTGATTGGTTTGGTAATCTACTTCAATGTAAAGATCGAGAAACAGAATCGTTGAAATTTTAGATTGACATTAATCCTTGTCTAAAATTCAACATGGTATCAGTAACAAAAGGATAACTGATTGAAAAACTTTGAACCTGGACTTTTCTGAAACTCACTCATATACTTCTAGGGGCATTGGCGGGTTGCTAGACTCTAACCTTTGCTTGTATAACTACTTGATGTTATGACGTACGCAAGTGGGAGCTGTTGGAATGTGCTTCACGTACATGACATATAGTTATATGGCTAGACGCATGTGAGCCTAAAGGGTCACACACTTATACACCAAACACCATTTAATATATATAATATAATTAGGGTAATTATATTATTTATATAAAAACTATAATTACTTGACTAATTTTGTTTTAATTAATTGTTAAGTTAAAAAGTATTAGTGAGTAATAATAAAGAATCAAAAAGACAAGGGGCAAAGTGCATATCTCATAACTTGTATTATGGATATATACTTAGATTATGGAGCAAGAAAGATTAACCTTAATTCCCCTTGTCCCCTTAAACGGCCGCATCCTCTATACAACGGAGGAAGGTGGTTTTTGGTTGTGAGAATCTTACGAAAATACAAAGAGGAAATTACTTCCTATTTTTCCAATTGAGTAAATTACACGGAAGGTCCCTATGGTATACCACTTATTATAGTCTAAGTCCCTGAACTTCATTTATTACACTGGACGTCCCTGATGTTTACACTTTGTTACACCGGACGTCCCTCGACCTAACGTCCGTCAATTTTAACAGTTAAAATGCCCATGTGCGAAGCACATGATGGGTAAAAATGTCATTTTAAACCTGCATTAACACTATATGTTAAGGCATCTAGTACTCTTTGCATTAGCACTTGTACAACACAATCCTCTCTCTCTTACCTCTCCCTGCTCTATCTCTCTAGCAAAACAAAGCATGTAATCGCATAACTCATCATTTAAAATTAAACAAACTCAACAATTTATCAAGAACAACCAAATTTGAACAAACGTGATACAAAAATTCTCTGTTTAGAGATAGAAGTGGCGCAGATCCACCGGAATCAGCCACTACTACCTATTGCCGGAGGGACCTTTGTTGTGCCGGAATCACTTATGTTGGTGTAGGACTCGAAGCAGCCCCCAAACCATAGAAGCTCCGGGGAATCGTCCTCTGCCTGAAACCGAGCAGCAACAACATCTCCGGCACCTTGATTGTTGCTGGCAGTCGGAGAAACGACCGAATGCGGCGGAGGAGTTCATGCCGGAGAAACCATGTGAAGGACCATTCAATATGATTCTTCAATCCTTCTTCCCAATACCGTCGGATGACAATCACCACCACCACCGGCCGAACAACACAATCACCATCGTTACCACCTCCACGACCACCATCCTCGCCACCGTTTAAGGTTTTCAGATTGGAGATTCGATTTTGGAAATAGGGTTTTCAAACCCGATTTCGATATGTGAGTGTTTGACTTTCAGATCTCGCCGGATCTTTCTCTTTCTCTCCGAATCTCTCTTTCTCTCGCCGGATCTTTCTCTTTATCCCTCTCTCGCCAGATCTCTCTGTTTCTTCCTCTCTGTTAGCCAATTAGGGTTTCCTTTGTGTATAAAGAAAACAGACGATAAAAAAGAAAAAAATATAAAGGAGTTGTAAAATGACATGTTTGCCCATCATTAGCACCTCACGTGAGCAATTTAACGTCCAAATTAGACCGACGTTTGTGCGAGGGACTTCCGGTGTATCAAAGTGTAAACACCAGGGATGTCCAGTGTAATAAACGAAGTTCAGGGACTATATATGTAATAAGTGGTATACCACAGGGACCTTCCGTGTAATTTACTCTTTTCCAATTGGTTGGACGTGAACTGTGTAAAAGAAAACAATATCATTTTGGTTTTGTTTTCATTAGTTTTACGTGGATTTGATTTCTTGTCCAAGAGACTAGCACCCCAATTGGTGTTCTTGATAGGGTGTAGTGTGATATCATTAGATGAGTTCTACCTTGAATTTTTGGAGTTCTTCATTCTCATTCGTTGGTGTAATCAAAGGCTTCAAGGGTATGATTTTCATCCTAACTCTTTGTATATTATTGCTTAATTATTTTGTCAATATCTAGATCCGTTATTGGTGATTTATGTTATTATTTTCCGTTGCGTTTTACTTGATTAAACCGTAAATCACTAACATTGCGTTCACTTTTGTGAGAGCTACGCAACAATCTAAATAATGTTCAAAATGATATTATAGTGAATGGGATATCAACTTTCAAAGTGGATTGTTTTAAACAAAATATCAAATAAATTAAGTGGTGAAAAATGGTCCCACATTGATAGATGTACAAACTCAAATGGAGTTTATAATCAATAAAATAAGGAGGTCAAGGGCATTCCTTGGAATTTCCTTTGGGGTGCAAATTGGACCAAAAGCTTGTGAGAGCTCCAACTCATGCACGCTTTATTCCCGGGCTCGTGCGGGTTTGTTTTTACCAATTGTTTCCTGACTCGCTGGTGGGCGTGATGAAAAATCAGATTGCTTATTTGAGAAAGTCGGTGTGCTGAAAATTAAGACTTCCTATTGGCGAAAATTTCAAATGCATTATATATAGTAAAGATAAATATAAAAGATTATATTGTATTAAAGGTAGTCCTTAATTTTCTTTAGTCCCAAAGAACGAATCTCAACCATTAATTAATTATAACTAATGGTCAAGAATAATCACATATTTTATATATGGAGGGGTATTTTGTTCATTATTACAACAAAAAAAATTTATTTATTATTTATTATTTTTTAGTTATTTTTATTTTTATTATTATTTTAAAATTATATATTTATTTTTCGTTAATAATACACAATATGATAATCACATTGTAACATCCTGGAACCCGTAGCACAATATTATCCGCTTTGCCCATCAGCGCACAGTTTTGTTCTTGGTATGAATCACTCCACCCGAAAGGCATCATGCTAAGAGAGGTATCCACACCCTTATAAGGCATGTTTCGTTCTCCTCTCCAACCGATGTTGGACAGATGTTACAATCTTCCCCCCTTCGGACACAACGCCCTCGTTGTGTACATCGGTCCGGCAACGGGCTCTGATACCATCTGTAACATCCCAGAATCCCGTAGCACGATATTGTCCGTGTTACCTACCAGCGCACGGTTTTGTTCTTGGTATGGATCACTCCAACCAAAAAGCCTCATCCTAAGAGAGGTATCCACACCCTTATAAGGCTTGTTTCGTTCTCCTCTCCAACCGATGTGGGAATGATGTTGCAATAATATGACTATATGGGTTTGTAATAGCCACACCATATCACAAATGTGTATCTAAATGATGTTAATGGCCACAGTTAATGTGATTATATGTGACCAATATATTCTTTATAGTCACGTTGTTAAATATTCATGTGGCTATTATCCAAATGAAAAAAATGTGTAAATGGTTAACATTTAATTTGATATTAGTCACATTGAGTGTATGTGTGTGTCTAAATTTTGGTAATTTATATGGTCGCATGAAGTAATTGTTTATGCGTCTAACTAATGGTTTGGACTTTGTCACACATGAGTTCAGTGTAGCAAACATCCGGTAAATATGCTCACATAGCTTATTATATGTGTCTAATGGTTACGGTCACACTTATTTATAGGACGATAATGCGACTATATGAGTTTGTATAGCCACGCCATGTTATAAATGTAACTAGTTCGACTCATAAATATTAAAATGCTGAAAATTAAATAATAACAGAACTGTTTATAAAATCATAAATTCTATAACATCCAATAGTCTTCTAACAACCGGATCACGCGTCAGAATTCTCCTTGCCCTTCACACCACTAATACCTGCACATGGGAGGGAGTTGGGTAAGCGAACGCTTAGTGAATTCCATACCAGAGTTACCGGGTTCCCCAAGTACCGTGAATTACAAATAACGCAAGGGAATCGTAGAAGAACTCAAATATGGTGGTTTTGGAGATGGGTTTCGGAGGAGATATGGTGGTTTACAAACACACCAGAAGTCAAAACAACATCAAAAAGTCAAAAGGAAATGAAGGTGGTTAAATATTCTTTTACTTGAATGTTCTTTTATCCGCCTCTGTTAAAATATTCATAATCAAGAACAACTTATTGCTCACAATCTTCTACTTCAATATCGATCTCTGAGTTAAAAGAGAGAGGGAGAGGAACAAAATCGATCTCTGAGTTTGTCTTCATTCTGCACAGGCACATGTCGTGTTTGTGTTCTCTGAGTTAAAAGAGAGAGGGAGAGGAAGCAACGAAGAGGTAAAATGACAAATATACCCTCATGTGCAATGCACATGACAGGTTTTAACGGTAAAATGTAACGCCCGTTACGCTTAGGGACCAAAACCGATACGAAGTTTGATACTTAGTGACCATCGTTGTAATTTCTGGAATTTAGGGACCAAATCCAAAATTCAGGTCAAACCACAGGGTCTATCCGTGTAATTTACTCTAGAAACATTGTCATTAGGTTGACTGTGATTCTCCTTTGCTAATATCAAATTAGCTGCCTAGGAATTTAGACAATTAAACTTACCCTGCATGCTGAAATGGTGTTACAACCACAAACAAGCTGACCATATATCTGCATCAGCAGGTGCACCAACTAAATGATTTAGATTAAAAGTCAATAACAATGAAATTAGGCCAACGTTTACCAACTAAATCATGGAATGCATTAAGCATGTTAATTAATGAGATTGAATTGAGTTTATAAGCTTCAGTAAGATTAGGTTTATCTGGAAAATAGTCCACTAAAACATGTGATCTTGATGTAGTGTTCATAATTAATCTTTTGGATGTAGAATGTAGCATGAATATCAATAAACAATATTTTCAGTATCATCTGAAAATCTCCCACAGCAAAACGCGGGGTAAACACACTAGTTTGTTTTAAAATGATGTCATTTTGTTACTTAGGTAGCATCTTATGTGTGAAAAAGTTTTGTATCGGGTACCCATACGCACTAGCACAAAGATTATATTTTAGTCATTTACTTGCTTTTGTGAAACACGAGGAGCTAGAGTACGCGATTCGCAGCGTTTTGCAAAGATACACATCATATATATAATAATCATGGTTGTAAAAGGCTCGCCATAGCTTCGGCCATGGCACGCAGAGGCTCGAGGCTTGACCATGCAACAACGCCATGGTCAAAGGCTCGCGCCTAAGGCTTACATATGTTGAAGTCCAACTTGACTCTCATTTACCCATAATAAGTTGTGTTTTTTATACGTATTAAAATAACTGAGCTATATGAACCAAACATATATAATTATTAGTTAGTTAATAAAATTGTTGGATATGCCAAAGATGAAAAAAACATTGATGAGCTATGTTATAAATTTATAATTATGTGTTTTTTTTTATCTTTGTTTGTATAATTGTAATTTATATACAAAATTATCATTTAACATTACGCTTTAGATGCGTCATGATCTCGCCATGGCTTCGCAAAGGCTCGAGGCTTAACCATGTCGTCACGCCACGCCTCAGGTTATTTAGAACATTGATAGTATTAAGTCACATGAAAGGTTCACGAGAAAGCCAACATCAGCAAAGAAACAACTTAGATGTAAAAAAAATAGAAAAAAAACTATTCAATATTTGATAAATGTTATATATATACCATGCGGTTTTGTTTGCTTAACAAAAAAGTAGAGCTTGAAGCTCATTTATTCACATTTTAAAATAAGTTTTGTATATTGTATGGCACCAACGTAATGCGGCAGCAGGTACCCTACGCAACTATATATTTTGAGGCGAGCAAAAGTTGTTTGATTACACATTTTTTCTAATAATATTAGGGTACCAACGCTACGAATCAATAACGATATGAAGAATATGGTGGTGGCGGTCGGTAGCAAGGTTGGTGGTATGATAATTACTTATTCAAAGTTTGACACACAACAAATAATATTATCACATAATTTAAGCCACATTAATTATAATTACCACTTTGTAGTGGGTGCCACGTCATGTCCTAACCCGCACCCAGCATGAAAGTACCGATGTAATTCTCGAGAGGAGTGAACGTATATTATAACACTTTCAATTCACAATCATAACACAAACCGGTTATGCCGAATATCAATCATAGACCACGCACCGTGCCAAACATAAAATCACACAACACAATATACACAAGTTATCACATAGCACGTAAGATTTCGGGTGAGCTAATAAAAGCAAAACAGACAGGAAACTCACCTTAGCGATCTTGATATCAATACTCCTGTTAGTGACTCTTACTCGGATCCCGAGGCAAAGTCGAGCCTACATTACACATATTAAAACCCTATGTCAAAACACGACCTTAGAACAAAAAAACTCAGAATCTGTCCAACTCGCGACAGTTTACCGAAACCGTCATAACTTTCAAACCGTTTACCCAATGGCTACCAAATTTAAACTGTAGCTAATAGACATCTAGTACTACATTTCGTATTTAGAACTCTCTGCCCGAATCTGTCCCGAAGGGTCCCGAAACCAACCAATAACATGGCAGACTCGTGCAGTGAATTCAGCACTGCAACAGTGGACGAAAACAGCTATAATTTCCAAACCGTAAGTCCTATTGACGAACGATCGGCGGCCACGGAATGCTAACTCAGAGTGATAAAACTCTCCAGAAGACCGGGAGTCCAAATTCTGACTCTAACCTGCCCGAAAACAGTCCCGAACATAGCAGACTGAATCTGCCAGAAAACTACAATTTCTCAAACAATAATATCTGCCAAAATGAAACCTGACACCGTCACCTAAATGCCACCGGGACATCCATATACGGGTCAAAACAGCAGATTCAGGTCAAAATAGCATATTCGGGTCAAAACAGTAGATTCGGCTCAAAACAGTGCAAATATTTGAATGAAATAATTAGTAAAATATACCGTGCGATTGGTTCAATTCCATCTAAGACTGATAGACTTCAATCATCTCAAAATACCCCGTGCGACTGAGCGACTCCATAGAGCAACACTAACTTGAGCAGCACTAACTTGTGCTAACAGTATTAATTAACGAGCAGTATTAACAAGGTTCAACACTACTAACGAGCAGTAGTAACAAGGTTGGGCAGTACTAACTCAGACACGTGGCGATGTTCTAGTGGAGTAGCACGAGGATCTTTGACGCACTTAATCGTACTGTCTATTTTGGAAGAATTGAGAATACAAGACTTTTTTATGGGAACTTTGGTTTCATTTGGTCTATATTAAGAAATCACCCTATTTGAATTCTCCTTGATGATAATTTTTTAAAAGGACATAATTCTCCATCTTAAGAGAGTTAATTTAAGAGACTCAACTTGAACTATCAAATCTGAATATCCTTGATGAGTTAATTTAAGAGACTCAACTTAATTTTTAGAAACGCATCATAAAACCCAAATAAAATCAGAATATAAAGGGCCAAAAAGGTTCCCTATACTCAACTTATAATTCTCTAGGATCTAATCCGATTTGAGAACATAATAATAATATTTATCAAACTTTCTTACATAATTAAACAAGTAAAAAAGAAATGATAACTAATAGTATAGTAGCTATCTGCAAACCGATTTTTCTTATTCGCCTTATCATTGACATTCTTGGTCATAGAATCTGAGCCCTCCATAAATGCTGACTTAATACACCGTTAAGAAAACAATAAGTTCTTACTAATAGTTAAGTTATATTTTCTTGATAATGGGTCAAACAGATAAAAAAAACATTATAATCATAGAGAAAACAGGCTAAAGGGGTTGAAAGTTGCATAAAATGTAATTAAATCCTTTAAAACCTACTTTTACAAATTTACATTACCCAGAAATAGGAAAATACTTACCAGAAATACTTACCCAGAAATAGGAAAATCTGGACTGTTCCGAATTCTTTGAATTCTATTTTCACTTGTTCTGATAAAAAATGAACTGTTTTGATACGATCAAGAACCTGCAACTGCAAGTCATTACCAGTAGAACAATTTGATCATCATCAACATGTAACCACTTGAAAAAAATGGAAAACTACGCCTAAAATTACCAACAAATACAAGACCGATGCTACTAAAAATACCTCAATGTGTTTAAGTAATGAAATATGTCTCTCATTAGATATAAGTTGTCTCCATAAATGGCTTAACATCTCATTTAACAGCTTCTCAAACCTACAAAAATGCCAATTTTGTATTATTTCACCTTTTTTGTTTTCTTTATTTCTATTTTTGTTAGGGGGTACTGATGAACAAATAAGTGTCCCATGGACTACGAGGATTGTTTTGTTGTGTAAAAGTTAAAAGGAGGACTCACATTTCAACCACATGTTCTCATATTTCATCACTAGAAGTAAAATGTTGGCATCATGCATACAAATTGAATTCACTAGATTTAATATGTTTTGCAAGATGTTTAAATGTAATCGGTCGACGCCCCTGAGATACATAAAGTCGAAAATTGCAGAAAATAATTAACATTAAAAATAGTATCAACGACACTAAAGAACCAAAATTTAGATATACATGGACAAATGATCAATAAGTGTAAGAGCAGCTCCAATCATACTCTATCTATCCCCCTATCTCTATATTTGAAGTTTTATCTTCTACAACTCACCTCTATCCCTCACTCTAAATATAAATTGAGAGAAAAAGTCCCTCTATATTTGAAGTGAGAGGGTATCCCCTCTATCCATGGACCCCACACATCCTTCACTCTAATTTTCTTTTGTAATGTAAAATAAATTAATTAAAAATATGATTTCTATGGGTCCCACTAGTATTAGAGGGATTGATAGAGTTTATGGTTGGAGTTGAGGTTATGTTTAGAGTGAATGGACCCACCAATTATAGACATAGAGTCAGTTTTATAAAGTTTATGGTTGGAGATGCTCTAAGTGAACAAGGAATAATGAACAAACCTATTTCCCCAACTGCAATAAATCACCCTACAATGAAAATCCAAACATAAATCAACGAAATAAAGCATATGGATGCTCAAACTTACAGTAGCAGGAGGTCAACATTTTACAATGAAATAAGATTATTAGGTATAGATGCTAAACCTCATAATACCAAAATGAAGAAGATGCAACTGGAATCTGGCGAACTTGAGAATATTAAACCGGCGAAGATATGGTGGTCGATCGAATATATGGTTGGCCAGCAAAGGATTGTGTAGCTGCCGACTAGCGGTCGAAGATGAATCAGCGGAGGGTTGGAGGGAGAAATCGATAGATGGAGAAGACATGAGATTTTAGGGTTCATATATTGAAGAAGAAAAGGGACGATTGTATGTTTAGGTACAATCGTTGATCGGGAACGAGAAGTAGAGTCTGAATGAGAATTTGGGGATGAAATCATGGAACTCATTCTCCATTAACCATCCAATTAATCTAATTTAACCCTCATTATAATATTTTGATTCAAAACCCATGAAATCAAGAATGTGTCACTTATTTTAAATCGGAGGAAGTATAAAGTTTTTACTTAAATTTTTTATTACCATCCAAAATAAAGTTAGATTTTTAACTACCTCTAAAATTAATTTAAATTTACTTTTGATGAGAATATATTGTTACCTAAAATTTTAAATTATCTTATTCCGTAAACTAATAAATACCGAATGTAACATAAAAGTATATCAATAATAAAGTAAAATTTATTAATTTAATATTTAAAATTACATTATTAATATAAGTTTATAATTAATAACTAATATTGTAATTTGATATATGATACTAGCTTTAAAGCTCGTCCGGATGGGCGGGCATGCATCGAAATAGATAATGATAACAATGAGAATAGCAAATGATGTCTAGGTCAGTTGGATTGATTCATGAGTTTTACTCTCATATGAGGCGTGAGGTCTGGAATTCAAATCCTGTAAACACTTCTTGTGGTGCCAAATATAGGGGATTTTTTTCTAGAAATCCCTATGGGGGCTGAGTTTGCCCTATGAAGGAGCTCGAGCCCGGGGTGCTCGTTGAAATATTGAGTAGGCTTCCGTTGTTATCATTTTCCGGTTCCAAAAAAATAACAATGAGAATAACGTAGAAAATCATGTAGTAAATTATTATTGCAATGATGAATAAACATTTTGTTATACACAATATATTCTAAAAAATTCAAAATAGTTTTTTATAACAGTTTTTCATTAACAATTATGAAAAATTTTAAATCATAATACTTTTGGTTGATAATATGTTTGAATCAGAACATTGTTTTATCAAAATTTCAAGACTATACTAATTTTGTAGTAATTTAATTTTAAGAACTTTAAAAATTTTAAAATTTTTTGTTTGTAAAGAAAAAACTAAGTTATGATGGAAAAACGAAATAGAGGGAAATATATAATTACTATAGTTAGAATAAAGAAGTTAATTGACAATTATAACACTGATTATAAAGGCTAATGTTGATGGTTGTAATTAAATCTCAATTATGCCCTTTGAGTTAGCATTACACGTCATCAAAAAGGACTAATCAAATAATGTGAAATGGACATGTCATAAAAAAAATTCATGCTTAGCTACATATATAGGTGAAGATTTGTTTGTTATATGCTTTACCAATCATGGTATTAAATTAATCATAAACGGAAGTGATACGTGTTTATAACCCGTTATATGATTTTCAGTAAGAAGAAGAACGGGGACACATCGAGTTTGACGCAAGATCTTCACGCAGCTCGAGCAGATAACCTCGTTGTCGTACAGACGATTATTACCTCTAATCCATTGTCTCTTAACTCCATGGACAAACACTCCAGAACTTCGTATCCTCCTTTATATCTGCTCTTTAAGTTAATGTAATTTCAATCGTAAAGGGTTTTATTGTTGTTTTAGTGCACTTGCTTATTCTGTCAGCATTCTGTATTTATAAATTATGCCTTCAATTTTTTAGTAGACATTAAGCTATTGTGAATCGATTATATGTTGGTAACCCGTTATTGTTGTCAAGGGTTATTGTTGTTTGCTAAAATTTAGAACTGATTTGTGCATACCTTTTTGTTTTTCATATTTGACTAACGATGAGTAACATAATATTAAGTATAATTACAAATATATTTCAGGCAAAAGAAAACTTACAGAAAGCTGCTAGTTGGTGGTCATTACAATCTGGGTCTGATGTATCTCAAAGGAATTGGTGTGAAAAAAGATGTAAAAATTAGCTTGTAAGTATTTCATAATAGCAGCAATTTGCTGGTCAACCGAAGCATTTTAGCAATTGGCAAAAATGTTTTACATTGGTATCAGGCTAAAAAGTAATCTTCCAATGGTATTCTTCTTCATGATGTACTATTATGAATGCATACCAACTGTTCGTATAATTGTGTGACTGTACTTGCATTTACATCTTTTGTTACTTATATCTAATTTTGATTAGGTGGCCCCAGTACTAGTAAGGGTACACAATGTACACATATTGTAGAGTATTTCGGGTACATCATCTATATCTATCTATATATACTTAAAAAACGAGTTTCAAAATTCGATGTAGTATTAAATGCATGTTTTAAAACTTAAATATTTAAAACTTGAAACCAAAAATTACATGCATGTTTTAAATGCAAATTAATAAAAAAACGTTTGTTGCCTTTATTACCCTGAAATGGTTAATGCATTTAATAACGTTTATTGTATATTGTCAATCATAACCGAACAGTCCACCCCAAAAAAACTTAATGTTTGGCCAGTTACAACCGAGCAATCGAGCACTCCACCATTACACTTAGGGTGTGTTTGGTACAGAGATTTAAAGGCAGAGAAAGGGAAATGAAGGTAAAGTCTCTTGTTTGGTTACATTGAGAAAAGAAGATGTAGAAAAAATCTTTTCATTTTCTCTAATTTTAATTCTCTACTAAACAAGGGGAAAATGGGAGAATCATATAATGAGAATTAAAAAAAAAAAACACGGAGATTTGTGTTTTCTCGACTTCTAAAACAGAATCCTCTAGCCGCACGATCGAACTAGTCTCCACCAAAGCCATTCTCTTCTCCACAACTTCTCTTCACGATATGCGCTATCTCTTTCGATCTGTCAGTATTTACTTGTGTCGATTTATACCTCTCCTTGGACTCAGAATTAAGACCTAGATCTTCGTACAACATGTCGCTCTCTGTTCTTGGGCGTAAATCCAAATTGAATACAACACAAAATTCTTGGGTGTAAATCTAAATTCTTGGGCAAAAATCGAACAGAAAGTGCTTTTGGTTGATTGAATTGTTCGTATAGTTTATTTGATTTTAGCACACATGATTTTAGTGATGTTGGTGAAATACTTGTGATTACATACTATGTAGTTGATGTTAATGAGGTTGATTAGGTCAAATACTTGTGATTAGGTTTGGGTCAAATACTTGTGTGGTCATACTGTGTAGTTGATGTTTTTTGATGTCATTGAAACACTTGTGTTTACATACTGCTGAAATTCCGGTATGCAGGCCAATCAAGAAAAGGTGAAGATTATTTCATGATGAAAACAGGTTGTCAGCGAAATTCTAGTCATCAATCATCCAGGTTTTCAATTTTTGTGGTATGATATTCTTGCTTATTTATAAATATAATGCATTTGTGAATTTTTATATTAAGTTAGTGCATACACTGGTTGGTCACAATGGGAATGCTGCAAAGTTACCTAGGTAGGTGAGATTAACCCTGGAGCTAAATTGGTTTTGACTAAGATTCATTAAAACTAAATTCTTCAAGCATGCAGTTCCCAATAAAAAGGTATAAGCTTTCTTAATTATTAAATATTACTTGAAATTAGTGTTTATTTATTTTATTTATTTTATCTTTCGCCATAATTGTGGTTGCAGCTAGTTGAGGCCCAAGAACATGATCAAGTGAAGACTTAGTCCTTTGTTGGAAAAAAAAGGATTTTGTCTTGCTAATTCTAGTCATTTTTGTTGTTTAATATAGAAGTAACCTTGCTGAATTGTTACAAAGTTATTGAAAGTAAACATATAGGTTTTCATAAATTTGAGTTTAATCATCTGAATTGTTACAAAGTTATTGAAAGTAAACATATAAGATTTTGATTTTTAGTTGCTTTACTTGAGTATTTTTAGATGTTATCATTGATTTTATTAATGAATTTTTATTATTAATTTATCTATATATCTATATGTTTTGTGTTTAAATAATGATTATTGTGGAAAAAAATATGTGCAGAAGTTAGTATCATTCTCTACTGATTTTTTTGTAGTACCAAACAAGAGAAATGATTCTCTGTTACATTTTTCTACTGAAGTCTCTGTGCTACCAAACAGAAGAGTCAATTCTCATTCTCCAGACGAATTCTCTTTCTCTACAATTCCATTCTATGCACTCATTTCTCTGCAATTTCATTCTCTGTACCAAACATACCCTTAATTTCCAGCCCTTTTTCCCACATTTATACCATTAAAAATTGAACCGTTTTATTACCATGTACTAGCAGGGTACCCGCGCAATGCGGCGGCGGGTACCCAGAGACTATATTTTGTGGCGAGCAAGTGTTGTTCGTTTACACGGTTTTTCCAACAATAATTGCGCAAATGAATGATTTTTTTCGTTTTTAAAAATTGCAATTAGTAATCATTATCATCTAGAACATAATAATACATTCGAGTTAACCAACAAACTTAACACCGAAGCATATGTCATGGGTAAAATTTTTGCCGGAAATCGCAGGCGGGTATAACGTCGCCTGATTTGTAGCATCGTGTTTATGTGTAGGTTGTGGTCGAGGCGTTTTGGTCGAGGCGTTATGAACAAAAGCTTTCTATATTGTTAAGATATGCGTGAAGAAGATTTAGTATAGTCAAAAGCTCAATTAATTTGGTGGTAAGACAATTTATAGTTTCCGGAAATATAAACCGAAACGGAAATAAAAGATTGTAAGACAATTTAGTATAGCCAATAGTTTCCGGAAATATAAAATAAAACGGAAATAAAAGGGCTGGTCAAATGCGATGATGTACAGCCTCTTATAATTTGTTTTGGTGGTTTGAAATAAAGTGTAATTTATAGCAATTGGTTAACACATAGTGATTACTTAGAAGAGGTCTTGTGTTCGAATCCTGTAAGCAACACTTTTTGATTTTATTTTAGTTGAAGAACTTACTAAAAGTGGAAATCTCCTTAAACTTAAAATTAAGGAGCTCCTTAAAATTCCTTAAAATGTTAGTCCTAAATGCATTAGTAAGTAGTAAGATTATTGTTGCCTCTTCATTCCCCTACCCATTTGTTTCCTCTCAAGTCCTCATTCTTCAACTAAGCACCCTCTGAAAATCATCACCACGGTTTGCATCTATAAATAGAAGACCTTGCGTTCATCAATTTCAAACTGGCGTCAGCGTTGAACCATCGTCGTCCTAACAGGAGTTTCCCCCACCATCAATCGTTGCCACTGTCGGTCAATTTCACTCTCACTTCTCACGATAATCATCAAATTTTTTTGAGTGACCTAATTCGTTTCTTTGCATTATTTTGTTACTCTTTTTATTGAATTCATCATGTTTTAACTCGAATTTGTGATGAATGTAATACATGCTTTTAGTGATTTTTTTTGATTTGTGATTTGGAAAGTTTGACTTCTAATTCGATTTTTAAATGAATGTAACACATGTGGCAGGTTCTTTACAAGTGATTTGTCTTCCATTAGAATTTGTTATATTTGTAAGTAACTCATTAGTCATTCATAAGTTTGTAGAATTCTCACACTTTGTTCAGAAATCAATTATCATGTAAATTGTTATCTTTTTCAATTATAATGTAAATTGTTGTCTTTTTCAATTATAATGTAAATTGTTGTCTTTTTCATTTGCAGTCTTTTTACCCGCGATTGGTGTAGGATTTGAAGTTTGGTTTTATTTTGGTTAATGTCATTGTTGTTAAATTTGTATAAATTCCAAATGAATGTTCAGAAATTGTCAGGGGTGAAAATAATACCATACTAAGTTATGAGTTCCAAAATTGAAGTTATCTTTATGACCATATTAAATTATAGCCTTTAATTCTCACCTTTGATATACATTCAAAGTTTTAGTTTCCAACTCTTTATTTGTTTTTAAGCCTTAAAAGGTGGTCTTTGTGACAATGTTAAATTCTAGCCTTAAATCCATTAAATTATAGCCTTAAATTGCCACTTTTTTTTATTTTCATTCACGGTTTTACATTTCAATCATTTATTTGTTTTTAAGCCTTAAAAGTAGTCTTTATGACAATGTTAAATTCACGTTTCGATTTAACAGATCATAATATGATATTTACATGAACCATGTTTATTAACATATCATATTAATATTAATATTAATATTAATAATAACAAGGCATATGTTTATGTTCTATAAAAAATATTAATATTGGGAATGGGTTAAATAGTTGTATGTGTCAAGAAAATTAATGTTTCACATTGTTTATTTGTAAAACATGAAATCATATCCTGAATTGGGTAACGTAGGATTTGTTTATTACTCAAAACGGGTCAACCCATGATATAGAACCAATACATCACATTTCAATTGTTGTTTCTTTCTCCCGCTTCCTATTTATTTATTTACATAAAGACTATCCATTTGATCAATTTCAGTTATCATCCTTTCCACTAGCGCATTGATGATATCAATTGTCATAATCTTTGTTTTTATTATTGCATGTATGTCGAACAAACTGGTCATAAAATCCAGATTTTTATTATTATTATTTTCGATTTGACTTGTTAATTTTACCTGTTCGACCTACCCCTTTATCACTACCATGTAGGTCTGTTTGAACTTTAATTGAAACGGTTGATCTTTGTTTATCAGTTATAAAGCTATATTATATATGTAGTACATGAATATGGGTTATTCCGAAGAGTGAAATATTTTTTGAAGTAATTATGTATTTACATATGAATGTGACTATCTGAGTCACAAATATAAAATTTTGTAAGTGGTTTTCTAGATATTTATGTAAATATGATTATCGGGTATCACTTTTAGTTAGTAAGTATTCAAAATATATTAGTTTATGTTGTGTATTAGAAAAGATATACATTTTCCAGGAAAAAAATTGTACACTACTCTTTACTACTTTATAATGCAGATTGCACTTTTCTAAAAAATGAATGTCTGAATTCAAACATTCCTTAATTAGCAACCTCCTCTTTGCCTAATTAATTAAAAATCAGCTTCCTACGAGGTTCGAACCCGGGTGTATAGGATCCATAGGTAAACCTCTTACCACTAGGCAAAGTAACAAGTTTGGTTACATTTTCGGGTAACTACCTAATTAAGTCGCCATTGTGCGGAAAATAATGAGTGGAATAAAAACGTTTTTTTTATGGTAAATTAACTTCACCTTTGTACATTTAATTCGAAGATACACATTTGACGCCCTGCATTCATTGAATTTGAACGTTTTTTTAATTCTAAGATGTGTTTCCTCCCTAAATTTAGTTCTTTAAATTGCTGAAATAAAGGATTGTTTAATTCTAAGATGTGTTTCCTCCCTAAATTTAGTTATTTCTTCTTTAAATTGCTGAAATAAAGGAGTGGAAGAAACATTATCTGTAATTCCAAACAAAACCACTTCGGAGTCAACCCTTTGACCATATCTCCAACTTCAGACCCTCATTTAAACCCTTCTCAAATTCACCAACAAAAACAACCCTTTGATGGTTACTAGCCCAAACTGTATTTTTAATGCTCCTAAATCCTTTTGTGTTTGGAATTATATATATTATTGGAAGAAATATATATTATTTATGTCATCATTGTTTCATTGGAAGTAGAAACGTGGAAGCAATTTAATTAATGCTCCTAAACGTATTAATTAAATTCCTTTCTAAGATTAGAAGAAAAACGTTCCCTAAATTTACTTGGTTTCAAAGTTACACTTTAAACGTTCCCTAAATTTACTATTTACTTGGTTTCAATGATACACGTTTTTTTTCTGAAAGTAGTGGAAGAAACCGCATTTCCAAGATTTCCTCTCTTCTTCCAAACGCATTTCCATGGAATTAGTACGACCCATTGATTTCGTCCCCCCTCTATATGTAACTTATCTTCTAACAGAATATATATACTACATCTTCAACCAAAGACGAAATCTTTCATGGCTTCAATCACCCAATATGCTACTTCAGTGCTCGAGGCACCACCACGACCGGATGAAGAAGTAGAGGTAACATCTATTTGACTAAATTCATTGTTCAGCATTCTTACTTTACAAATCATTAATTTTGGGATTAATCTCATATTTTTCGGCCTGTCTTTTGAGGGAATTTGATGGATATATTCCGATTGAAAACTTTGAATACCTCTGCTATCCTCAATTCTGGTACAAATGCAGATTTGTACGCGTTGAATATGTTTGGCTTGACCGAACACATAACAAACTATATTTGTTTCTACTTGACAGATTTGTAAGTTACTACTATATTGGCTGAAACTTATAGTTTGACTCATTATAATTTACGTTTCAATTTTGTGTTCACTACAATATAAAATGTGATAATCATTAATTAATTACATTTAGTGAAATTTATTATTATCTTTACTTATTTTGTAACTAATAATCATTTATTGCAGAGGCACAAATTTGCAGCGATGATTCCCCCCCGGTTAGTTGATGCATACCAAGGACGAAAATTACAAGGTGGTGTCTTTTCTTTAAAGTATTTCAAAATTGATTACAACGATCTCGAATACTTTCCACGCTTTGACAACTATAACTTTGTTCGTAATGAAATGGCAATAATATTCCACACTAAATCCGAGCTTTCCGAGACTACGAATGGAGAAGATGTCTGGTTTCCCAGGGACCCGTTGGTCAGATCTCCCACATGGCTCTTGGATGATCACACAAGTCGTCAAATGTTGATTGGTACATCTACGCGTTGTTTTACCTTTTTCCCCTTACAATGTTATATTTGTCAATGTGTAACTTAAAAAAATTATTATTTAACGTTTTTGCTTAATTACTAACACTGTCACAGACGTTGCTGGAAACATGTCGAACGGTTGCTTTTTTCTTTACACCCGGTCGGATATCGTGTGCAATGCTCCTGCATGATTGTCGGTAAGTCTTTATACCTAATCTACATGATGACCTCAATTAGGAATTAACCCATTTAAAATGTAACATCCGTCAGGGGCAACCGGATCAAGCTCATCTTGTATCATATACCGGCACCCGCAGCTACAATGATTGGAAGATCTGCTTCTGAAAACATAACCGTGTACGCAGCTCGCGTGAAACTGATTAGAACACAAACAGGTTAATTCCATTATTTCGATATTCATTCTACTTTCCATAATTGGGCATACCCAATTACCTGATGTAACACCGCAAAATCTGATCCCTTTTTTTTTATTTTTTATTTTTTTATACGGAAGCGTTTCAAAATACATATATATAACTTGTTATTCACAAATTATATAAAAACGCAAGATGTATAATTTTACAAAAGTTAACTTTCCAAAATAGTTTTACTTAATATTACGGCTCGACATCAAAATCATTTCTTTAAGTCTTGGTCAATCATTCCTAATCTTAATCTCCAAAAGACTCACCCATCTACAGCCTGTAAAAAATTCAACATAGTGGGGGATTAGCACGAAGCTAAGTGAATGAAAATATAACATTTTATATTGTCTAAGTACAACAATCTCGATTCACAATTTTCACGGATTCACAATCTTAACAGATTCACAATCTTCACAGATTCACAATCTTCATAGATTCACAAATAACGAAAGGACCGGCGGTTTTGCAGAACCTTACAACTGTTGTGGGCCTAACAACAGCTTACCGGAAGCCCTTTACTCATTAGCAACGGTAAAGCTTCCTTCAAACACAACACATATGCCAAGGTACAATTACCGTTGTCTAACAGTAAACGAAAGCCCAGCCCCCCACGCAGACTGTCCTCTACTCTTTTCCATGTGCACATATCAGATTCCATGTGCACATATCATTCAATTAATTAACACATAGCCAGTTAATTATCATAAACCATACAGTGTAAATCACAACACAAAGTTTTGTAGCCAAACAGCAAGTTCGCGTCGCGAACCCCTGTTGGCGCCAGAATTCGCGTCGCGACTAAGAGTTCGCGTCGCGATATTGTCCGCTAAAAATTTCGCGTTCGCTATTTCAGGTCGCTGTTTGGTTTTGGTTTCACGGCAACAGGTTCGTGTCGCGAACCTACACAGTTCGCGTCGCGAACTGCTTCAGATGGTCAAAATCCTGCACTTTCCAACTCAACAATTTCTAAAACCAATCCAGCAAATTGCAACCTAAACTATTGCAATTTAAACAATACAAAGGTTATAAATCCACACACCTTTGCCAAGTCTCTTTCCACTCAGTTGTCTAATATCACTGAGCCTCTTTTCCTTTTCCTGATAATCAAAACAATACCCGAATTAGTAATCATGTTTTATTAAACATTTCAATTAACTAAACCACAAAACACTTGCATCTAGTAATATATAACCACCATTTTGAATTCATCAAAGTTAACTAGTAAAAATGACTTTTAACAATTATCCTCATTTTGACCCTATATGCATTTTAGCTTACTTGATCATTTTGACACAATCAAAGTCAAAATCAACCAAATTAAAGTAATATGACCAAACAGGTCAAAACTTACTGTTTCATTTTAATACCCCCAAATCATAAAATTCAATTACCATTTCAATTCTTTTGACTACTTCAATATAAATAGAATCAAAGTCCAACTTACATTTTAATGACTACTACCATATTGACATACTCAAAGTCAAGATCAAACTAATTCAATTACTTTTCATTTATTATCATCATTTTGACCCAAACGGGTCAAAATCTTCTCTTTTATCCACAACCCTAAACAAACTCATAACTTATTCTTAATTTTAACGTGTCACCTTTGTGATCAATTGAGCAATCAAAATTAAATTCAAACTTTCAGCTTTTTAACCCAAAAGTCCTTTAACACAATTTGTCTATACTAGTCAAAACTAACATTTAACCAAACACAACTTTTTACAAAACAATTTCTATAATCCTCTTAACAAAATCAGTCATTACTAACCATTTAGCATCTAGAAACATTTGTATTAGCATCAAAATCACATTTTTTTACAAGAATCTTCAAGAATCCTTAAACCCTAAATCCTAAATCTTTTAAGAACTTCAATAATAAAGAAGAAGAGATAATTACCTACTTGATTTCCTGCACAACAACGAGTTTAGGACTAAATTTCATCAAGACTTAAAGCTTCGATCTTTATTTGGACAAGAAAGGAGTTATGTGTGTGTTTTAATGTGTGTGTATAAAGCAGAGACTAAAGAGATTGAGATTGAAGGAAAATATTAGATTTTTCTTTAGTAGGTGACTCACCCATACCCACATAACACGTGTTCAACAAGAGGAAGTCCAAAATTTCATTTAATACACTGTAATATTATATATCTGGTTCATAGTTAATTTATTTAAAATACCTAAGTAACCTCATTTCCAACAACGAATATATATTTGGAACTTTGGTTCAAAAATAAATCTAATGGCATAAAAATCATTAAAATACCTAAACATTTTTATTTCAACTGATTTTAACCCATTGGTTAAAATATCAATTAATTCAAATAAATTATTTAAAAATCTTATCAATTCAAATAAGTTAATAAATGATATTTATCACTTACCGAAAGTGATAAAACACCAGGCCAGGTTTCAGGATGTTACAAATCTACCTCCCTTAAAAAGATTCCATACTCGGAATCTGATCACACTCAAACTAATGAATTAACAATTTTTTTTTATCTTGGTCTTAATTCATCACATCAAACTAGCATCTCCACAATGTTCTCATACCCACTTGAAAACTCTAAATATTCCAACTACTTTAATCAGTATTCAACAATTCTTTTAAATCGGTACACAATTATGAGCCCATCCGACAAGTTATGCAACATTTATCATTTTTTTTAAACCACTATTAAAGTCAAATTTAAGAACTCTCAAGTATCGGTATCCAATATGATATTGATCAATCTTTAATCCTCCAAATTATCAAATTAATCTCTTTTTGTCAAAATTTTGTTCCATCCCCACCTTCAGAATTTGTTCCAATTCATATAAAATAGTTACTTTCTATTGATTTCATGTATCTCAAAGCATAGGCAATAATGTTTTCTTTATTTATGCAATAATAATCCATACGGTTTTTCCATTCTTTTAACATCATCAACATCATTTATGTAATCTACTTTGTCATAATTCTAGTCAATCCACTAACTCAAAACTATCTCAACTTGTTCCAGAATAAGTATTTTCTATAATTTCTTTACAAATCCAAGGATAGGCATTAATAACTTTTCTTCAGTTTTAAAATCTGTAATCCTCTAATACGTTCTAATCATCTTCTTTATAACACTATACATCCTTTCGTGGTCTGCATAAACGATGCATCTCATATTAAACAATAAGGTCTTTATAGTTTTAAGGCAACACAAGAATTATAAATCCCAAGTTATGGTTAAAATAATCCTTCACATGTCTTTTAATAGTCTAAAAGCATAGACAATCTCCAAGTTTCTTTACTTATGGTCACAACAATCATTTCAAAGTCTATAATTTTTACATCTCGTTCATCATTCCATCGAAATTTCGTACACTCTTTACTGTTTAACCTTGTCTCGATACTCAAAAATTTAAATCATCGTTATCAAACTTACTATCAGAATCCGCTAAATTTCAGATTATAACTTTCTTAACCAAAATTTGCATCAAATACCACATGAAACAACGTCCAATCTCATCTTGACCAACACTTCTCTCAAGTAATTTTCATAATTAAATCAAATTTTATAGCATGTTGAGAATATCACCAATCAATCATTCACAAAACAACCCGAAATAATCGCCAATCTAGTTCAATAAATCAATTTTCATACTCCAATTCTAGCTCGGGAGACATTTTAGGCAAATTTATCATATATACTTTCAGATCATTCAGAAATCATTTAGATATCTATCATTATCTATCTTTCATATTTTACACACATAACAAGGTATTAATAATTTCACATTTACGGAACCGATATATTCGGCCCTCACTCTTCAAGTCACTACATGTGACACAACATGTCACGATAAGAATTTCTTCTTTCTTATTCCAACCACTAGTCTTACTTAGACTATTCAACAAACGTCTATAATTATATCATTTTCTTTTTTAATTATAAGTTTTACATTTAAAGAGTTTAGAATAATTACTATTATACTCAAATTAATCTATAGTCACATATTTTGTGACTAAAGCTGACATTCAACCCATCATCTTCACCCCTCGTGAAGCAAAGGAACAACCTAAACAGTTAATTTCAACTTATCAACAATTTACGCAAGATATAAATGAGCTATCTGCTCTAACATTAAGTAACACGAACACTTAATAAGCAACTCACACCCCGCAATTCACTATGTGTGACTCGGCAGTCCTCGATAATAATTACCTATTTCTTTACTTCTAATCACTAGTCCCACCCAGACCACTCAATATATACTTATAATTACATCAATCTCAGTTATATGCATTTCATTCGAAAATTTTACAATACTTATTATCAAAATCAGATTCAATTTCTGTCACATATATTGTGACTGAATTAAACACTACCAATTATCTTCATTTCTCATGAAATGAAGAAACCCAAGAAAATAATTAATTTCAATTTATCACAGTTTCTTTCAAAGCATGTATGAGAAATTTTCTCTAATTTAAATAACATAAGTAAAGTATCGAGTTTATCAAAAACATACCCGTATTATCATTTTCGGTAGATGTGGCATCCTTCACAGTCATTTGAAAAGCTCTACCCTCAGGTGGAGGTTAATCCTTTCTCTTTTGGCCCGTGGATGATAATGACCCGCCAACCGACCCCGGCCCAGAACCAGACCACGATTTCCTTAGTGAAGAACAATCACCCGCACTATGCCCCTCATTCTGAACAATTCTAACAAGCGTTTCGGGAAGTTTGCAATCTTTAATCTCATACCTGTTTTTACCACAACAATTACACCTCATAGTTTAAATAATACACGGTCCATAAGGAGAAAATTTACATTTGTTGCACCATTGTGACTTCTGATTCAAACCCGTATCTGACTGCATTTGCCAATATTCCCCTGTCTTTGACTCCCTTGCCACCTTTTATTTTGTTGGGAACTTGAATAATCATTTTTAAATTTCTGAAAAGTTACCTTATCCCTGCTAACTTGTTCATCAGTTTTGTGATCACTTTTTTTTTCCGGATTTGGCTTACTAAAAGGCATGAGACAAAGTACATGAAAACCTTACTAAACTCCTATAAATCGACATCAACGCATCAAAAATTGTTGTAACTTTACTTCTCATATGATACTCACTGCTTTACAAATCGTAACTTATCATTAAACTGCTTGATCAACTCATCAACTACCATCCGATCATTTATTCTCAATCCCATGAACTCCTTTCCGAATCTTATTCGTCTCAAAATATATTACAATAATTTTCACATATCATTTAATGGAATCGTTCCCAAATGATATTATCCATTAAAGTTGTAGTCAGGTACCCGGTCTTAGAATCCCACCAAATCATCACATCTTCTTTTAATACTCGAGATACATATCTAACCCGAAGTTACTTCTAACAATCACAAGCATCTAGAATTTCGAACATCTCTTGTAACCAATTCATGATGACACTTGGTTTGATGCTACCAATATACTCTGAAGGTTTACAATCTAGAAACTATTTATAGGTACACGGTTGTTTCGGTATAAATTGAATAGGGTATTCTACATTGACTTGAGGTAGTGGTTAAAGATAATAATATTGCAGACTTGGCATCGGGTTGGTTCGGTTATGTTGTAACTCACAGATCATCTTTTGCATCCCTCACATACGGCTTTTCATTCTTATAATTTACTCTTCCCGTTCTGTATTCTTATTCTTCGATGTACCAAACATATCTGGTTCTCCGGTCGGTTGGGTCATTGGATTATCACCACGATCAACTATACATGTAACAATCACAACATCTCACCATTGGGTTAGTTTTATCCGTTAGTACTCTACATACTAACCTCTGTCATACTAACCACTCTTTCCTAATCCCCACACACTAGGAATGTTTGACCAAACTTGAGCCAAGATTTGGGAATGCTACACCTAACTGTGTACACACCGCCAAATCAAGGCTCTGATACCAAATTGTAACACCGCAAAATCTGATCCCTTTTTTTTTATACGGAAGCGTTTCAAAATACATATATATAACTTGTTATTCACAAATTATATAAAAACGCAAGATGTATAATTTTACAAAAGTTAACTTTCCAAAATAGTGTTACTTAATATTACGGCTCGACATCAAAATCATTTCTTTAAGTCTTGGTCAATCATTCCAAATCTTAATCTCCAAAAGACTCACCCATCTACAACCTGTAAAAGATTCAACATAGTGGGGGATTAGCACGAAGCTAAGTGAATGAAAATATAACATTTTATATTGTCTAAGTACAACAATCTCGATTCACAATTTTCACGGATTCACAATCTTAACAGATTCACAATCTTCACAAATTCACAATCTTCACAGATTCACAAATAACGAAAGGACCGGCGGTTTTGCAGAACCTTACAACTGTTGTGGGCCTAACAACAACTTACCGGAAGCCCTTTACTCATTAGCAACGGTAAATCATCCTTCAAACACAACACATATGCCAAGGTACAATTACCGTTGTCTAACAGTAAACGAAAGCCCAGCCCCCCACGCAGACTGTCCTCTACTCTTTTCCATGTGCACATATCAGATTCCATGTGCACATATCATTCAATTAATTAACACATAGCCAGTTAATTATCATAAACCATACAGTGTAAATCACAACACAAAGTTTTGTAGCCAAAAAGCAAGTTCGCGTCGCGAACCCCTGTTCGTGCCAGAATTCGCGTCGCGACTAAGAGTTCGCGTCGCGATATTATCCGCTAAAAATTTCGTGTTCGCTATTTCAGGTCGCTGTTTGGTTTTGGTTTCACGGCAACAGGTTCGCGTCGCGAACCTACACAGTTCGCGTCGCGAACTGCTTCAGATGGTCAAAATCCTGCACTTTCCAACTCAACAATTTCTAAAACCAACCCAGCAAATTGCAACCTAAACCATTGCAATTTAAACAATACAAAGGTTATAAATCCACTCACCTTTGCCAAGTCTCTTTCCACTCAGTTGTCTACTATCACCGAGCCTCTTTTCCTTTTCCTGATAATCAAAACAATACCCGAATTAGTAATCATGTTTTATTAAACATTTCAATTAACTAAACCACAAAACACTTGCATCTAGTAATATACAACCACCATTTTGAATTCATCAAAGTTAACTAGTAAAAATGACTTTTAACAATTATCCTCATTTTGACCCTATATGCATTTTAGCTTACTTGACCATTTTGACACAATTAAAGTCAAAATCAACCAAATTAAAGTAATATGACCAAACGGGTCAAAACTTACTGTTTCATTTTAATACCCCCAAATCATATAATTCAATTACCATTTCAATTATTTTGACTACTTCAATATAAATAGAATCAAAGTCCAACTTACATTTTAATGACTACTACCATATTGACATACTCAAAGTCAAGATCAAACTAATTCAATTACTTTTCATTTATTATCATCATTTTGACCCAAACGGGTCAAAATCTTCTCTTTTATCCACAACCCTAAACAAACTCATAACTTATTCTTAATTTTAACACGTCACCTTTGTGATCAATTGAGCAATCAAAATTAAATTCAAACTTTCAGCTTTTTGACCCAAAAGTCCTTTAACGCAATTTGTCTATAATAGTCAAAACTAACATTTAACCAAACACAACTTTTTACAAAACAATTTCTATAATCTTCTTAACAAAATCAGTCATTACTAACCATTTAGCATCTAGAAACATTTGTATTAGCATCAAAATCACATTTTTTTAACAAGAATCTTCAAGAATCCTTAAACCCTAAATCCTAAATCTTTTAAGAACTTCAATAATAAAGAAGAAGAGATAATTACCTACTTGATTTCCTGCACAACAACGAGTTTAGGACTAAATTTCATCAAGACTTAAAGCTTCGATCTTTATTTGGACAAGAAAGGAGTTATGTGTGTGTTTTAATGTGTGTGTATAAAGCAGAGACTAAAGAGATTGAGATTGAAGGAAAATATTAGATTTTTCTTTAGTAGGTGACTCACCCATACCCACATAACACGTGTTCAACAAGAGGAAGTCCAAAATTTCATTTAATACACTGTAATATTATATATCTGGTTCATAGTTAATGTATTTAAAATACCTAAGTAACCTCATTTCCAACAACGAAGATATATTTGGAACTTTGGTTCAAAAATAAATCTAATGGCATAAAAATCATTAAAATACCTAAACATTTTTATTTCAACTGATTTTAACCCCTTGGTTAAAATATCAATTAATTCAAATAAATTATTTAAAAATCTTATCAATTCAAATAAGTTAATAAATGATATTTATCACTTACCGAAAGTGATAAAACACTAGGCCAGGTTTCAGGATGTTACACCTGACATGGTATTTACCCATAAAATCATGATACCTCGTTTGATTTGGTTATGTTTCAGTCAACCATCTTGTTGCGACCCGACGTTACAAACATTGAGTTCAACCCGGTAATGCCAGAAGCATTTGCACTACAAAGCATTCATCCGATAGTACAATATGATGATTCCGTCGTTATGTGTGATGAAGAACCCGAAGTTGCACCCGACACTCAACCAAAAAAATTTTTCACACGCTTACGAACTCCCCTCCCTGGAAATAAGCGTCTCTCGACTTACCCATGAAACGTCTAAACAAAGAAATACAGATGGAACACCAATAATTAATTGCATCATTATATCATTTATGTAACACAAATGGTTCTTCTTTTTTTATATTATATTATGTTTTGCTTTAATTATATAAATTACTCATTTCCCAATAACTCTTTTGGTTGAATTATCTGATTTGTCACACCATATTACTTATCTATTCCCAAGAACCCTGTTTACCATGATTTACGCTAAAATTTGTATGACATTTATGATAAAATCCTGCACTAATATGACAAATAAATTATAAACACCTCAACAATTAATTCATCAACATCTTCAACAAATGATGGAATTCTAATACGGCTGCAATTATTTGATTTCTATATACACATTGTAAATCATACCAGTCAAACCATTTAAACGTTTTTATGGTGGATTAAAGACTTTCTTGAATTGACTTCTCTTATTTTCATCATTCAATAAATGAAAGTTATGGTTCCGATCTAATTACGTTTTTATCTCCCTTCTCTTATTACGTTTTAAAACGTTTTAACCATTTAATGATGCAATTAATTATTGTTCGGAAGTCCAAGACAACTCAACTAGAAAGTCCGAGGTTGACTCTTTTGACGTTTTCATAATTTAATAACTTCCACTTATTAAATTATATGGTTCACTCTTTAATGGTTGACTCTTTAAAAACGTAATTAGCAAAAACGTTTTTACCTCCCTTCTAGGATTAATTATGGACCACTCCAATTATGTTTTCATCATTTAATGGTTGCCTCTTTTCATCTCCCTTCTCTTATTATGTTTTTATGGTGGATTAAAGACTTTCTCTTGAATTGAATGCCTTATTTTTGATGCTCAATAAATGACAATTATTCAACAAACAATTCCTCAAAATGAGTTGCAATATATAAAAAGTAACAAAATATCGATAATTGACACAAACACACACGAAACCGAGTCGAATCAGAAACAAACGGATTGATAATGATAATGCACAGAAAGTGCGAAAATACATGAAATTACCTCTGATGAAACAATGTACGTTACCGTACAATACCCCCGAATCGCAGTGCGTGAATGTCGGTGTGAAGGCGAAATCAGGGGTTTCTGGATCGGAATTTGCTTTCTTTTAGGGTTCTTGTATGTTACACACATTAAAAGAGGGTCCAAATCTGAGGCTGATTTGGAGGAATTGATGAAAAACGTTTAATAAGCTCCAGTTATTACATTAAATGGTTCACACTTTAATGGTTGACTCTTTCAAAACGTTATTAGAAAAATGTTTTTATCTCCCTCCTATTATTTATGTACCCATCTTATTACGTTTTCATCATTTAATGGTTGACTCTTTTCATCTCCCTTCTTTTAGAACGTTTTTATGGTGGATTAAAGACTTTCATCTCCCTTCTTTTAGACAGTTATTTAATTGGTTTGACTTACAATACTTGTAACTTAAACGTTTTTAGTGTATCGAAAATTTTAAAACCGTTTCTTAACTTAATTTGTCATTAAATGTTTCATTACGTTTTTTACACATAATATACATATATACGTTTTGCATGTATATAAATTGACGACTCAACCATTTAACCTTTGCATTGATGATACGAAACACATACCACCAAGCATCACCCCTCACCGTTTTCATCATAATTCTACAAACAAAAGTAAACAACGGTATTAGTTATAACCCACTACTCTGTTTTTTTTTTTTTTTTCATTTCTTAAACTTTTGATAGAAATTTGATTCCTATTATCTATGACTTTCGTAAATTATAATCTTTTTATGTAAGGTACTCTTAACATGTCAACAATCGGATTACACTTTATAAGAAACATTCATGATTTCAAGGACAAAATTCACCTCAAGGTCAGGGTTCTACGAATTTGGCCCCACACGAACTTCAACAATAAAAATGAGATTATATCACTTGAGATGCTGTTAATTGACGAGGAGGTATTACACTTAATCATGAATGTTTATTTGCTCATTAAGTATAGATATTATTTTTACTAGATTAACTATTAATTAACATCATGTTTATTATCCATTTTTTTCTAGGGAGCCAAGATTCAAGCTTCGATTTACGTTAAATTGATGAGTAGGTTTCAAATACAGTTGAAGGAGGACGTTGTTTACTATATCAGAGGAGGTAAGTTGTGGGAGACCAACTCAAGTTTTACGTTTACTGGCCTGAATGTAAAGCTTTCATTTCTATCAAGCACAAGGGTTAAAGAATGCACTGAATGGTCTGGTCCATTACATGGTTTTGAGTTTGCCGCATACGAGAATATTTTAAATGGTTAATTACTAGCCTCGAAATCAATTGGTAAAATTGACTCCATTTTAGTATGAAGGAGTTATATGTCATATTAACCTTTACCAATAATAATCAATTATATTTTTTTCAGATGTAATCGGAGAGATTTGCGTCGTTGAAAGCCTTAATTCTTCAAATGAAGACAGGAGCAAGCACAAGCTGCCAATTGAAATAAAAAAACTTAGAGTTCATCAAATATATATATATATATATATATATATATATATATATATATATATATATATATATATATATATATATATATATATATATATATATATATATATATATATATATATATATATATATATCGAGTGAGGACTCAAAATCTAGTGAGTACTGCGAGGACAAATCTCAATCGTTAATCTTAAAGATGTGTGGCTAAGATTTTCCCATCTTTTTTTAAAAAATCGTAGTGGCATTTTTGTAAATGGTATGAAATTTTTTATGTTTTTCCTTTAAAGGGTAAAATATTCAAGGGTCTTTTTGTCTAAAAATTTCAGAATAAAACACAGCACACGCGCCTAGAGATGCATGTATACACTCTCGCCACGTGTCGCAACCCTATTGGTTTGACTATATTTTTTCCACCCACTTCAGTTTTTTGGCCATAACTTTTTTTTTCTTTGAAAAAAAAAATTCCGAAAAACCAAAGTTCTTAAAATTTAATACTCTACAAAATGAGCATAGACTTGAAAATTTAAAAAAAAAAAAATTTAAATTTTTAAAAATTTGAATCATTTTTTTATTTCTTGATCATTTTGCTAATTTTGGATCATTTTATTATTTATGGATCATTTTGCTAATTCTGCATCATTTTGTTATTTATGAATCATTTTGCTAATTTTGGTTTATTTTGTTACACAAATGTTATGATTCAAAACTTGTAACAAATTTAAAACTTTTAATGATTCAACATTTAATTGAAAATATAATGATCCAAAACTATATTAATTAATATGTATGATTCAAATATAATGACTCGTAATATTTTTATTAACTAAAATATTTTTATGATTTAAAATGACATGAGGCAATGATCCAATATATGTTTATATGATTCAAAACTATTTGGATTTATGTTAATTTTTTGATCATTTTGTTGAGTTTGCATCATTTAATTAATTTTGGATCATTGTAAATTTTCGGATCATTTTGTTAATTTAAGATCATTGTTAACTTTTGGATTATATAGTTAATTTTGGATCATTTTAGCTCAGTGTTGATTTTTGGATCATTGTGATAAAAAAAAGATTTCAAATTTTAATGACTATACTCATTTTGAAGAAAATTTAATTTTAAAATTTTTGTCATTTTTAGATTTTTTATTTTACAAACAAAAAAAACGTTATTGGCGAAAAACGAAGTGGGGGAAAAACCCACATCCAATCATTGGATGACAAGTGGACAAGGAGGGAAATGGGGGTTTCAAAAAAGACCCTTATGCCCTTTTGTAAACGATTGGACGAAAATTGTCCTCGCAGTCCTCACCGGGTTTTGAGTACTCACCGGATCCGGACCCTATATATATATATATATAAGTGGGATCCTGTGAGGACTCAAAAAACGGTGAGGACTCGCGAAGACACCTAATAAAAATTTCAAAAAATTCCGAAAAATATATATATAATTCACCATGATAATTACTACATTTGACCAAAAACAAATTTCGAAAATAAAATTATGATCCACTTTTTTGCGGATCATAATAATGATCCATATTTTTTTTGTGAATCATTATTATTATCCATATTTTTTTTTGGATCATTTTTGAAAAAAAAAATTTTGGATCTTATAAGTTGCGATTTAAATATTTAAAAAAGAAATTTTTTTTTAAAAAGTTTGTTTTGTATCATTTTTAGTGTTTTTTTTGGAATCCTCGCAGTCCTCACCGGATCCGGACCCTATATATATATATATATATATATATATATATATATATATATATATATATATATATATATATATATATATATATATATATATATAAGTGGGATCGAGTGAGGACTCTTTTTTGGGTGAGGACTGCGAGGACAAATCTAAGCCTTTAATCCATAAAAATTAATGGCTAGGATTGAATGTGAAAAAAATAAACAATGGTTTAAGTTTGAGGGGATTTTGTGTAAAGTTTACCAAAATAATGGGGGGAAAAAGAAAATTTAGAGAATTAAAATAGTTATTTGCAAACACTTTCTCTCTTCTAGTGCCACATGTCAAGCCTTGATTTGATGAGTTTTTTTTACCCCCACATTTGATTTTCGGCCATAACTTTTTTTTTCTTTGTAAAAAAAAAAACTAAAAATGCCAAAGTTCTTGAAATTAAATTATCTACAAAATGAGTATAGTCATGAAAATTTGAAAAAAAACCCGGATAATATATTGGATCATTTTGTTAAATTTGGATCATTGTCAAAGTTTTGTATCATTTTGTTAATTTTGGATCATTGTCATAATTTTGGATCATTTTGTTATTTTTGGATCATTGTTAATCTTGCATTAACATAATTTTGCATAAATAATTAGTCAAATAATATATCATATATAATTTTGGATTATTTTGTTCATTTATGATCATTTTATTTACTTTGTACAATTGTTAATTTTTGAATCATTTTGTTATTTATGGATCATTGTCAATTTTGGATCATTTTTTTTTTTCAAATTTTCATGACTATACTCATTTTGTAGAAAATTTAATTTTAAAATTTTATGGCATTTTTAGATTTTTTATTTTACAAATAAAAAAAAGTTATGGGCGAAAAACGAAGTGCGGGGGAAAACCCACTTCCAATTATAGGAGGACAAGTTGCAAAAGGAGGAAAGTGGGGTTTCAAAAATGAACTTTATGCCCTTTTTAAGATGAGTGGACGAAAATTGTCCTCACAGTCCTCACCGGATCCGGACCCTATATATATATATATATATATATATATAAACGTATTTGATGCCAAAAAAAATAATCCAATTTGCTTAATTACAGGGGTGCAAAAATACTTATAAACTTGTGGGGGGAACATGCTCATAGTTTCGATGAAGCAGTAGACGACAGAAACGGATTATATCCTATGTAATTCTTAAACTCGCTTAATGTGAGTAGTCTGCCACCTCATGTTCTTCGGCTCAAAATTGGGTGTCCGATTATACTTTTAAGTAATCTCGATCCCTCACATGGATTATGTAATGGCACAAGACTTATATGTAGAAAGTTCGAGTCAAATCTAATTGATGCAGAAATAGTTGTTGGGTAGCATGCTGGCAAAAGGGTTTTCTTGCCAAGAATACCTCTATGTCCGTCTAAATCCGACATGTTCCCTTTCAAGTTGAAAAGAAAACAGATTCCGGTTCGGCTAAGCTTTGCTATGACAATCAACAAAGCCCAAGGACAAATAATTCCAAACGTTTGCGTGTATCTTCTGGAATCAGTGTTCTCGCATGGGCAACTTTACGTTGCCCTGTCGAGAGGAATTTCACAGCAGACGACAAAAGTCTTAGTAACTCCAGCAAAAAGATTTAATCTTGACGGCGTTTACACAGCAAATGTTGTCTATCGAGAGGTCTTACATGATGAATAATATACGTTAGTTCATCGCCATGTCTGAACTTTTTTTTTTTGTCAATACATGTAATTTAACAAATTTTAAACCCTGAAAAGTTATCAATGTAGTCTTTATCCATATTACATTCTCAATTATAAGTCATTTGTATAATAATCGTTATAAAATAACATGTGAACGAACACCATGAACATCGTCGCGGAAAAGAGGTATCAGGGTACCCGCCCGCCGCATTGCGCGGGTACCCTACTAGTTACATGAATTTAAACGTGTCATACTATGGAACAACACAAAAAATTAGAATGTATGTTAAGTATTTGTTTTAGACATGACACAAGTTGTGCTTATGCATTATATGCAAGTGACGGTTGTTATTGTACTTCAATCTAACCCATGGGACAACTCTAAATTTGTAATGGAACACAATAGGTTCGGGTCAGAATGACCATCAAGTTCCATCATGTTTATAATGTTTTAGGTACTTTAAACATGTTAGCGATCTTGCCTTTAGTACTTTGCCCGTTACACCAATACAATGTATACAATTTATCTTCAAATAACGTTGTATCATGAACAAAGCTCGTGCATCGAACGGTCCATGTTGCCTCGTATATCTTAGTGATGGAGATCTTCTGGCTTTGGAAACGGGTAAAAAGTTGTTTAAATCTGGCTCTGAAATAATTTTTAAAAATTATTTTGCAGGACCATGATTTGGAACATGATAAAGGAAGGAAAAATTGTTCCTTGAGAAGTTACAATCAAGCTTCTTCAATTTCAACGGTTTTGACTGCACATGTAGCAACTGTTATGGATCAAGATGGAACGATACATCAGCAGCAGCCCTTGTAGTTTACCATTTCGCTATTGATTGTATTGTTTGAATATAGGTTATTGATTTCAATTCGTGTTGGATTAACATCAGATTCCGACACGCAATTTAAATATCAGATGTCCAAATCATATATATTGTATCGTGTTTTGATTTTACATTTTCTTGAAGCAAGATGTTTTGAATTGAACTTTTGTCACATTAACATTTCACTAACCAAAAAGCTCTTCATAACCGTTTCCAAAAAAAAAGAAGCTCTTCATAAATAACATCTTCAATGGTTAACATTTCCAAAAGCTTTTTCTTTTATAATATTTCTAATTTCTCTTTATCTATCTCAAATGTTATATAAATACCCCTATATATGATTTGATAATTTTTTTGTCATCTTATTAAATATAATACTTCCTCCGTTTCAAAATAAGTGATACGCATTCCATTTTGGGGTGTTTCAAAATAAGTGATACACCTTGAAACTTTTCTTATTTGGTAAAATATAGTGGGACCCATACCCACTAACTATCTCCTTTAATAAAGTGAAATTACTCATTTACCCTTATTTTTACTTGTAAACATTATTAAACTCACTTTAACCATAATATGTGGGACCCCTCACTTACTAAATATCCAATTTAATCTAATTTAACTTGCATTACAATCTTTTGCCTTAAAAAATGTGAAAGCTAATTTGTATCACTTATTTTGAAACGGATGAAGTATTTTTTTTAAATACTTCATACAAAAATATTAGTTTAAATGAAAAGTTATTAAACATAGGGGACTAAAAAAGACAAACATTTAAATTTATTAAAAGGTTAGTAGAAAAAAAGTATTTGCAATAAGCTTTTAAAAAAGCTAGTTAATCCAATAGTAAAAATCCATTCAAAGAGTAATTGTAATAGTAATAAGCTTTTAAAAACTCCCAATTCATTAGTTTATTTTTTAGCTAATCGATCATATACACGTGAAGGTGGATTCGTACATAAAGGAGAGGGTGGATTCGTGAGTGTTTAGCTTCGGCTAGACTCTCGGTTCTTATTAATGGGAGCCCTATGGAGGAATTTAGTTTATCCCGTGACCCTCTTTCTCCGTTTTTATTGATTATAGCTATGGAGGGTCTACACGTTTTGATTGACAATGCGGTCCAAAATAATCGTTTTGTTGGAACTTCGGTACGTTGGGGACATCAATTTGCCCGTGTCACATTTGTTTTATGCGGATGATGTGATTTTTGTGTACGAATGGAACCATGGAACCAATCAGATATTGAAGGGATTCTATGAGTGTTAGACGAATTTTTCAAGCATTCAGGTCTTAAAATAAATATTCATAAATCTAGTTTATATGGCATCAATCTTGTGGAGGAAGAACATGAGGTGTTTTGTAATGTTAATGGTTGTAGTAAAGGGCCGTTTACTTATCTTGGAATTCGTTTGGGTGGTAATAGAAATTCTTGAATTTGGGATTTGATCATTGACCGTGTTCGTAAGCATTTATCTCGGTGGAAGGCTAATATGCTGTCCATTGGAGGTCGGTTAACGTTGATTAAATCGGTCCTTGGAAGTTTGGGTATATATTGGATGTCAATTTTACGAGCACCGGTTAGTGTTATTAAAAAGATTGAACAACTTCATGCTCAATTTTTTTGGGGGATTAATGGTGTTGATAAGAAGATGAGTTGGGTTAAAATGGAACACGTGTTTGGCGGATAAAGAAAAAGGCAGGCTAGGAATTGCTAGCCTTGATGCTTTAAACCTTGCTCTTTTATATTAGTGGAGGTGGCGATTTTATATGAAGGAGATGTTCTTTGGTGTGGGGTTTTTAAATCTATATGTGGTGTTGATGGTGGTTTCTTAAAACCGTCTCATCCGCGACATCAAAAAGGTATTTGGTTTAAAATTATTGGTTCCATTAATTATTTACATGACGTTATCTAATATAAACTTGTGAGTGGGGAATCTATTCAATTTTGGTTGATAGATGGAAAGGTTCGGTTCCGTTTGCACAATGTTTTAACCAACCTTTTCGGATGGAGTTGAATTCTTATTGTATAGTCAATGATAGATGGAGAAATGGTGATTGGAATTTTAATTGGAGGAGAAATATTATAGGCGGAGTTGAACAAGAGTAATTTGATAATCTTATGTCTCTTATTAGTGGGACTTTGGTAAGTGAAAGAAAAGATAAAGTTACTTGGAATTTGGGTGATCAATGTGTGTTTACGCTTGGTGATACAAGACGTCATATAAATTCGGTTCTTAATCCCGGGTTTCACACAAGTTTTATTTGGTATAATTCAATTCCAATTAAAGTTAATGTTTTTATGTGAAGGCTTCTCTTGGATCGGTTACCTACTATATTTAATTTTTTTTAGAACGGGGATGGAAATTGATTCTATTATGTGTCCGATATGTAATGAATATGTGGAATCAAGTTCACATATTATGTTTAAGTGCAGTGTGGCTAGACAAGTTTGGGAATTAATCTTCAAATGGTGCGATATTGGTTTGTTCACAAGTGTATCTTTTCGGGATTGGTGGGACTTTGATGACAACTTGTCTAATGCAAATGATCGTAGGGTAAAATTTCGTATGATCGGGTTTATTACGTGTTGGTTCTTATGGAGATTTAGGAATGCTTTGTTATTTGATAGAAGTAGAATTAGTAAGTCGGATTTGTTCGATAGTATTCGTTTATTTGCGTTTTCTTGGATCACCCATACGAATCAAAAAATTAAGATTTCTTGGGTTGATTGGTTGAGATTTCCTTTGTAATGTTTTAGTTGTATTTAGTCTAGTAATTTGCTAGACTCTAGTTTCAATATATAAAGTTTGGAGGTCTTCGGGAGGGTGATGGCAATGCCGAAACTCTACCCGTTGCCTTCTTTTTGCTGTTCAAAAAAAAAAGATCATATACACCTGAGGCTGAGGCTGAGGCTGAGGCTGAGGCTGAGGCTGAGGCTGAGGCTGAGGCTGAGAAAACCACATTCCCGACTTTTTGATCGTTGTTTAAACACATTTATTCATTAAATTAAAAGACTACTAAAACAATCGCACGTATTTCAACCACTTAATCAACGAGATACGAACCTCTGCTTGGGAACGAGATACAATTTGAAGCGGTGGTCGTGAATGGTTGATTGCCGGTGTTGTTATATATACGCTATTTTTGCAACATATGAAACTTGTGGTGGGCGGCGTTTTGGCATTCTTTGGTTGTTGATGTTCGGTTATCACAAAACATAATGAGCAACAACAACCGAGCAACAACAACCAAAGAATACCAGAACGCGTCGACCAGAAAACGCAATGCCTTCACATCTAATTTTAGTTAATTTCTCTCTAGGATTTTCAAGGAGATTGAACAAAGGTGATAATCCCCCTCACGTAGGAAATCTGTTTCACTAATTATTATTATCATTAAATTGCATCAATCAATTATTATTAATCAATTATTATTAATTAATTATTATTAATTAATTATTATATATAATGATCGCAGGATGAGCAAGAAGAATGTTAAGTTAACAATGGGGATTAGTTAAGATTTGATTTTCATGTATGAACCCCAAAAATTTTACCAAAAAAAAAAATCTGATTTGAGGTGTATGAACCCTAAAGTTGGGTTTCCAAACCGCAAAAAAAATCTGATTTGTGGTGTATAAACCCTAAAATTTGATTTTACTAAAATAAAAATAATAATAAACTGATTTGTGGTCTTTTAACCCTAAAATTGGGTTTGCAACCGGAAAAAAAAAAATCTTGAATCCTTGATATGCGTAATGAATTAGAAATTTAGAAGATAATGTTAAACTGATTGAATGATATGATTGAGACCCCCTCTCTCTATATATATGTAGGAAACTAGGAATAGAACTGGATAATTATTAACAAAAAGATATGGATTGTTATTAATATAATCCTAAAGATACGTAAGTATAATTATCAAATTAAGATAAATCGATTTTTTTGATAATTATCATTTAACAAACCTTTCACATCTTTCACCTATATATGGAGTTAACATGACACTTTTTTGGTGACATATATATTCACACATTTTTATTGGTCCAATATGATAATGTGTAATGTCATATCAAAGGGCAATTTGGTCTTATTCGATATTCTTTTGAAAACAATCATTATCAGTCAAACGAATGGAGAATTTTTAGGGCATTTAAATTCGATTTCTCCTAAAAGCATGGCAAATATATATTCGTTCAAAAAAAATTATGTATTAAATGCTAATATGATTTGCATAATAAAACTAGAAATTTTATACTTTTTTAAATGCAAATTTTAAATTTGTATAGATTATCAACAGGAAAATTCAAAAAATCCTTCACATTTAATGTTAATTTAAATACAAAAAGATTATTTTCACTCACAATGTTAATATACAAAAAATATTTTATATATATATATATATATATATATATATATATATATATATATATATATATATATATATATATATATATATAATTTCAAACCAAATTAAAATCGAGAGTTGCGTATTTAACTTTTAAAGCACATTAAATATACACATAATTTCAAACCAAATTAAAATCGAGAGTTTTTTTTTTTTTTTTTTTTTTTTTGGAAACAACTTCCATTAAAAAACTAGCAAACAGCTAGGAGAACAAAAAACAATAGTTAGAAGAAAGAATAAGTCATTCAGGCCAACTAACTTTAAACTTAGCACGACGGTTACAAATCCAAAGATACGCTACTTCTTTTACAGAGTTCACAAGAAGACTTCTCTGAGTTTCGCCAATATTAAACGTGATCGCATTCCTATGCCGCCATAAATTTTTAATTGTTTCGCCACAATTAAAATCAAGAGTTGCGTATTTGAGGTTTTATATACCGAAATAGTATTTATATAAAAGTCATATTTTTTCATGCATGCAACCACTTTATATTTATATAATTAAATCAATTATTTAGTATCTGTCTATTAGCATTCCTGTTATTATTATTATAGGTTACTGATCTTTACAAGTTCTTTTATTAAGGTTAGTGTTTCATTTTTAATATATCATTGAAGAATTATTTTCAGAACCAATCTTAGACCATTGAATTTTAAAATTAATGGTTGAGATTGATTGTGGCATTTCCATGAATAAATTAAATTATATTTTTGGAAAAAATTAAATACAAAGGGTAAAATAGTAACAAAACAAATATTATCCCTAGAAAACCACCTCCCTCTCTCCACATTTAAATTAAACAAACCGCCTCCACCATATTTTCGATCGTCTCTTTTTGTTCCCTTCAAATTAGGGTTCACCATGAGCATTTGAGCACCGGTGGCTCCAACTAACCGGATATCCGACCTATAGTGAAGCTCGAAAATCAGGGGATTAAGGTCAGATTCTAGATTCATTTTTCATATTGCATTTTTCGACTTTATTCGTTTGGTTACAAGATATATGAGGTTTATTGTCGCCATTGATGCCGCCGGAAGGAAAGACGAGGTTAATTAATTACTTTATTTTCCTTTAGGCGTTTATTTTCATATATAATACTTTTTTACTCTCAGATCAAGATTTTATTTGGTGTGTTTCATAATTGGAGGCGGTGTTGTGGTAATTGTTTAATTTCGAATGAATTGCATGAACTGTTGTAATTGTTGAATTTGGTGGGTTCCATTTTTATTAATATAAGATTCACGAAACAAAAAAAGTCACCAATTAGAAGCATTTCTCAAAGGTTGCTAGATGTAATACTCTCTATTCACAATATGATTACTTGATTTTTATCAATTTATTTTTAACTATTATTTTATTTTGTTTTAATACACATGATTTCTATAAATTTGTTTTTTAACACTGCTGTTGTAACTTACATACAACATTTCTTGAATGCTTGATCATTAGATTTGTTTTTTTTTTTTTTTGAAACGTATGAGTTTCTTATTTTGGACAATGAAATTAGGCTAGTTCCATGAATCTTGATTATTTTAGTCAACGTTTTGATCTTTCGCTGAAATGTTACTAAAGTTCTTTAAAGCCCTTTTTTTTTTAAATTTAGATGCGTGCTAGTACTTAAGTATGAAGATGAAAGAAGAATGGGAAGAAGTTGAAAGAAATGGATTGAATCAAATAGAGGAAAACGTTATTGTAGTATAGAAAATCATGTTGTTTCTTATACATATGTATTTAGTGCTCAGATACATATGTGTTTTTAGTAGTTTATTGCTGGTACATTCATGTATGGAGTAAAGTAAAGAAATGATAGATGTATTGGTAGTAGATTTAAAGATTAAGGAACCAATTACAGTTAAAGAAGACAATAACTTAAACAATTGTTGATGATTAAAAGGACATCAATAAAACGTTAGATTGTTTATTCTATTAGATAGCTTCTTTGAAACTCCGTTACATATGTGTATTTTGCAGGTTGTTGATGGTACATTCATGTATGAAGTAAGTAATGATATATTTACAGCTCGTGGATTCAAAGATAAAGGAACCAACTTAAGTTAAAGAAGACACTAATGAAGAAGTTGCTTTGTACATAAGTGGTGTTTTGTACATTTGTATTATTATGTGTTATTTGTGCATTGACGTTATTCTCTATTTGTAGATACATAAGTGTTACTTTGTATATTTATGTTATTCTGTATTTTTTATTGTTATATTAAAGTGTGTGTTTTGAATTTGATAATATAACCTTATAATAACATAGATGTTTTTTAGATACATAAATGTATCATAGATATACATAGATGCAGATCCATAATATACATTTACGCAGATCTGTAAAAAAAATTCAAATTTAATTCCTGATTTCTAGGAAATTTATAGAAAAGGAAACCAAAACAAAAAAATGTAAAATGTCATAACTACCCCCGAATCATTAAATAAATTAAATTAAATTACTAAATTCTGATTGGTCTAAAAAAAGTTCTGTGGTTCTGTACCTTAAACTGGTTCTGCCTTTAATCCAACCCTATATATATATATATATATATATATATATATATATATATATATATATATATATATATATATATATATATATATATATATATATATATATATATATATATATAAGTGGGATCCGGTGAGGACTCCAAAAACGGTGAGAACTCGTGAGGACACCTAAAAAAAAATTCAAAAAATTCCGAAAAAAATATATATAACTCCCCATGATAATTACTACATTTGACAAAAAAAAAAATTTGAAAAAAAAATTATGATCCACTTTTTTTGGCGGATCATAACAATGATCCATATTTTTTTTTGTGGATCATTATTATGATCCATTTTTTTTTTAGTCATTTTTGAATTTTTTTTTTTTTTTGGATCTTATAGGCTGCGATTTAGATATTTAAAAAAGAAATTTTTTTGAAAAAAGTTTGTTTTGGATCATTTTTAGTGCTTTTTTTGGAGTCCTCCCAGTACTCACCGGATCCGGACCCTATATATATATGTATATATATATATATATATATATATATATATATAGTGTAGAATTAAAATCAGAATCAATTAAGGCTACAGAACCGGAAGAACTTTTTTAAACCAATCTTAAACCATTAGATTTTCAAGTTAATGGTTTAGATCAATTGTGGCATTTCCATAAATATAATCAATCATATTTTTAGTAGGAATTAAATAAAAAGGGTACAGTAGGTATTTTAAAAAACAAAAAATAAAATCATAATAGTTTAAATTTTAAAACCGTCGGCCCCTCACCCCCACTTTCTCTATTTCAGTTAACCCTAATCCCCTAATCCTCTCTCTATACACAATTTAGTAAACACGTCTTCTTCTACTTCTATCGTCAATCGATTTTCTCGACTGGGGTGTTCTACACGTATCCATATCTTTTCGTTTGGATCTGGATTTGGATGTTCTACTACTCGATCAGACTTGATGGAGGATAGTTTGTCGTTTGATGCTTTAATTTTAATTTGTGTTTATGTGTTACACTTTTAGGGGAGTTGTTAATTTCTGGGGTTTCGAATTCTAATTGATTTGAAGCTTCTTGATTATTGTTTTCAGATCCAATTCAATAGTTAATTGAATTTAATCTCACGGGCAAAAGAGTTAAAGAGGCTAGTTCCACATTTTAATTTAGCAGCCATAGAAAGACCTCAACCAATGGAAGGTAATGCATACTATGTTCTATGTTCTTCAATTAACTATTTGTATATTTTTTTGTACGAGTATGTATTCAAGATCATCATGTATTTTCCACTAACTTTATCTTTTTTTTTCTTCTTCTTATTTTTGTGTTATTTTTAGCTTAAGTTTTTATTTTAAATATAAAAACCAACATTAGTTTGTTGATAATTTATTATATATGCATTTAAATGGTGATTGATATATGTTAACAATTAGTTCTTTAAGCTATCAGTTAATTTGAAAAAATAAAATACATAATGCAGGTATTGGGATATTGTGTGGAGTGCTCTAGATGACTTTGGAAGAAAAGGAATACTATAGTAAGAAAAGGAGATTTATTGTTTTTGTAATTTTTTTTATGTTCAGTGAGTTTTATTATGTGATAGGTTTCATTATATGGCAGTTGCGGATAATATAAGTAGTTTGTGGCTGGTTGTATTACATTGTTCAATTCATCGTACGTATGAAGTTTATTTTTGTTATCAAATTTACTCAAATGGTTTGGTATCAATGAATAATTTCTTTTTTATCGATGATCATGTAAGAGAAATATACATGTACATAAGTGTATACATCAAAGTTTCCCTATCTGTATACATCGATGTTAATCTATATACACACATGTATATATCAAAAAATATGTTTAATCTAAATTTATTTCGTATTTTCGAGCTTGCAGGGTGATAAGTAAAGATTGCTATGAATATGAAGACGTTAAAGATTGTTAAAACTCTACAAAGATGAAGATGAAGAGGATAATTTAGAAAGAATCACATATGTGTGTACATAGGTGTTATTTAGTTTTTTTATACATAGATGTAGAATGTGCATGTGTGTTATTTAATATTTTAAAATACATAAGTGTTATTTGTACATATATGTTATCCAACTTTTCTATTGTTATAATAAAGTTCTTGTTTAAGTTGGTCAAAATAACGGTAAAATAACATAATTTTCTTTTTTGATACATTAGTGTAATTTTGTACATATACATTCATGTAGATCTGTAAATTTAACATTTATGTATCGTTAAAAATTCGAATTTAATTCCTAAATATTTTAAGTTACAAAAAAGGAAATAAAAAATAAAGATGTACAATGTCAAAAATGCCCCTGAAGCATTAAATGAATAAAATAATCATAAATTAAATTACTAAATTCTGATTGGCCTAAAAAAAGTTCTGCGGTACTGTAGCTTAAATGGGTTCTGTATATAATGCACCCCTATATATATATATATATATATATATATATATATATATATATATATATATATATATATATATATATATATATATATAGTGTAGAATTAGAATCAGAACCAATTAAGGCTACAGAACCAGCAGAACTCAATCTAAACCATTGATTTTTGAAATGAAATGATCATGGAAGACACATTAATGTATTTGATGAGGGACCCCCCAAATATTGGTTTGCATGAATGTCATTCATGCATGTATACATATATGTATATATAACACTTATGTATACACACATGAAAACATATACATATATGTATACATGCATGAATGACATCCATGCAAACCAATATTTGGGGGTCCCTCATCAAATATATTAATGTGTCTTTCATGATCATTTCATTTCAAAAATCAATGGTTTAGATTGAGTTCTGCTGGTTCTGTAGCCTTAATTGGTTCTGAAACTAATTCAACCCTATATATATATATATATATATATATATATATATATATATATATATATATATATATATATATATATATATATATATATATATATGGTCGAGTTATATTGAGAACCCTGATTTCAAAAAGAACTTTGAGAACTATTATTAACCAATCAGAATTTAGTAAATTAATTTTGATTTATTTAATTCATATTAATTGTTCAGGGGTATTTATGACATTTTACCAAAAAGAAAAGTATTTCCTTTTTTAAAAATTTCCTAAAATTTAGGAAATATTTTTTAAAAATATATTGTTATTTTATTATTTTTGTCGAGCCGGTTGTGCATATATGTTTTTTTTGACATATATGTTTTTTACATATATGTTTTTTTACATTAACTTCAGAAATTTATTGTTACATATAAGTTATCTTACGGTTGTATGGAATATATATGTTTGAACATACATGTTCAACTTATCCATACAAAAGATAAAAATTATTTCAAAGAACAGATATGTACAATATAACATTTATGTTATCCAACTCAAACATACATTTTAATAAAACATAAAAAATTGATTAACATACATGCATGTACAACAACTAATCACAATATGCTCATTTTCTATAATTGTGTCCCCTTTTGAAACAATTTTCTTCATTATATATCGACAATCGTAACTCAAAATGCTCATTTTCTTTTCTTCAACATGTATAACTTGTCAATTTTCATACCTGCAAAATTTACAATACTTCTTGTTTAAAATCATACATTTCTAATAATATACAAATCTAAAATCCTAATTTTTAACCAAAATATATATGGAACGTATAGCTATATATAAAACGTGATAACAGCTAATCACAATATGTACAAATTACAATGCAAAACGATAGCTATATTGCTATAATATCCAAAATTATATATGGAATGTCTATATTCCGGTTAATACTAAAATCCCTTTTTTAAAATTAATCTAAGCATCAATTTAAGAAACAGAAAATATCGACAATATTATACAATTATTCATCAAACATATAGCAATTTTTGCTCAGATCTGTACAATTAAGCATAATCAACGATAACATAAAGCCTAAATCCTAAACTAAAGTGTTGTGTTACATCGATAACAACTAATCACCAAACTTCAAAATCAATAAATCAATTATTATATAATAAACAAAGAAATTACCAGCATGTAGACTAATGTTAAAGCTTGTGTAAAACCTTCAAACTATCAATTACTAGTTAACCTATAATTAATTCCTTAATAAATTATTGCACATAGAACGTACCCCTATAAGCAAATAATAGTTGTATTACTGTTGGAGCTGTCATCAATGGCGACAACAAATATGCGACGCCAGATCCGGTATCCGATTAGAAAACCAACCGGTGAGAAGACGATTGGATGTGATTCCGGTGGAGGTATGTTGAATCCGTAATCAACCGGTATCGGAGATCGTGTGACCATGATTCAAATAAGGAGAAAATCATATCGGTACCTGGAACGGCGTCGTTGTCGCAGGTTTTGTGGCTTCGACGTCTGTGTAGTTGCTCCGGCGGCATCAAGCATTTGGTGGGTGGGGGGGGGGGGGGGGGGTGTTTGAGTTGGTTTCTAGCATATTTAAAAAAATAAAGGGGATGTAGATTGATGAAGAATACGTGATCTAGGAGAGAGAATATGGGGTGAGTAAATCAAGGGATAGGGATGGGGCATTTGTTTTTTCCTATAAAATCTCTATTTTACCCTTTTAATTTAATCTATTAAATATAATAAAAGAAGCTTTAAGATGCTATTTGGCTTCTTTTTAGGCCACCATTTTGACACGTGTCAGCTTGTAATTGGCCAAAGATTTTCTTTTCCCGCCCAAGAAATTTCGTTTAAGACCAGCGACTTTACTGCATAATAACAGCAAATTAATTATTTTGGAATGACAACAATTTGTAATTGGCATTTCATTAATAAAGAAGGAAACCGCATAACAAGAGCAATTTATAATTTGGAAACAGCATAATCTCGGTCCACCGCCCTCTTCTCTGCTTCCCTACTCCTCGCTATCGCCTCCTTCTCCACTGCCGGCTCCTCCGCCCTTTCCTTTGAAACCTCGATTTTTCACTCTGCCTTCGAATCACCGATATTGATTTCTTCTGGGAAAGCTTTGACATCAATCGATCTTTCTAGGTCTACGTTCTTTACTCATGCAGGTTTATCAATTTTGAATTTAATTTGTGTTAATCTGGTGGAAATCGCCCTGTTAAACAGTGTGCACTTGAATGATACAGCGGCAGCGGCCGTTAAATTGTTGCCGGAGTTTTGGACAAGTTGTGTTACACTCGGTGTAAGAACTTGACTGATATTGGAATTGGGTGTATTGTAGTTGTGTGTTTAAAATTAAGGGTTTTGAATTTAAAATGGTGTTTGGTTTACAGCCCCTGTTCTACATCATCGTCATCATATTAGAGCATCTCCAACCAACCTCTATCATCCCCTCTATCTCTAAATTTGAAGTTTTTCCTCCTCCAACACACCTCTATCTTCCACTCTAAATATAGAGTGAGAGAAAAGCTCACTCTATATTTGAAGTGAGAGAAATGTCCACTCTATCAATGGACCCCACCATTTCTTTTTAATTATCTAATATTTTTTCTATTTAATTGATTTTCATTCCTTTTAATAAAAGCTTCTACTCTTAACAACCAACAATCCATCCAATTGAGTTCCTTTGTAATTGAACTCCAAAAACTTAAATTAATACATAAACTTTAAAATACATTATACATAAACTTAACTTAACATACACTTAAATACATAAACTTTAAAGGATAAAAATGATGGTTTTGAAGGATTGTAAAACGAGTTGAAGTGCTAGATATGGGAGTTGATATGGTGAATGATAACAATGATGGTTTTGAAGCATTTCTTGCCCGACATAAAAAGATAAAGGATAAAAACAAACATTTTGAGCTTAAAAATGCATTAATCGATCATTTATGGGACGAATATTCTAATTCAAAAAATTAGTGTATTTTAGTTATTATGTTTTTAATTTATGTCATTTAAATTAATGTATTTCTTTTGTAATGTAAAATAAATAAATTAAAAATATAATTGTTGTGGTCCCACTAGTTTTAAAGGGATGGATAGAGTTTATGGTTGGAGTTGAAGTTTGGTTTAGAGTTAATGGGCGCACTAAATATAGAGATAGAGTGGCTTGGATAGAGTTTATGGTTGGAGATGCTCTTAACATTGTATTTATTGGCATTTCATTAATAAATTTCAAAGATTTAAACATATTCTCTAGATCCAGGTAATTTTTTGTTTCCCGATTTTTATAATTCTTCTCCAAATTCTCGATTATAAAATTTTGATTTCATTCGTTGCTCAATCTGTGTGTAGGTAGGCGGTGTCGAATTAAATGGTATGCTTTGATTTCATTCCTAGAATTTGTTGTTTGTTGATAGTTATGTTCTTTTAATTAACTTTAAGAAAGGTCTACTTTTAACATTCATATTAGATGTTTGATGAAATGACTGCTCAAATTGAAGTTAAATGTTAATAATTTAAAAGGCATGATTAGATGCAACTTGGTGTTTGTAATTGTTCTGACTCGGTTTGGCTACTTTTTCCGCTTCATTTTAAACCAACTCTAAGTACAATGTTTATCAGCTCCAGCCAAATCATCCTTACAACAACTCAGGTTCAATTGCGTCATTATCACCAGTGTTTTCGTGACCGGGTCGGACCGGCCGGCCGGACCGGGTCGGACAGGAAATGAATGTCTTGCCGGGCCGGACGAGCCGGGTTAACTTGCAACTTATGAGCCGGATTGAACCGGCCGGTTTATGCCAAAACCAGGTTGAACCGGGGTCTTCAACTTTGGGCCGGATCTCTGATATCAACCGCCGCCCCAATTCCGGTGATGGTAGTTGCAGGTTGAGATGGTGGAGGTGGAGTCTGTTCTCAAAAATTACAGCCAAAGATGGTGTTGTTTTTGTGAAGGCTCCATGAAATTGTAGCTTTTGTTGCTGATTGTCACCGGAGATTGAGAGTGTCGATGGAAGAAACTGATGTAAACATTCAAGAACACACACATCATTGTGTGTGTATGCGTGACTTATGCTCAAATTGGGAAGTGATATTAATTTAATTAATTAAATTTAAAATATCAATTTAGAAACATTCTAAAATACACGGTGTGTATGCGTGATTTATGGCTCCGATCTTTATTTAATTAATGAAATTTGGAAATATCAATTTACATTATAACCTTCCACCCTTAACTTTTAATCTTTTAATTTTTATATATTTGCGAAAGTTTTCACGATCTTAGCCATATATCTCATTATCTAATGATACTTTTTAGGGTTTTTTAAAATCCGGTTCAACCGGTCCGACCGGTTTGACCGTTTTTTAGCAATTGACCGGTTCGATTTAAAATCCGGGTTTTAAAACATTGATTATCACTATGGATGTCAACAAGACTCACTTAACCCTAACCATTTACCATAACCCTAATCTTTGAACTTTTTTTTATTAACAGTGATTCAATTTATGTAAGATAAGTTTATATATATTAGATAAATGAAATTTCTGTAGGTTGAATTATTAAAAGTTTAACATAAGTTTTAAGTTTTTCAAGAAAGATAAAATAAGTAAGTTTTATTTTTTAGATAAGGTTTTCCACAAAACCTAGTGATACGTTTTGTACACCTCGTTTTTAGGTATACATATAAAACGCGCAAATTCTTGAAACTATAAGTTTTAAAAAAAGTTCTTAAGGTTTAAAAAGGATGTCTTGTTGAATTCTTGAATTCACAAGTCACATATTTTAAACAAGGATTAAGATGGGAATAAAGGTTTAAGTTTAGTTCAAGACTTAAACAAACCCAAGAAAATCTTAGATCTAAGTATTATCCACCTAATGGAACACCTCACTTGTTAAACGATATTCATATTGTAAGGATAAAGAACCTTAGATATGGATTCAAATCATTGCGAGTGCTAGGGTGCGTAAGGTTCTGTGATAATCGGGAGTCCCGGCGCAGAACATCGCACTGTCGTAGATGGTATGATCTACTTTGGTGATAATCGGGAGTCCCGACCCAAAAAGTACTTGAGTAGAATAAACATACTAGACTTTGTTACTAACTTAGAAATGTGCAATTAAATTGTACAAAGTTGTAATAAGTTATAAGTCTAAAGATTCTACGACCCCTAGGAATCGTGTCAAGTCTTGATACGATCGGTAAGGATGTTACCTACCAGAAACAGCATGTCTCGTCGGGAAGTGCGCAAACCTTGCGGCGAGAATGTGATATATGGATCCTAGGCCTAAAATATTAATTATGGGTTTATAATATATTTTAGAGAATGTTTATTGATGATTACTAATTAAACTGGGTTTGATTTATAGATGGCAGCAACAACCACAACGACAAGTACCAACAATCTCTCTCTTCGCTCAATCCTCGAAAAAGACAAGTTGACTGGGTCAAACTTTCTCAACTGGGAGCGCAATCTTCGAATTGTGCTCAGGCATGAGAGAAAGTGGTATGTCTTGGAAAGAGCAGTACCTAATGTCCCTGCCGCTAATGCTAGAGCTGAAGCAAGACAAGCTTATGATAAGCATGTCAGTGATGCGCTCGATGTGAGCTGTTTGATGCTTGCAACCATGAGTCCAGAATTACAAGCAGGACTTATGGATGTGCATGCATTTGAGATGATCCAGCAACTTAGGGATTCATTTCAAGAGCAAGCTCGCACTGAGAGGTTCGACATCAATCGAGCCTTCAACTCTTGCAAGATGGTCAAAGGAACGCCGGTGAGTGCCCACGTCATGAAAATGAAAGGACACATGGATCACTTGGCTAGACTTGGTCACCCCATAACGTTGCAAATGGCAACAGACACTATACTCAATTCGTTGTCTGATGACTACAAACCTTTTGTGGTCAACTACAATATGCATAATATGGATAAATCCATTGCTGAGCTACATTCCATGCTCAAGATAGCTGAATTGAGTTTGGGGACCAAATCTAAGGATGTTCTGATGATCGGTAATAGCAGTGGTGGTGGAAAGAAGAGAAAAGGGCATGGTGGTAAAGGAAAGGGTAAAACCAATCCTAACCAAGGAGTGCCAAATGGTAAAGGTGTCAAACAAAAGGTCAAGAAGTTTAAGCCTAACACAGCGAGGACCGAGAATCGGTGCTTCAAGTGTGGTGAGGCTGGGCACTGGAAAAAGAATTGTCCAAAGGGTGCAAGTGGTGGTGGAGGAAACGCAAGTTCCTCAGGTAACACAACCACACTTCTTAATCACTTTTAAGATACTTGTAAAGTACATTACGAGTAATCTAACTTTTGCAATCGTTTATTGCAGGAGGAGATGGAAAGTGATGACCAGCATGAGATGGTGAATCCACAAGCACCAAGTTTTTTATAATTCAGTATTTTATGGATTCAGTAAAACAATTTCAATTTTGTTGGATAATTTTTATTTGTGTTAAAACAAGTTTTTTATTTTTAATAAGAATCCATCGTTGAATTATATTATGTGTGTGCATGTGTGATAATTACACGAGTCAAGGTTTTATGACTAGATTGTGAATCAAGTTTTGATTTACTTTATATTTCATGTTTTATACTTGTTTGATTGTTGTGAATGTCTTAATAGCTCAAATACTTAGATACTAGAAATTAGAAGTTTCTTCTAAAGTATTTAAGAGATTTTAAGAAAAGCATAAGGTTCAAAAGTTATTGAACCTAGTTGAAACATCTTAAGTAATGGTTACTTATGATAGTAAGTTTCAAAGTGTTAGTATTAATATACTATGATTATATTGGATATAATCAAGATAGACTTTAAAGAGTATTATTACAAGTCTTTTATACTTGTAATAAAGGAATTTAATGAAGTCATAATTCCTTAATGGGAATAATTGGATATTTGTATAATCCAAGTAAAGTGACTTAGACACTAAATGAACTCTTAAAAAGGGATAAACTATATTAAAGTATTTAAGAATCAAAAGGTATTATTGCAAGTCTTTCGTACTTTTAATTATTACAATATTTAACCAATTCCCTAATAGGAATAATGGATGTTTGAGAAATCCAAGAAATGACTTTGGCATTACATAAGATTCTTAAAAGATACTAATGCATTAAAGAATTGGAAGTATCGTTTCAAGTGTGTTATACTTGTTAGATACAGCAATCAATAAGAGTCATGATTCCCTTATCAGGAATGTTGGATATTCGCAAATCCAAAGGATGACTTTGATGATTGATTAATTCTTAAAGGGTTAAACTATAAGTTTTGACTAGATCAAAAATAGTAGTTTAAGAAATGCTTTTATTCCATAAAATTTAGTGGGAGCTATGACTAACATATTCACTAGAGGTACTAATGAATATTGTAAGTTAGTTAGGACATTAACAACAAGGTTTTACCAAGTCGTTAGCCAAAGAGTTAAGAGAAATAAATGATCATTGATTAGATTATTGCAAACCTAATAGCGTGGTCACAAGTCTTGTGATTAATTATTGCATATCTAATAGGATGTTCACATTCCAGTGAACAAGTTAATCATTTAAGAAATTTCTTTAACTAGTAAGAATATCTGCAAATCAAGTAGCTAAAAGAGATTTAGTTACAAGGCAAATTTTATAGATTCAAGAAACTAAAGGAGTAATTTTCCAATCCTCCTATGTTTACCGAATCATATAAAAAGACAAGACTAGAATATGTTCTAAAATGTTGCAAGAACAATATCTAGCAAAGACAAAAGTAATAGTATTCTTAATACTCGTCTTATGTCTTTAGTTTAATAGAAATCACTAATTGTAATTAGTGATAAAAGTTGCAATTAAGAGTTATTGAAGCAATCAACACAAACACATAGAATAAGTAATGATCCAGTAATAATTCAGTATCTATGTCCAGTGAGGAATAATACATGAGTTAGTATCATTGTTATTCAGAATTTGTATGTTTTACAATATCCATGAATAACAGTTTATTTATTCAAAAAGGTATAAATCCGTGACTACTCGTCTTGGTGGGAACCTCGATGGGATGTTAACGTCATCGCGGTATTTGGTGGTAGATTCGAAGTTCTTCGAAGATAGTTACACAAGTTTTGTGTAAGCCAAATATCGGTGATATTCTGTTGGAGCTCGACGAATATTGGATTGACCACCGTGATAATACTTCGTGGTTGAAAAGTTCAAAAGTATTATTCACTAGGATTGTCCTTAAGCCTGAGGTATTTGGTTTGGCATACATTGACTAATGTGCTTTGCTTTGTCTTAGACAATTCTGAAATATGGTTGTCATACGAGGCTTTACTGGGTACAAAGGAATTTGTATTTTGAATCGAAATATAACAAGATGGTAATTACACCTCCTTTTTAGGAGAGATATTTATGGGTCCTTTGACATGATGAGATAACTGGAAAGTGCATGGCCATGCCCAAACGAACTGATTTGTTCTTTGTCGTTTATAACAACAGTTTGAATCAAGAAGTCATTAAATGATTTTGAATACAGGAGTTGATAATTTCTACCATGCTCGTATTCATTATCACGAATATCGTGCTGCAAGGGATAAACCTAACATAGTTGCCCAAGAAGTAAAGACAGAGTGTTCTTTACTAGGAGACGCTATTAAAGAGTTTTTCAAGAAACTATACCTGGGTTACATAAGCTGTTTTTATGGGGTTGGTTACCTACATGCCCATCTAGAAGGCCACTATAGCACGTATCATTAAGACAAAGGTTACAAACTTGCACAAGTGGGAGTCTGAAGGATTTATGTGCACAGTTGGTCAACCTATGATGATACATCCATGCCTACGAAACACTTAAGGGTCACACCGGTGAGTGCATGTAACACGAGCAAGATAAGCAATGACACAACGAAGAGGAGTGATTCATAATAGTCATTATGAATCAATTTAAGTACTAAGTCAAGTTTGACTTATTACTAGATTAGTTTAACTAACCAATTAATACAAGTATTTGTACATTTACTAGTTAGGTAAATATACAATGTGTTAATTATAGATTATCCATGATATGATTTAAAGCTATTAAATCAAATAGTAATTGGATAATATTGTGGTATAAATTATATAAAGGTTATTATATAATTAATTATTAAAAGTATAAATACAAGTATATAATTCGTGTATATGGGTACCGAATTATTAGTGTATTAATACTAGACATTTAATAGTTAAGTGCAACATTAATAAACTAGTAAAACTATAAGGGATGTAAGTGTAAAAGGAAAGTTTAATTAAAGATCTAATCTTAATTAAACTAGAAGGACTTAAATGAAACTTATTCTATTATATATAGAAGGCTTAAGACTTCATTTATTCCTTGATCATTCCCTTAAACACACCCCACGAAATCTCTCTCCCTCTCTTTGGGGATTTCGGCCGAACACCAAGAACACCAAGTTTGGTGCTCTTCGTTCTTCGTGTTCTTCGTGTTCTTCAAGTCTTGAAGATTCGAAGATCAAGTTCATTGCTTAGATCAACTAGAAGATCGCTCGATTTGTTCATCATCAGTGGATCTATCTTAAGCAAACAACAAGGTATGTTTTGAGAAAACCCTTTTCTCCCTTCTCCCTCTTGGACGAATTCGACCAATAACCCTAGGGTTCTTGGTGTTGGTCGACGAACACACACAAGTGTGTGTGTGTTCGGGTTTTTCGTACAAGGTTTCCATTGTTAATCTACTCTAGATTTCCAAGATCCTAATCCTTTAGGGTTTGAGGATTAAGTTTAATCTCTGTTCCGCATTAGGGATTAAATTAGCTAGATAGTCTAACCGGTCAAGAACAAGTTCATGTTCTTGGTTAGTATGGTTCGAACCAAGTGATCTAGGAGGTTGACTCAAGTGGTCAATCAGTGATAGATAAACCCTTCAGTTGAGGTGGCTGTGACCCGTGATGCTGGTATTGTAGTGGATGACGTGATGATTGGCATTGAGGTTACGGTTATTGGTGAGGATGTGGTGGTTTGGGGTAGGGTTACAGTTATGGGTGATGATGTTGTGATTGGTAGTCCTTGGGTGGAAGAAGTCATGGTTTGTGAAATGGAGACTGTTATGGGTGATGAGGTTGTTGTGATTGCTGGTGATGTAGAGGATTGTGTTGGGATCTGTGTGGGTGATGAAAGGATTGGTGATGCGATAGTGGAAACTACAATTTGTGCAGGAGATGAGACTGGATGTACTGTAGTAGTTGGTTGTTGTGTGGTTTGTGGGAATGGTGGATCCAGAAGAAATTCATGCTCGAAAGGATATGACGTTGTCGGTGGTGGTTGTTCTGGACGATCCTCTGGTGGTGGTGAATCATGACGATCAGATTCGGTTTCAGAATCAGCAGATGAGGTGGATGAGGATGCGGTGGAGGTGGATGAGGATGCGGATGCGGTGGAGGTGGATGAGGATGAGGATTGAGTTGCAGCAGTCCGACTTCATGACGCTCCTGTATTTTTAATTTTCAGACGTGTTGGTCGTTGAGTGCTAACCACCGGCGGTTGAGACACTCGAGGTTGCGGTTGAGAAGTCGGGGGTGGTGGAGCAACTTGTGGAGCTGGTTGTTGAGGTTGTTCTTGAACCGGTGGTTGTTGAACTTGTTGTAGTTGGTCCTCTAGTCTCCATTCAGGATGGAATTCATCTCTGTATGCTCTGATAAACGGCTCATTGATGTCTGCGAGTTTGAAGAGTTCAAGTGGCACCGGACCTGGAGGAATAGATGATCCTTTATCGCGTCGAAGATAAAGCACAGGGGATAGTTCATGTTTAAGGGCAACATCCCGTCTTGGAATCGGTGGATATCTGTTCATGAAGTGTGCAATGAGTATTTGCCAGAATTTCGGATAACGTAGGTAATTATGATTTTTGGAGATAGCCACTGTGAACTCAGTCCATAGATAGGACTCATAATCATAATGCCGGTTATAGCATAGGGCATGATAGGCATGATAATCGTTGATAGAGGCCCTGTCATGAACAGAATGCTTGCCCGTCAAGCATCTGCTAAAAATTGTGAAGAGGAAAGACCAGCTCTTGGACATGGAGCCCTTCTTGAGATCTTTGAGGTTAATGTTTTGTAGCTCACCCTCAAGACCAAGGTCATGAATTTCTTTCTTCATTTTTCAAGCGACACCTTCGGTTCATTTTGTTGGAAAGGGGGTCGGGCATTACCACGTGTAAGCCTGAAGATATCTAATAAGTCATCTTTCGTGAAAGAGACATGAACGGTGTCGATGACGGCTTTGATCTGATGAGGGTTTGTGGCTGTGTTCATGGTTAGGGTGTTTTGGAACTGATGGACGTAGATTAGAGGGACCTCCGGCCGAGCACATATCATATAGAAGATTGGATGACGTTGAAGTACGCGTGATAGTACTGGAGATGACGCTGTGAATGTTCTTTTTCTCATGATTTGGAACAAGTACATTTTTCGCGATAATTTATTGTTCTGCCATCTGTAAAATGTACAATAAAACGCAAGGTGGCACAGAGAACAACAAAATTAGTACAATGTAAGAAGATTAAAAAAAAATTCAAGTGTTCGAGATCACAGAATATTAACGAATTTTAGATATATATATATATATATATATATATATATATATATATATATATATATATATATATATATATATATATATATATATATATATATATATATATATAAGTGAGATCGAGTGAGAACTCTTTTTTGGGTGAGGACTGCGTGGACAAATCTAAGCCTTTAATGCAACAAAATTAATTGCTAGGATTCAATATGAAAAAAATAAACAATGGTTGAAGTTTGGGGGAGTTTTGTGTAATGTTTACCAAAATAATGAGGAGAAAAAGAAAATTCAGGGGGTTAAAATGGCCATTTGCAAACACTTTCTCTCTCCTAGTGCCACATGTCAAGCCTTGATTTGATGAGTTTTTTTTACCCCCACCTTTGTTTTTCGGCCATAATTTTTTTTTCTTTGTAAAAAAAACTAAAAATGCCAAAGTTCTTAAAATTAAATTATCTACAAAATGAGTATAGCCATGAAAATTTGAAAAAAAAAACCGGATAAAATATTGGATCATTTTGTTAAATTTGGATCATTGTCAAAGTTGTGAATCATTTTGTTAATTTTGGATCATTTTGTTATTTTTGGATCATTGTTAATCTTGCATAAACATAATTTTGCATAAATAATTAGTCAAATAATATATCATATATAATTTTGGATCATCTTGTTCATTTAGGATCATTTTATTTACTTTGTACGATTGTTAATTTTTGAATCATTTTGTTATTTATGGATCATTGTCAATTTTGGATCAATTTTTTTTTTAGATTTTCTTGACTATACTCATTTTTTAGAAAATTTAATTTTAAAATTTTTGGCATTTTTAGATTTTTTATTTTACAAATAAAAAAAAAGTTATGAGCGAAAAACGAAGTGCGGGGGAAAAACCCACTTCCAATTATAGGAAGACAAGTGGCAAAAGGAGGAAATGAGGGTTTCGAAAATGACCTTTATGCCCTTTTTAAGATGAGTGGACGAAAATTATCCTCGCAGTCCTCACCGGGTTTTGAGTCCTCACCGAATCCGGACCCTATATATCTTCTGCTATATATGCAGCCTATATTTGAATTTGTATTGTCCACATGTCCATTTAGCGCCTTCAGATTGGTCCGTTTTGCTGACATGTAATTAAAATAAATACCACATGTCGAGCAACAAGTTAAAACGAGTTCTTTAGCTATTTATGGAAACGATATCTTTCAACAATTTAAAATCCGTATAGAAATATTAAAAGTTTGGTACAATTAATGAACAAATATCATAAATTTACGGATATTTAAATATTTAATACCATAAATTTCTTATTATATCATAAAATACATATTCGATAAATATGGTAAACGTATACTTGATACCATAAATATGGTGTTATACCATAAAATCCGTATTTCATAAATATTTTAAAAATATATTTTATACAATTACTCAAAGGGGTCAAATAAGTCGAGATTTCACCCCAAGTCTATACGCACAATCTTTTAACTAATTTTTTTGAAAATAAATTAAAATTAGATAAATCTTCGACCTATATATCTTCGACCTATATATGGAGCTAAACACGAATTCTTTATGATGACATGTACATTTGACATCATTTGATTGGTCTATTATGATGGCATTTAATTCTTTGTCAAAGGTCATTTAAGTCAATTAAACAAGTTAATTCATGTGTCTTGACGTTTTAGTGACAGTCCTTAGGGCTGTCATTATCATTTTCCTTATTAGGGTTTTGTTAGTGACAGTCCTAAGGGCTGTCATTAAGAGGTAGTTACGTGCATAAATCGTTTGTACTTTCAGTGGTGAGGGTTGATTCCTAAAATGCAGGGGCGGTTATTGATTATTGTACAAGTTTTTGATGCGCGTCTTGACGTTTTAGTGACAGCGGGGGGAAGGGATCTTTTTTCTGCAACGAAAAAAAAACGGAGCAGATTTGACTCGTCATTATCATTTTCCTTATTATATCCCAAAGATTAGGTATACCAATTCTAAATTTAAATTTCAAATTAAATGAGTACAATCGGTTGATAAGAACAAGTATTGATTTTAAATACCGGAGGTATGATCGGAACTTAAAAACAGTAAGTATTAATCTATATCCCTTATTTATAGCAACTGATCATAAGTAAACATAAATTCACAATTTCAAAATTTCAAATGAATACACGGTTTTAGGATATAGAATGTGATAAATTTTCCCATAATTATCACCTTTATTTTTTGAATAAAAAATCACATTAAACACAAACAAGATTTAAAACTAAATTAAGTACATATTCAAGAACTTATCACAAGAAACCCTAATATGTATTCTATATAAACACGGTTATAGATTAGGCTTCATTCACAAGATTTCAGTAGCCTTTATTATCATAAAGTTTTCATGTGACAAAACTTCAAAGGGTTTTTCTAACGTATGCCCCTGGGCATACATTAGGTGCAATTAATGAAGCATCAAGTTTCCTAATACATTTTGAAAAACATTAATGATCCTTAATTTTTACCATTTTAGATAATGCAATAAATACGAATTTCAATTAAAATGGAAATTTTTTTGAGGCTTCATTGATTGCACCTAATGGGGCATACATTAGAAAAACCCAACTTCAAAATATTTTCCAATCAGGTATTAAACCTCTACTTATTACGTATATGTTTGATTGTGTTTATTATATGAGAAAAATATTATGTTTGATTTTAAACAGCATTATGTTCGTACGAGTGTGTGTATGTTTTTTATAATTCTGTATATATAAATCCTATAGAATTGCTTCAATAAAGGATTATGTTGGGTCATAATTATGTAGGATTACATAAACTCTATTTGATTTATGCATGGTGATTTTAGGTAATAGTTTTTGTTATAATCAAAGATTTACTTCATTGTGATGAATTCTTAATTTTTATTGCTTTTGATGTCAGACATTTAATTTATGCATGGTAATTTGTGGTATTGTAAAAATTTTACTTCATTATGCTGCATTTTTAAGATTTTAGCTTTAGATGTCATACATAAAAATTTACATTGTTTCATTGCGCACATGTTTTGTTCAGTCAATTTGTTGACTTTTGTAGTCAACATAACACAATGATATGAATTATGATATTTAAGGTTTATGATTTCTTTTTCTTTCTTTTTAATCCTAATCATACACCCAAAGTTTTTCTAAATGTAATTAATAAGGGTTGGCTAATGAATTGGTGTTTGTTAACCCTAATTCATCTACAGTTAAGATTCCTGTTTTTTAACTGTAAGTATACAGTCAATTTGATCTCTATCTTTATCCTATATAAAAACAACAATCATATTTTTTTATTTTCTAGATTAATTTTTTTTTTAGACAAATATTAAATTCAAATTGTTACTCTTATAGTCAACATAGTTGACTGTTACAGTTTACTAACTTAATCCCCATCCTCAATAGGCCAGCAATTTAACTATATTGGGTAAATTTGACAATAACAGTTAACCTTTTCACATTATAGTCAAATAATATTAATGTAATTTTTTTATTATTATTAATTTTTCTTACAGTCAATTACTTCCTCCGTCCCACAAAAAACTTCTCATTTCAGTTTGACACAAGTTTTAAGGTGATAATTAGTTGTGGGTCATTGGTAATAATTTTGATTAAAATATAAGATTTGATTGGAGAGAGAAATATAGTTAGTGGATATTAGTGGTGGGGTCTTTAGTAATAATACTACCTCCGTATCAAAATAAGTGATCCATTTGAAGAATTGCGGTTTTTGAGGCCAAAGATTAAAAAGTGGTTTAAATTAGATTAAAGTGAATAGTTAGTAGATAATGGGTCCCACTTCTTTGGAATGTAGTGATATTAATGATGTTTAAAAGTAAAAGTAAGGGTAAAAGGGTAATTTCACTTTATTAAAGTAGATAGTTAGTGGATAATGGGTCCCACTTTTTTACCAAATAAGGTAAGTTTTGGAAGTGTATCACTTATTTTGTTCAACCCCTAAATAGAAAGTGTATCACTTATTTTGATACGGAGGTAGTGGCATTTATTATGTGGAGCCCATTAAATGAATGAAATGAGAAGTTTTTTGTGGAACAAAAATTTAGGATGAAATAAGAAGTTTTTTGTAGGATGGAAAGAGTATATTTTATTAATATTGAGGTTAGTTTCACAATTTTGTCTATATTTGTTGCAACGTTGACTATTATACTCTTTAACACCATCATACATCAAGATTCCAATTAAGTTATTTGTTGTGACTAAGATGAAAATTACACTAACTCAACAACACACGTCGTATATTAAGAATTTTTATTTCGTCTCTAAATTTTGTGTACAATTTGTGATATGTATTAAAACACGTTTAACATCATTTTAATAGTAGATTACTATATTTATTTCTTATGTTTTTCTTATTGGTATTTTCCTTTTTATTTTACGAAGCATGCCCGCCCATTCGGGCTGGCTATATATATATATATATATATATATGTAGAATATGGATCAAGAAAGAAGTTAGTTTATTTAGAGAAGTTAAAGAAACAATTAAGAGCATTGATTTAATTAAAAGATTCAAGGGCACTTAAGGGCTTGATTGTCATTTTCCCCCTCTAATGTTATATACCGTGTTTTTTAATTTCCCCCATTCTTAGTGTTTTTCAATTCTTCTCCTCATCTCCTCCACAACTCCATCAATGGCTTCTCCTCCTCAATTAGAAGCCTAACCATTACGTGTTTACAGATCTGGTAGGGTACAATTATATTATTGAACAATATATTGAATCCCCTAAATCTCCTCCTCATTTTTACGTTTATTATCCTCATTACGTGATTTATATGGCTGCCTCTTTCAATTTGGTTTCAGATCCACAAACAGAGTCACACAACTTCTATATGGATCATTACGTGATTTTTCTTCCTCCATCAGCTCCAAGTCACTATGATTTGTGCTCCTCAGTCAGTTTCAGATCCCACAGCTTATATATGTTCGACTCCAGGTAGTATAACTCCTCAATCAGCTCCGATTCATGGTAGCTCCTCAACCGAGAGATGTAAGCATCCATTAAACAAAGTGATTTTAATTTCAGTTATTTTAGTTTCATTTCATAAACATCACCTGTGTGAATGGGTTCTTATTCTTAGAATTATGGTTTGAAAATGTTTTATCACATTACCTGTAAGTATGCATATTCTAGCTTTGATTTGAAATATTGACTAACTATAATGATGTATATGTTTTTATGATGAAATTATCTTAGTTTGTTTAGTCCAATTTACTAAACCAAATTTTTTAGATACACAAATTGATGGAACTAATGAAAGGAACGAATACCTGGTATACAATTCTCTTGCCAAACAAATGAGATTATTTAAAAGAAAATGATATCTAATGTAGAAATTTGAACACAAATATTTTAACATTGATTTGAACTCAAGTATATATAAATTTTAAATTATTGTTTGAAATATTGGTAATTGTATTTGCATTTGCATTTGCATTTTCATACATGTAGTTGCATTTTCATTTTATTTAATTATTTTATGAAGTTTCACCCTTTATTGTAGTTTTTATTTATTTTGTTTTTTTCTTTTATAGATTTTGATCATGTTTCAACTTCCATTCGAATTGGTTTTGAATAAAATATATGCTTTTAGTGATAAGTATTAGGTTTCTAATGTTACTATGACAATTATGATCCTCATAATATTGGCACTTCTCCGGAAAGGAAAAAAGTAGAAGATGCACAGAAAAAATCCAAAACAAGTACATGATGATGCAGGATTTTCTTGAGTGGCACTTTCGATTTTTTTATTGGTTATCTTTATATTCTTATCAAATGTAGTTAAACATACTTTAACATTTATACTTTCGATATATCTAGTTATTCCCTGAAATTATTAAATATAAGTTATATTTTAATTACTGTCAATTGCAATTGCATTATCATACTTACAGTTGCATTTTCATTTTATTTACTTATTCCTTGAAATTTTACATACTTGTTATGTTTTAAAAATATTGTCAGTTGCATTTGCACTTTTATACTTGCAGATGCATTTGCACTTTTATTGTCAGTTGATTATATAACCATTTGTTTTTTCAAAATTGACATTTGCATTTGCGTTTTCATACTTATAGTTGAATTCTTGTAGTTGCTTTTTTTATTTTATGTAGTTAATCCTGAAAGTTTACACATTTTGTTTCTACTTTAAATACTCAGTTGCATTTGCATTTTCATACCTCCAGTTGTACTTTTATTTTATGTAAGCTGTAGTTTAACTTTTTGTTTTTGTTTTAAATATTCAGTTGCATTTGCATTTTCGTACTTGTAGTTGAATTTTCACTTTCATACTTGCAATTAGATTCCGCCTTTAGATTTTATACAATTATTCTCTAAACTTATAAATAATAGTTCTGTTTGAAATACTAGTTTTTGCATTATTCCTTTTCAATATTGCAATTGTTTTTGCATTTTCATTAAATCTAGGAATTCTCTTAAATTTTAACTAATTGTTTTAAATAATGATAGTTGCGTTTGCATTTTCGTTACATATAGTTTTTTTTGCAATTTTTAATTTTGTTTACCTTTTCATATATCATCACCACTTGATTAAATTTTATATGCCTACACTTGTTGTATTGAATATCATAACCAAAACAAAGGGGGAAAAATCAAAATATTAACAATCTGTATTATTTTTTTAACCATCCATCATTCCATATAATCAAAATCCAACTAACCATAAGCTCAAAAATACAAACCAACCTTGAAAACACATCCAACCACCTAAATCCAACAATCCGTATTACAAAACCTAACAAATTACATAGTTTATAGTTATACATAACAAACTTAATATATACTTAGACGAACATCCATTTTTTTCCACTCCTACGTAACTTATTCACGATTCTTCTTCATCCCTTTAATTGTTTCTTCATCTCTTTATTCGTTTACATTTTTAAACATCCGGTTTGCCTCTTCTTCCCCTCTGCATTTTCACTTTTTTCACCAATGCATTTTCACTTTTTTCTGCCTCTGCATTATAATTTTTTTTCTGGATTTGCATTTTCATTTTTCTCTACATTTGCATTTTCGCCACCTTCTACCTTTACATATGCATTTTCGTCATTTGCATCGTGTGTGTTAAATTCTTGAGTTCTCTCCAATGTTGTTTCAAAATCTTTCAATTTAAATCTCCCTTCAAATTCTCTCTAAGTTAGGAATTTTATTATGTCTTCATCTTGCATCTGCAAATTATGAAGCATATTAGCATTTTGATAATATTAGCATATTATCATATGAGAATGCAATTGCCAAAAGATATTGTTTTTTCAAAATTCAATAACTCTAGATCTATGTGGCAAACACAAGACAATATATGAATTGTATTATCCAAATTGACAAACAAATATGCCACAAGATAATAAATAAATAGTTGATATAATGACAAATAATATGTAAGTAAAACTTACAACAGTTGTGGAAGATACATACTCAACATGGATTCTCTCCATCAATGCTTTACCAACTGCCATTTTGGTACTGCAAATTCCATCTTGTAGGTGTTAAGGCAAGAATTCAAGTTCTTTCTTATTTACAGCCCTGCGGTTACCTGCAATTTAGGAAGCATATTAGCATTTTCGGTCAATAAACTTTAAATAGATATTCATGCAAAAATCAAATGCAATTAGTATTTTTTCCAATGCACATAAAGGTATTACCATATGAAAATGCAAATGCTAGTAGGTTTTGGGTCAACAAACTTTAAATACATACTCATGTCACCTAGCATTTGTTGCATCAACTAATTATATGATGAAAATCACATATGAAACAGCTTTCACATATTATTTAAGCAACATGAAGCACAAATATGTAATAACAGGCAAACAAAACCACCAATTCAACTTAATCAACCAGAACTATTACTATTGTCATTGGCTTTGTTGAAGCCTCCCTTGCCTTCTCAAATCATTTCTAAGACAGAGATAACAAACTTTTCAAAACCCTAATTGCTTTCAGATTTCATCTAGGTTTCCCCTATTTTTGCTTCACTCGTTTTCGTCAAGCCAGGTAAGTTTAGTCCCAACCAAAATCAAAATCAAAACACGAATTGCATTTGTGTGTCGCTAAGACATAAGTTTTGGTGAAATCTAGTAATTCAAAACAAATGTTTGGTTTCATTATTAAACATATGAAAAACTAGGTGTGTTAAACTAGATTTATGACTCAAGTTTATGAATCATGAAAGGATTAAAAGTTTAACATAAGTTTTAAGTTTTTCAAGAAAGATAAAACAAGTAAGTTTTATTTTTTTAGATAAGGTTTTCCACAAAACCTAGTGATACGTTTTTGTACACCTCGTTTTAGGTATACATATAAAACGCGTAAATTCTTGAAACTATTAGTTTTAAAGAAAGTTCTTAAGGTTTAAAAAGGATGTCTTGTTGAATTCTTGAATTCACAAGTCACATATTTTAAGCAAGGATTAAGAATGGAATAAAGGTTTAAGTTTAGTTCAAGACTTAAACAAACCCAAGAAAATCTTAGATCTAAGTACTATCCACCTAATGGAACACCTCACTTGTTAAACACTATTCATATTGTAAGGATATAGAACCTTAGATATGGATTCAAATCATTGCGAGTGTTAGGGTGCGTAAGGTTCTGTGATAATCGGGAGTCCCGGTGCAGAACATCGCACTATCTTAGATGGTCTGATCTACTTTGGTGATAATCGGGAGTCCCGGCCCAAAAAGTACTTGAGTAGAATAAACATACTAGACTTTGTTACTAACTTAGAAATGTGCAATTAAATTGTACAAAGTTGTAATAAGTTATAAGTCTAAAGATTCTACGACCCCTAGGAATCGTGTCAAGTCTTGATACGATCGGTAAGGATGTTACCTACCAGAAACAGCATGTCTCGTCGGGAAGTGCCCAAACCTTGCGGCGAGAATGTGATATATGGATCCTAGGCCTAAAATATTAATTATGGGTTTATAATATATTTTAGAGAATGTTTATTGATGATTACTAATTAAACTGGGTTTGATTTGTAGATGGCAGCAACAACCACAACGACAAGTACCAACAATCTCTCACTTCGCTCAATCCTCGAAAAAGACAAGTTGACTTGGGTCAAACTTTCTCAACTGGGAGCGCAATCTTCGCATTGTGCTCAGGCATGAGAGAAAGTGGTATGTCTTGGAAAGAGCAGTACCTAATGTCCCTGCCGCTAATGCTAGAGCTGAAGCAAGACAAGCTTATGATAAGCATGTCAGTGATGCGCACGATGTGAGCTGTTTGATGCTTGCAACCATGAGTCCAGAATTACAAGCAGGACTTATGGATGTGCCTGCATTTGAGATGATCCAGCAACTTAGGGATTCATTTCAAGAGCAAGCTCGCACTGAGAGGTTCGACATCAATCGAGCCTTCAACTCTTGCAAGATGGTCAAAGGAACGCCGGTGAGTGCCCACGTCATGAAAATGAAAGGACACGTGGATCACTTGGCTAGACTTGGTCACCCCATACCGTTGCAAATGGCAACAGACACTATACTCAATTCATTGTCTGATGACTACAAGCCTTTTGTGGTCAACTACAATATGCATAATATGGAGAAATACATTGTTGAGCTACATTCCATGCTCAAGACAGCTGAACTGAGTTTGGGGACCAAATCTAAGGATGTTCTGATGATCGGTAATAGCAGTGGTGGTGGCAAGAAGAGAAAAGGGCATGGTGGTAAAGGAAAGGGTAAAACCAATCCTAACCAAGGAGTGCCAAATGGTAAAGGTGTCAAACAAAAGGTCAAGAAGTTTAAGCCTAACACAGCGAGGACCGAGAATCGGTGCTTCAAGTGTGGTGAGGCTGGGCACTGGAAAAAGAATTGTCCAAATGGTGCAAGTGGTGGTGGAGGAAACGCAAGTTCCTCAGGTAAAACAACCACACTTCTTAATCACTTTTAAGATACTTGTAAAGTACATTACGAGTAATCTAACTTTTGCAATCGTTTATTGCAGGGGAGGAGATGGAAAGTGATGACTAGCATGAGATGGTGAATCCACAAGCACCAAGTTTTTTATAATTCAGTATTTTATGGATTCAGTAAAACAATTTCAATTTTGTTGGATAATTTTTATTTGTGTTAAAACAAGTTTTTTATTTTTAATAAGAATCCATCGTTGAATTATATTATGTGTGTGCATGTGTGATAATTACACTAGTCAAGGTTTTATGACTAGATTGTGAATCAAGTTTTGATTTACTTTATATTTCATGTTTTATACTTGTTTGATTGTTGTGAATGTCTTAATAGCTCAAATACTTAGATACTAGAAATTAGAAGTTTTTTTTCTTCTAAAGTATTCAAGAGATTTTATGAAAAGCATAAGGTTCAAAAGTTATTGAACCTAGTTGAAACATCTTAAGTAATGGTTACTTATGATAGTAAGTTTCAAAGTGTTAGTATTAATATAGTATGATTATATTGGATATAATCAAGATAGACTTTAAAGAGTATTATTACAAGTTTTTTTTACTTGTAATAAAGGAATTTAATGAAGTCATAATTCCTTAATGGGAATAATTGGATATTCGTATAATCCAAGGAAAATGACTTAGACATTAAATGAACTCTTAAAAGGGACAAACTATATTAAAGTATTTAAGAATCAAAAGGTATTATTGCAAGTCTTTCATACTTGTAATTAGTACAATATTTAATCAAGTTATAATTCCCTAATAGGAATAATGGATGTTTGAGAAATCCAAGAAATGACTTTGGCATTACATAAGATTCTTAAAAGATACTAATGCATTAAAGAATTCGAAGTATCGTTTCAAGTGTGTTATACTTGTTAGATACAGCAATCAATAAGAGTCATGATTCCCTTATCAGGAATGTTGGATATTCGCAAATCCAAAGGATGACTTTGATGATTGACTAATTCTTAAAGGGTTAAACTATAAGTTTTGACTAGATCAAAAGTAGTAGTTTAAGTAATGCTTATTTTCCATAAAATTTAGTGGGAGCTATAACTAACATATTCACTAGAGGTACTAATGAATATAGTAAGTTAGTTAGGACATTAACAACAAGGTTTTACCAAGTCGTTAGCCAAAGAGTTAAGAGAAATAAATGATCAGTAATTAGATTATTGCAAACCTAATAGCGTGATCACAAGTCTTGTGATTAATTATTGCATATCTAATAGGATGTTCACATTCCAGTGAACAAGTTAATCATTTAAGGAAATTTCTCTAACTAGTAAGAATATCTACAAATCAAGTAGCTAAAAGAGATTTAGTTACAAGGCAAGTTTTATAGATTTAAGAAACTAAGGGGTTATTTTCCAATCCTCCTACGTTTACCGAATCATATAAAAGGACAAGACTAGAATATGTTCTAGAACGTTGCAAGAAAAATATCTAGCAAAGACAAAAGTAATAGTATTCTTAATACTCGTCTTATGTCTTTAGTTTAATAGAAATGACTAATTGTAATTAGTGATAAAAGTTACAATTAAGAGTTATTGAAGTAATCAACACAAACGCATAGAATAAGTAATGATCCAGTAATAATTCAGTATCTATGTCCAGTGAGGAATAATTCATGAGTTAGTATCATTATTATTCAAAATTTGTATGTTTTACAATATCCATGAATAAAAGTTTATTTATTCAAAAAGATATAAATCCGTGACTACTCGTCTTGGTGGTAACCTCGATGGGACGTTAACGTCATCGCGGTTGGTGGTAGATTCGAAGTTCTTCGAAGAAAGTTACACAAGTTGTCATACGAGGCTTTACTGGGTACAAAGGAATTTGTATTTTGAATTGAAATATAACAAGATGGTAATTGCACCTCCTTTTTAGGAGAGATATTTATGGGTCCTTTGACATGATGAGATAACTGGAAAGTGCATGGCCATGCCCAAACGAACTGATTTGTTCTTTGTCGTTTATCACAACAGTTTGAATCAAGAATGTTGGTCCCCAACAACACTAATGTGTTGCGTTTTGGCTAAGTGTAGACTTACAAATAAAGAACACACAAGATTGCAGTGATTAAGAGTTTATTAAAACAACTTAATACAGTACAAAGTTTGCGGAAATAGATAGTACGCACTAACTAAAAATTTATACTTGAAATGACACTTTAACTAGCTCAAACTAGAAAAGATTATGCAAGGAGAGTAATATCAGCTGATACTAACAGCTGATATTGAGTGCCTAGTAATAACTATGAGGGAGTTAATACTAGACAATAACAAACTCTCAGAGAATGTTCTTGTGCTATGAATGCTAAAGGTGTGTCTAAATGCAAGCATTTACGTCTCTATTTATAGCCCAAGATCCATGTTCCTTTGTCCACAAGTTAATCGACGTGTAAACATATTATTCGTCGATGTAGACTTGTCCAAGGAGACATTAAATGCTCTTGCATACGTTATAGTCCCAATTGTACTTTGTGTCAACTTCTCTTGTAACCTTTCTGACGCACAGTGAAAAGATGTACTATGATAGTACAAAAGATGTTGACTTTCTCTATACATGCTTGGAGGGACAAACGATGAAGTTCTGACAACTTATCTTCTATTACCGAAATAGAAGATCCTCATCGTTTTCTTCTTCTTTGAGCGGGAAAGGAAAATATTCAAAGTGTCAAGAATATTTTCCACCAAGTCTTTATCTGCAGCGGTACCATCAGCTGATTCCACAATCAGCCGAGTGGTCTTCTTCTTGTCTTTGTCCTTTGGCCATAGACTTCGAATGATCACTCTTGAATTGCTGCTGATTTGACTTGACTTCTAGAGCTAAGTACTAACTCAACTGAAGGTTTATTGTATATACTTGTTTCAGCTGAGATACGTACTTCAGCTGATTTTATTCTTATTGGCTATCGATCATCAAATCTTATTTAATTAGTCTTGGGACTAATAATCTCCCCCTATTTGATGCAATCGAATAGCTGTATAATTGTAACCCTGTAATGATTCAGCTGATCTAGTCAGCTGAATGCTTATGTACTTTGACCCTTTGGGTTCTTTTGACTATTTGTATCTTTTTACAGTATTTCTACAAGTATATAACAAACATAATTTTACATTGATATGAAGCTGTTTAAGTACAAGGAAAATAAAACAAAAACATAGTCTCAAGTATTTATTCTCTTAAGACATCCTGATACACTGAGCTGATGGCTGAGTTGATTAGTTTCTTCATTTCTTTTCCCTCTTCAGTAGAGGAGCTCAGCAGTTTGTGATAGACTATAAGCTGCTCAACATCGCATAAGTCTAACTCATCGGCTCTTTGGAAGCAAGGCCTCTTCTTTTCACCCAGATAGCAGAAACCGTAAATAGGTTCTGTTACAATACGCCCAGGGATAAAGTCAACTTCCGTGGGTACGGTTCTTGAGAGATTGAGTCTTGGTCGTTTAGCATAGATTATTGAAGACCCAACCTCAGCTGATCTGGGTTCAGCGAAAGGCTCGGGGAGAATGGACTTACGTTTCTCCCCTCTTGCTGTGGAGCTTTCACCAGCAGGTTCTCTGACAGTCTCAGCTTGAGGTTCACGCAATTCAGCTGGTATGCGATTTGTCAAATCAGGAGAGTATCTCTTGATCTTGTCGCATAGAGTCTTGAAGGAGTAGATTGCGATTTTTGCCTCAGTTTCCAGATCTGCAATGTTTGGAGATGGTTTTGCAGACTTGGCAGCTTTTAACATCTCATTCCATTCATCATAGCTGAAATGAGTGTTGACCTTGTTCAGAGAAATCCTTTCAGGAGCTAAGGGCCCTCCAGCTCTATAAATGATGATTTCTTGTGGGGAGTTGGATGTTGATTTAGGGCACCTTGCGCTGCTGATTCTGGCTTCTTGCCGATGTTTTCAGAGAACTTTGTTGAACACCTAATGTTCTCAGCTCTTTCTGCTTCAGCTCTTTGATACAGCTCTTCTTGAGTTTTTCTTTGAAGAGTGATAGCTGTTTCAAAATCTGCAGTAGTTCCAGCTTCTTCAAGAACAACAGCTACAATCGTGGCATCGGAAAGCTCCCCCTCAGCAGGTTGAGGATTCACCTGTATAGTGGGCTGAGGGTTTTGGATTTGCGAGGTTTGGACTTGTGGGACCTCAGCTGATTCAAAGGTATGAACGATGCGAACATCAGCTAAGGGTTCTTCTTCTTGTATTCCAGTAGAGGTGAATGTTGGTGATTTTGGAGTTTCACCTGCTGAAATATCTTCTTGAACATTGGCTCCAACAGCAGAGGTGATTATGGTTTCTGAATCTTGTTCACCTTGTTGTTCACCTGCTGAAGTAGCTTGCTCTTTCTCCCCCTCAGAGAGTGCCTGAAGAAGCAAGGTACTCTCTGGTACAGCAGAAGGACGGACAGCTGGGGCACCCTCATTGAGTTTCTGCAAAATGAGGTCAAGGGTGCCTTGGAGACCAGTGACTTGAGAGGTTAACGAACAAACCTCAGTCTCCAGCTTGTCCATCCGAGTGGACACAGCAGCAGCAGAAGCATCAATAGCCTTGGCGAGACGGCTATGAGTATTGGCCAGCAGAGATTCCTGTTTTTCTTGAGCAAGGCCAATACGATCAACAGCAGAGATGAGAGGGGTGACCTGAGACTGTATCAAGGTCAGCTGTCGATCAACTTCTGCTTCAGCTGCCCGGGCTTCAGCTAGAAGCCTATCCTTCTCGGTTCTGTCAGATTCTCGAATAGAGCGGAGCTCTCGCTGGGTGAGCTCTTGAAGCTTGATGAGCTCGCTGGTGTTGCATTGAATATGATCAGAAAGAAGAGCCAGCTGAGGAGTAGCAGTGTGGACTTAAGTATGCAGAGAGGCAATACTCGTTGAAAGATTGTCAACGGATTGAGCATACTGTTGAGGAACATCCCTGCGAAGGGTGTTCAGCTGCTTCCTCAAGATGGCCATCCCAGGACGTATCTGGGATTTTACAACTCTAGACACCAAGGCAGCAAGGGCCTTGGTGGGAATGCCTTCACCAGCTGTGCTGGTTCCAGCATGGGACATTTGGACAATTTGGGGAGAAGGGTCCGGAATATCTCCAGCTGAGGTGGTAGCCTCAACTGTGGGAGAAGTCATTACTGAGTTAGGAGGAATAGCTCCTATGGGTTGCTCAGTAATTGTGGGGGGTGAGTTGGGTCCAGCTGAAACTTCTGGGGTTCTGTCAGAAGTGCCGACATTAGCTGTCAAATCAAATTCAAGCCAAGGTTCATCAGCTGATTCGTCAGGAGACGAGTAGTAGGGCTGAATGGGTTCATCAGCAGTATATACTTGTTTTGAGACCCATGGTTCCCGCCTATACACTAAATAAGGTTCATCTGCTGATTCGTCAAGAGACAAGTAGTATATACTTGTTTCAGCTGAGATACGTACTTCAGCTGATTTTATTCTTCTTGGCTATCGATCATCAAATCTTATTTACTTAGTCTTGGGACTAACAAAGAAGTCATTAAATGATTTTGAATACAGGAGTTGATAATTGCTACCATGCTCGTATTCATTATCACAAATATCGTGCTGCAAGGGATAAACCTAACATAGTTGCCCAAGAAGTAAAGACAGAGTGTTCTTTACTAGGAGACGCTATTAAAGAGTTTTTCAAGAAACTATACCTGGGTTACGTAAGCTGTTTTTATGGGGTTGGTTACCTACATGCCCATCTAGAAGGCCATTGTAGCTCGTATCATTAAGACAAAGGTTACAAACTTGCACAAGTGGGAGTCTGAAGGATTTATGTGCACAGTTGGTCAACCTATGATGATACATCCATGCCTACGAAACACTTAAGGGTCACACCGTTGAGTGCATGTAATACGAGCAAGATAAGCAATGACACAACGAAGAGGAGTGATTCATAATAGTCACTATGAATCAAGTTAAGTACTAAGTCAAGTTTGACTTATTACTATATTAGTTTAACTAACCAATTAATACAAGTATTTGTACATTTACTAGTTAGGTAAATATATAATGTGTTAATTATAGATTATCCATGATATGATTTAAAGCTATTAAATCATATAGTAATTGGATAATATTGTTGTATAAATTATATAAAGGTTATTATATAATTAATTATTAAAAGTTTAAATACAAGTATATAATTCGTGTATATGGGTACCGAATTATTAGTGTATTAATACTAGACATTTAATAGTTAAGTGCAACATTAATAAACTAGTAAAACCATAAGGGATGGAAGTGTAAAAGGAAAGTTTAATTAAAGATCTAATCTTAATTAAACTAGAAGGACTTAAATGAAACTTATTCTATTATATATAGAAGGCTTAAGACTTCATTTATTCCTTTGATCATTCCCTTAAACACACCCCACGAAATCTCTCTCCCTCTCTTTGGGGATTTCGGCCGAACACCAAGAACACCAAGTTTGGCGCTCTTCGTTCTTCGTGTTCTTCGTGTTCTTCAAGTCTTGAAGATTCGAAGATCAAGTTCATTGCTTAGATCAACTAGAAGATCGCTCGATTTGTTCATCATCAGCGGATCTATCTTAAGCAAACAACAAGGTATGTTTTGAGAAAACCCTTTTCTCCCTTCTCCCTCTTGGACGAATTCGACCAAGAACCCTAGGGTTCTTGGTGTTGGTCGACGAACACACATAAGTGTGTGTGTGTGTGTTCGGGTTTTTCGTACAAGGTTTCCATTGTTAATCTACTCTAGATTTCCAAGATCCTAATCCTTTAGGGTTTAAGGATTGAGTTTAATCCCACTTCCGCTTCTAGGGATTAAATTAGCTAGATGGTTTTAACCGGTCAAGAACAAGTTCATGTTCTTGGTCAGTATGGTTCGAACCAAGTAATCTGGGAGGTTGACCCAAGTGGTCAATCAGTGATAGAGGAACCCTTCAAACAGGAGGTGGGGGTGGGGGTGGCGGATGTCTGATGTTGTGATATTCATCATAGAAATGTTCAAATAAGATTTCAAGATCATTCTGAGATGTTGAAGGATCAGAGGATGAAGTGGGTAAGGGTATTTCAATGCTTGTGGTCAATGAATCAAGAGGAAATGTTTCATCGAATGTGACATTGACACTTTCTCTGATCGATCTGTTTGATCGGTTGTACACCCTGAACGAAGCTGATTCATTTTAATATCCAAGAAAGACTCCTTCGTTAGCTTTGGCATCAAACTTGTTGAGTTTGTCTTTGTCATTGAGAATGAAACATCGACTACCAAAAATATGGAAAAATTTGACACTTGGTATACGATTGTTGATAAGCTCATACGGAGTTTTGTGGTATGTTTTGTTGATGATTGAATGGTTTTGAGTGAAACATGCCGTGCTGATCGCTTCAGCCCATAGAGACAGTGGAAGTTTTGAGAATTAAAGCATTGTACGTGCAGCTTCTACTAACATACGGTATCATCTTTTAACAACACCATTTTGTTGGGGAGTTCGTGCAGCGGAAAACTGATGAGTGATGCTAACAGATTCAAGAAAAGAGTCAAGAATTCGATTCTTAAATCTGGTACCATTATTCTAGTACGAATTTTTTGAACATTTAATTCCAGGTTCACTTGAGTTTTCTTGATAAATGCGATGATGATTTCTGCAGCTTCATCATTTGAACGAAGGAAATGGACCCATTTGTATCTTGAGTAATCATCAACAATGACCAGAACGTAACGTTTGCCAGCAAGACTTTGAACATTCATTGGGCCACATAAGCCCATATGAAGTAGTTCAAGAGGTTTAGAAATACTTAGGGTTGGTTTTGGTTTGTGAGACTTTTGGTCATTTTTCCCATTTCAAACGACGAGCATTTGTGATCTTTGTCAAAAGAGAAATCAGGTCATCCAGACACGTGACCTCCTTTTACGAGTTTATTCATGGTTTTGAAGTTAAGATGAGACAAACAACAATGCCATAACCATGACTCATTGGAAGTTGCCTTAGAAACAAGACAGACTTTTTCAAGTGGAACGATATCATTCAGATTAATGGTGAATAAATTTGTAGTACGAGTTCCAGTTAGAAGTTCTTCCCCAGCATAGGTACGAACAACACATCGGTTTGTACGAAAGTTGACTTCAAGAGTTTTGTCACGGAATTTACCTATGCTAAAGAGATTATGAGAGAGATCTTCAACAAAAGCAACATTTCTAATAATGAGGTTAGGACGAATGATGTCACCGAGTCCTAAGATAGCAGCTAAATGATCATTTTCAAATTTGACCATTCCCAAATATTTTTCCCGAAAATTGGTCAGAAGATTTTTGTTTCCAGTCATTTGCCTTGAACAGCCCGAGTCAAGGTACCACACATTCTACATATAACAAATAAAACATTTTAGGTACCCAATCATTTGTGGGTCCAGAACAATTAGTGACAGATGTTTTATGCAGAATTATATTATGATCAATTTAAAGCTTTGGAGAACTGCTAGGAAGTAGTTAAGAAGTTGTGGATCTGATGACCCATCTTAATGATTTTTCAGAGGTTTGAACAATCCAGTGAGATTTTTCATTTTTAATCCAATTATATTTCACAAATGTTGAAGAAACTTCCTATTTAAGAAAGTTACAAATGCATTTATTATATAGTAAGGTACCCGTACAATGCGGCGGCGAGTATCCTATAACGCTATTTTGCGGCGAACAAATGTCATGTCTTCTTTAATTCTTAAATGTGAAACACAACATAACTACAATAGCATAAAAATTAGTAATAAATTTTAGTTTCATGTGCTTGACCACATGTTTAGTTTGGTGTGGGGGTTGGGTCGGAGATCAAAATATGTTACAAAACTAAAGCAAATGATGCGGTTCTCTTTGTAAATTGTTGGAAACAAAGATATTTATTTCAATTTGTTCCAGCTTTGATCTATGTATGTACTTGATCATACCCGTAATACGGCGGCAGGTACCCTTTAACAATATTTATTGGGGCGATGGTGGTGGTGATAGTAGGTATTTATGGTGGTGAGTGTTGGCAGTAATGATGATGGTAGTGTTAGAAAATGGGGCCTTTTAGGCTTACTTTAATGAAGAGGTTTTAAGGGAAAGATGATTGAAAGTAAAATTAGGAAGAGAGGAACACTTGTATTTTACCAAGTATAGAATTGCTTTGCTTAAAACTTGATTACAAAATGAGGAGTACATCACCTATTTATACTAGTCCATGGAGCATTCTACACATTAGATATTTCCATGGATATGTAGATTTTTCTACTAGATATTTCCTACACATCTCTAGATATTTCTTATAGATATTACACAAGAACATTCTACATAGTATTTTCTAGATATTGGATTTGGGCTTTGCTAATTGTCTTTTGTCTTGGGCTTAGATACTTCTTATTAGTTAGTCCAATACTATTGGGCTAAATCAAGTTTATGATCCAACACCCCCCTTTAAACTTGATTTAATGACTCCAAGCATCATCCTTAGTCTTGAGAAATCTTTCTCCTTTAGTGGCTTGGTGAATATATCAGCAACTTGGTCTTCAGATCTTGTATGTATCACTCGAACATCCTTCCTTGTAATGCATTCTCGAATATAATGATAGCGAGTGTTGATATGCTTACTTCGGTCATGATAGACTGGATTTTTCGCCAAGTCAATTGCCGACTTATTATCCACATATATCTCTGTTGCATCTCTTTGCTTTATGTGTAGCTCCTCCAACACATTTCTAAGCCATATTGCGTGACAAACACATGATGTTGCAGCTACGTACTCGGCTTCACAAGTGGACAAAGTAACAATAGGTTGCTTCTTTGATGACCAAGTGAAAGCAGTGTCACCAAGGTAGAATAAAAATCCACTTGTACTTCTGCTATCATCGTAATCTCCAGCCCAATCACTGTTGCTATAACCTACAAGCTTGAAGTCTTCACACGATGAGTAAAATAAACCGAAATCCAATGTACCTTTTATATATCGAAGGATCCTCTTGGCGGTCTTCAAGTGAGATGTAGTGGGTGCTTCCATGAATCGACTGATTAGTCCCACGGCAAATAGTATGTCAGGTCTTGTACATGTCAAGTAGCGTAAGCTTCCGACAAGACTCTTGAATAGAGTTGGATCGACCGCTTCTCCTTCATCGTACTTAGAGTGCTTTGCACCATATGCGATGGGGGTGGAAATCGGTTTGCACTTCTCCATGCCAAGCCTTTTCAATATTTCTTTTGCATATCCTTCTTGGCATATGAAAATTCCTTCTTCTGTTTGCTTCACCTCTATGCCAAGGCAATAAGACATGAGCCCAATATCCGTCATTTCAAACTCTCGTGCTATAGATCTCTTGAATTCATCGATCATGCTCTGGGAGTTTCCTGTGAATATGAGATCATCCACGTACAAGCAAACAACCAATATATTTCCATTTGAAATTTTCACGTAAAGTGCATATTCACTTGGACATTTTGTGAAACCATTTTCCTGAAAATACTTATCAATTCTTGTATTCCAAGCACATGGTGCTTGCTTTAGACCATATAAAGCCTTTTTCAGTTTTAGCACTTTACCTTCATGTCTTTTGATAGCATACCCTTCTGGTTGCTCTAAATAAACTTCTTCTTCAAGAAATCCATTTAGGAAAGCGGATTTCACATCCATTTGATGGATTTTCCATTTATATTTAGCAGCAATAGCTATTATCATTCTTATAGTTTCTAAGCGAGCAACATGAGCAAATACCTCTTCATAGTCGATGCCATGTTTCTGCTTGTAACATTTGGTCACAAGTCTCGCCTTATACTTCTCCACTTCTCCTTTGGCATTCTTTTTTGCTTTGTATACCCACTTGACTCCGATAGCCTTTTGCCTTCTTGGTAGAGATGTCAACTCCCACGTATCATTCTTCTCTATTGAATTTATCTCTTCATCCATGGCTTGCCTCCATTTCTTGCTTTGTGCAGCCTCCTTGAAGCCTAGAGTTTAACAATCGGCATGCAAACATAGAAGCGTTAGTTCGTCAATCTCATCAGTCTCATCATAGAGCTCTTGTAAGCTTCTCATATTTGGAGATCTTTCACTTGAACTTGAAGGCGAGTCTTGAGTTGAGGATGGACTTGGAGGTTGTTGAGCTTCTTCATTTGAGTCGCATGTCTCATCTCCTTCGTTGACAATAGGAGGGAAATCATATCGCTCACTATCATTTGTGTTCCAATCCCATGCTCCTTCTTCATCAAACTCCACGTCTATACTTACAACCACCTTTCTTGTGATTGGGTTGTAGAGTTTGTAACCTTTTGATTGCTTGTCGTAGCCAACGAAGATGTGCTTCTCGCTTCTATCATCAAGCTTGAGACGCCTTTGGCGCGGTACGTGAACATATGCTATGCTCCCAAATACTCGGAGATGAGAAACGGTAGGCTTTATTCCATTCCATGCTTCTTGTGGAGTTTTGTTATCTAAGCTCTTAGACGGGCATCGATTTGAAAGATACACCGCACAATCAATCGCTTCGGCCCAAAACTCCTTTGGTATCTTCTTAATTTTCAACATACTTCGAACCATGTTGAGAATGGTTCTATTTTTTCTCTCAACCACACCATTTTGTTGTGGTGAATAAGGAGTTGTTAGAAATCTACGGATCCCATTTTCTTCATAAAATTTGTTAAATTCTTTTGATAAAAATTCTCCACCTCTATCGGATCTCATGGATTTAATTTTTAAACATTTCTCCTTTTCAACCATTCCTTTAAATGTTTTAAAGGTATCGAAAGCTTGGGATTTTTCTTTTAGAAAATACACCCATGTCTTTCGGGAGAAATCATCGATAAAGAGCATAAAGTAATTATTCTTACCATGAGATGGTGGAGTAATGGGTCCGCATAGATCTGTATGAATAAGTTGTAATGGCTCATTTTCTCTTGATGTTGCTTCTTTTGGGAATTGGTTTCTAGCATGCTTCCCAAGTAGACATCCTTCACATACTTGATTAGGATGATCAACAGGGGACAATCCTTTCACCATGCCCTTCGTGGACAATAATTTTAAGTCACCAAAGTTTAGGTGTCCATACCTCATATGCCAAAGCCATGAATGATCCTTCAAGCATGTCTTCAAGCATTTAACTTCATCATGTTCAACATTTAGAAGGAACATCCGGTTTTTACTCATTGGAACTTTGGTAATAAGCCTTCCTTCATGGTTTCTTATTATAGCACTACGATCTTTCAAGTGTATATCGTAGTTTTTCTCCAAGAGTTGTCCCAAACTTAAAATATTGCTTTTAAGGCTTGGCACAAAGTAAACTTCTGATATAAATTGGTGACTTCAATCTTTGGCAAGGATAAGTATTTTACCTTTTCCTTTCACCATTGCTTTTGAGTTGTCCCCAAATGTGACGTTCCCTTTAACTTGCTCCATTTCTACAAACAAGCTTTCTTCACCGGTCATATGGCTACTTGCAGCGGAATCTAGATACCATGAAGTTCTTCTATTTTCATCTTTGTTTGCCATCAACAAAGTGAGTTGAACATCATCTTGCAAGTCCATAAGGTTTGCCTTCTCTTCCACTTGTCTTGAACTTCTACACTCGGTATAGTAATGACCATACTTTTGACATTTATAGCATTGTACTTGGGTTTTACCTCCTCTTTGAGCGAAGAAACCTCTCCCATGACCTCTTCTAGAAAGAGACCATTGTGTATCTTCTTCTTTGTTTACTTCTTCTCTATTTCCTCGTCCTCGTCCTTGGAATCCACCGCGACTCCGTAAAGTACCACATCCTCTTCCTTGGTCCTTTCCATGTACAAACTCTTTTCTCTTTCTTTGAAAGAGAGTTTTGAATATAGAGCTTCTTCTAAGGGTTCTTTCCCCCTTCTTTTCTTCATTTTCTCTTCATGGGCTTGTAGAGAACCCATGAGTTGATCAATGGTCATAGAGTCGATGTCTTTTGACTCCTCTGTGGCCACCACGATATAATCAAAGCTTGGTGTCAAAGAGCGAAGAATCTTTTCTATCACTCTTGTGTCACTCAAGCTTTCTCCATTTCTCTTCATCTCATTTGAGATGGTCAAGACACGAGTGAAATAATCCGAAATGGCTTCGGATTCTTCCATTTGTAGTCTTTCAAAATCTCCTCTTAGAGTTTGAAGGCGTACCTTTTTCACCTTATCAATTCCTTTGAAAGCATTTTGAAGAATCTCCCATGCTTCCTTGGAAGTAGTTGCATTTGCAACTTGCTCAAACATTGCATCATCTAATCATTGAAAGATGAGAGTGAGAGCACTCTGATCCTTCTTTCTTGCTTTGAGCAATTCTTTCTCCCTTTTCGGTAGCATTTAATGAACCTTCATCTTTAACTTCTTCATAGCCTTTATCGACTACCTCCCATGCATCATGTGATCCGAGTAACGCCTTCATCCGGATACACCAACTACCATAGTTATCTTTTGTAAGACGAGGATATTGGAATGTATTCATCATGTTTGACATCTTGATCAACTAGCTCTGATACCACTTTGTTAGAGAATGGGGCCTTTTAGGATTACTTTGGTGAAGAGGTTTTAAGGGAAAGATGATTGAAAGTAAAATTAGGAAGAGAGGAACACTTGTATTTTACCAAGTATTGAATTGCTTTGCTTAAGACCTGATTACAAAATGAGGAGTTCATCACCTATTTATACTAGTCCATGGAACATTCTACACATTAGATATTTCCATGGATATCTAGATTTTTTTACTAGATATTTCCTACACATCTCTAGATATTTCTTATAGGTATTACACAAGAACATTCTACATAGTATTTTCTAGATATTGAATTTGCGCTTTGCTAATTGTCTTTTGTCTTGTGCTTAGATACTTCTTATTTGTTAGTCCAATACTATTGGGCTAAATCAAGTTTATGATCCAACAGGTAGGTGGTGTTATTAAAGAATACAATAATGTTAAAGAAGACACAAAAACAACCCATGAAATTTGCAAAAAGAAAAGCAATGAATTCTAGATTTGGAAGGTTCAACTGTTCAAATTTGTGAGGTTTTATTGAACATGCATAAAACTATTGCTCCCAATTCTGTTCTACCAACAACGTAACCCGTTATACACACTCTAGTGATTCAGGTTTCTCAAAACATTTTTCTAAATTACCAATGTGCTCTGCCCAGAGTGACATTTTGTAACCAAACACCAATTTGCAGACATCGATATAAGATTTGTTTAACTGCATGCCATAAATCAAAAGTTTTAATAAGAAATTTGTATAAAAACAAAGTTTTTTTCCATAAAAGATGACTAAATTAATTAATTATACCCCTGCTATGGTTGTATCTTTCTTTCCCCTATGAAACAGCTTCATGGCAGAACATAGTACAATCTTCACCAAAGAAGCAAGTTACTTCAAAGGAAGGATATAAAAGTCTTCACACGTATCAGGTTAACAGAATTTCAATCCAATAATACGTAAATAAGATCAAATGTTTTATACAAATGCCCATTTAATCTAAAAAACTGAAAAATAAAAAACAATTGTAAATCACTAAATCTCATACGCATAAGAAAAACAGCGAGATTGGTAAGAATCTTGGATCATGAACCTTTGACCCGCAAGAAAGTGATGGCAAGGCCCGGTCTGGCTCGACATATTTTAACCCGCAAAGAAGAGAGTGATGGAAAAGCCCAATCCGGATCGTCTCGAAGCTCGAGATTCGTTCCTGATTCAGAATTTAGTAAGTCTTGTATATTTTCGTTGTAGATTTCTTGAATGAATGATAATCTCCTTGATTAGGAGAGGGTAATCGTATTATTATTTATAATGAGTAATACAACAAACTTCCCTACTATACAATATTCTGTTAACTAATATAGAGTCTATCAACGGGAAAGGATATATACAAAAATATTCGGCTATTACCCTCTCGTAAGCGAAGAGGGGGAGGGTCCAACTCGAAGCTTGGATCGAAAATCTTCAAATAGCGGTTGTGGAAGACTTTTTGTGAAAATGTCCGCAAGTTGTAAGTGTGTAGAGACATACTTGGTGTGGAGTTTACCCGAAAGTACAAGTTCGAGGACAAAATGATAATCTATATCGATGTGTTTGGCCCGCTTGTGAGATATGGGATTTTGACTTAAGAAGAGGGCACTCCGGTTGTCACACAAAAGGGTTGGTCGACCCGCAGGAAGTACATAGAGTTCCCGAAGAAGGTACGTGATCCAAATAATCTCAGAGGCGGTATTTGCCAAAGCTCGATATTCCGACTCACAACTAGAACGAGATACGGTCGGTTGCTTCTTAGCACTCCATGACACGAGATTGCCACCAATAAAAATAGAGTAACCATAAGTTGATCTTCGTGTTTCAATGCACCGAGCCCAATCCGCATCGGAATATCCCAAAATAGTAGGTGCGGAAGCATGTGAAAAAGTGAGACCAAAGGAAATGGTACCTTTGACATAACGTAATATGCGTTTCACTGCTTGAAAATGTTCGTCCATGGGATTATGCAAAAATTGGATTACTTGATTTACCGCATAAGAAAGATCGGGTCTAGTAATGGTGAGATATTGCAATGCACCGACCAAGGATCGATAATGTGTGGGATCGGAGTAAGGAGTGCCACGACTCGTGAAGTATGTGGAGGTGGAAAGCGGTGTAGCTACCGGTTTGGCATCTAATAATTTAGCTCGTGTGAGCACGTCATAAGCATACTTAGATTGACTTAAGAAAAGACCATTGTCAAGATGTTGAACTTCAACACCAAGGAAGTAGTTCAAGTTGCCAAGATCGGTAATTAAGAATTCTTTGTTGAGCCGGGTGATAAACTTTTGAATAAGTGAGTTGTCATTCCCGGTGAGAATGATATCATCGACATAGACCAATAGATAAAGTAGCGAGGAGCCCTTTTTGAAAACAAAAAGAGAGGTGTCGGCACGGCTACAAGTAAAACCAAGGCTAAGAAGAAATGAGCTTAAACGTTGAAACCAAGCTCGTGGGGCTTGTTTTAAGCCATAAAGTGCCTTTTTGAGCCGACACACATGATTTGAAAACTTGGAGTCAACAAATCCCGGTGGTTGTTCCATATAAACCACATCGGATAGATTCCCGTTCAAGAAAGCATTCTTAACATCCAATTGACGAAGCGACCATTTGTTAAGGACACTAATAGATAAAATGGTGCGGATGGTAGGAGCTTTGACCACGGGACTAAAAGTGGCCGAGTAATCAATACCCGGAACTTGAGTAAAACCTTGAGCAACTAGACGAGCCTTGTATTTATCAATAGTGCCATCCGAGCGGAATTTTGTACGAAAGACCCATTTGGAGCCAACAATATTCGAGCGAGGTGGTCGAGGAACAAGTTGCCAAGTGTCATTACTATGTAAGGCTTTCATTTCATCGTTCATAGCAGAAAACCATTTGGGATCCTTAGAAGCGGATTTGAAGCCCCGCGGTTCTTTGGTGGAAAATAAAGCTTGATGCAACCCCAAAGTGGATAAGTTTGCGACATGTATTGGTTTGTAAATACCATGCTTTGATCGAGTAACCATAGGATGGTCATTCTGATGGATAGGAGGGTTTGGTGGTGGATTTTGTGCGATCAGTGGGGAATTTGGTGGGACCGGGTTGGGTTCAACGGGGGGATTAGGTGGTATTTGGGGGGCGGTATTATTGGGCAGCGGGTTAAGTGGTATTATAGGGGGTGGGTCCGGGTTTGATTTAGGAGTGGTAGATGGACATAGGTGGCACGATGTAGGGGTGGATAAGGGAGCAGATTGTATTGGGGCGGGTGGGGCAGTAGGTTTGGGTATGTCATCACAATAAGTTGTTAATAACAATTGAGCAGAAGGTGTAGTTGATGAAATACCCGAATAAGGAAAAACCAATTCATCAAATTTAGCATGACATGTAGTGTATATGCGATTGGTTTGTAGATCGAGGCACCGATAACCCTTATATTGGGTACTATAACCAATAAATACACACGGGGAGCTACGGGGTTCAAGCTTATGTGCCGAGTAGTCACGAAGGTAGGGATAAACACAACTACCAAAAACTCGGAAATTGCCATAGTTTGGTTGCGAATGAAACAATAATTCATAAGGCGACTTGTAATCAAAAACCTTTGTAGGCAATCTATTGATAATGTAGGCAGCGGAACTAAAACCATATGTCCAAAGAGTAGCGGGGATTTTGGCATTAAACATCATTGCCAAGCCCGTTTCGGTGATATGTCCGTGCTTTCGTTCGGCCCGACCATTTTGTTGTGGTGTATGAGGACAAGATAATTGGTGGTGAGTACCATTTTTTAAAAATAAGTCCCGAACTCGTGAGTTTGTAAATTCCGTACCACCATCGGATTGAAAAGTTTTAATGTTGGAAGAAAATTGATTTTGAACCAAAGCAACAAAATTTTCAAGCACTTGATAAAAATCCGACTTGAGCTTTAAAGGGTAAAACCACGTAAACCTGGAAAAATCATCAACAAAAATGGCATAATAACGATAACCATCCATAGACATAATAGGAGAGGGTCCCCACAAATCACAATGAATTAAGTTTAAAACATGCAAAGCTCGTTTAGAATTAATAGAAAAAGCTAATCGTTTGCTTTTAGAAAGCTGACAAGACGAACATAATGTAGGGGTTGGTAACAAAGATGTAATAGCTAAACAACCCGATTTATTTAAACTAGAAATAACATCATGAGAAACATGACCCAAACGATTGTGCCACAAATCAAAGGATGCGTGAAGACGCCGAGAGGAGAGTTTTGCCAAGAATGCATGCTGACCGGAGTCAAGAACATACAATCCATTCTTACGATGCCCTTTTGCTAGTGTCTCCTTGGAGAGGCGGTGCTGAATAAAAAACAGAGGATTAGAAAATAAGACATCAACATAGTTGTCTTGTGTGAGCTTGCTAACCGATAACAAATTCTTAGTAAGTTGAGGGACCACAAGAACATCTTTAAGAGCAATATTTGGATATAAATGAGAACGCCCAATATGAGAAATAAGCGCATCATTACCATTGCCAAAATAAACAGTTTCATTACCGGCATAGGTGGTGGCGGTATCCAAGTGAGACTGCGAGTTTGTCATGTGAGATGACGCACCCGTGTCAACGTACCAATCGGGCTCGTTGGTGTGACATTGAGCTGTAAATGCGTGAGCAAGGTTGGCATCGATTTGGTGCGGAGCAGTGGCAAATGTTTGAAGATCCGGACACCGATTGGCATAGTGTCCGTCTTTACGGCACAACTGACAATGTGGGGGGCGGCGGTTGTTGCGACCACGACCACGAAACGAGCCACCGCGAAAGTTTGAGCGACCACCACGTCCTCTAGATGATTCACTGTTATTATTAGCAACAAAAGCAACAGGAGAAACAATAGAATCGTTAATAGAATGCAAAAATAATTCATGACTTTCGGCCTGTGATACAAGATCCCGAAAGCTAGGACGCGGTTTTATCAATCGTTGAGTTGTGGAGAAAGTCTCAAACGACGAACCGAGACCACAAAGAAACCAATGATGATTGTCGGTTTCATCAAGAGAATGTCCAATAGCATTTAACTGGTCACAAATGCCTTTGAATTTTCGAGCAAATTTCGCAACAGAGGAGGTACCCTTTTTGAGAGTGCGAAGGGAATCACGAAGTGTGTGCATCCTTTCAACGGATACATGACTATATGCGGCTTCAAGGGCATTCCAAATATCACGAGAGGTAGAATGACCAAGGGTTTCCGCCTCTTGATTCTGAAATCCGTTACTGAAAAACAAGATAGATTTTAATCCTTTTTAACAGATCTAAAAGAGAAGTACATAAAAAGAATTCAAAATTTTTGTTTAAAAATATATGGATTTTACCATTTATTTCCTAAAGCAAAAGTCTTTACCATTTCTACTCTGCAGCTCCCTCCTCATCATAATCCACGTAATCTTTTCACTTTCTTCACATCCGCAAATCACAATCAATTTGTTTTTTTGGTGCTAAATGGAAATCAAAATTAGCAATTGATATCCAAAACTTGAATGTTTAATTTCCATGTGTAACTTGAATGAATATGAAGGATTAGTTGATATATAAATTGATACTCATAATACTTCTAGACTTTTAATTTTTCCAAGTGAAAAAGAAATATTAGGGGTGGCAATTGGGTTGGGTTTGGATTTGGGTTAGCGGGTTCGGGTTGGTGGGTTGGCAGGTTGGAATCACTAAACCCAATCCCGACCTGTTAGAATTTTGGGTCAGAAAAAGCAACCCTAACCCGCACTCATTTAAATCAAGATAACCCAGACCCCTGTCTAACCCATAACTTAACAGGTTGGAGGGTCAAGTGGGTTAGCAGGTCAGAACCAGATTGGCGGGTTAGGAATAAAAAAAATGAGAAATTGTACTAAAATTGAGCCTGTAAAATAAGAAATTGTTCCCCTCCCAAATTTATAAGCTTTTACTTAGGAAAATATGACAGAACTTAATTGCATGATATTTTTAGGAGAAATTCGAATTTGAAAGGTAAAAAAGAAATGGAAATACTTTAGGTAAGATAACTAATTTAAAGGGTGTCTCATATTATTTATGGTATTTACTATGTACATATGTTTTTTTAAATCTTCAAGAATTCAACAGGTTGGCGGGTCGACCCGGGTTCACACAAGACAACCCGAACCCAACCTGATTTATAAACAAGTTGGACGGGTCGACCTGTTTTTGACCCGAACCCATTTACGGTCAACCCAAACCCGATCTTTACCGTGTTGGGTTCGTGTCGGGTTGTTGGTCGTCAGGAATTGCCATCCCTGAGAAATATATACCTGGATGCTATTTTCACTCAGTTTCCTGCAATTAATCAATAAATAAATAAGAAAATATTTGTGGAAATGGATTAAACTGAGACTTTAAACCTTACATATTTTGTACATCACTCAGCTTGGATATATCGTCTGGTAAATCAGAACTTACAATCCATCAATAAACCATTTATTATAACATTATCAAATTGACAATGAACTCCACTCCATGGATGCTGCTGAGGAACCGGTCAAAATAGGATGTAATCAAAATGTAGAAAAATATGAGTTTAGGTCGTGAAATATATATCAAGTTTTTGCTTGCATACATTATTGCCGAACAATCAATTGGTAAATTACTGTGAAGATGAAATCAGTGGGTATAGCAAACGTAAACTGCATCCGATTAGGGGGTTATGGATGTTACTCCCTATGATTTAGGGTCGGAATTCAACTCCCTCTCTTTAACTATTGGAGACGCCCAAAATGCCAGGCTGATCCAGGGATTTTGTTGAAGATTTTCGAATGTTTTGAAGGTGTATTAGGAAAGGGTAATGATTTTTACACCACATAAAGTAAACTATACACCACAAGAACTGCTTTATAGTACTCGTACAATATGTTTTAAATATTGTACACCTTAATGTGTGAAGCAACTTGTGTGGTGTGGAAATCACAACCTACTGCTATGAACTTATAAATGGAAATAGTAGCAATTATTAGACTAAGTTTTTTTTTTCTGTTTTTTTTTTTTTTTTTTTTTTTTTTATAGTAAATAGTGGCCTTTTAGACCGGAAGCCATATATTTAATGCGGCCCGTTTATAAGGCTAAAATGAATGCGCTGGTTACAAAATTCCTACAACGTCAATTATGAACCATTGTAGTGAATATGTAAAGTAAAAATAAAGTAGTACCAAATACCTTTTGTAGTTGAGGTGCACTTTCTATTTGCAAGGTCACGAGTTCGAATCTTGTAGCCAATATTCTATTTATGCGCCTAAAAATTAAGAACTTCCATAAAAGGCAAGCCGAGTTTAAGACCTATTAAAACTAAAAGGGCATTCGCCCATTATATATAGTAAGAGATAAGAGATATACTAAAGATATAAAAAAAAAAAAAACTCAATGGCTAATGCCCAAAACAGTACAAGTTAACGGAACACTTATCCAAATTGTCATAGACAATTTATGCATAATTTCATATTCTCTTCACTTGTAAAACGAATAATTTTAGCAAAACAATAGACTCATTGTACATTTGTATGTCAAAAGATTGCAAAATATCACATTAAAGTTCATTTGGATTGAGTTTCATAGACAAAGTGAAAGTCGTAACCATATTATTTTTTAACACCATGAAATCACCAAAATAATGAAACTTCGGCATTCTCGTCAACCAAACTTAAGGTTAAACATATATTTAAACCTCACATAAAAACAACACTATCAAAATAGAAACAACACTATCAATCACTCGTTTTCTAGGCTTCGAATTTGCAAATAGAGATGCATTCCGGAAGTTCCACAAACACCACCAAGTCGTAAAAAAACCACCTTCAAAGATATATTTTTGACTCGTTCTGAAATTTAAATGCTCAAACAGATTCATCTAAACCGGGCTACAATCCTCCTTCGCCACAATCTTTATTACCCTTACCACATAATAAAGATGCATGTGGCTAGGTATGATGATACATACATGCAAAAAGTTCAAATCTTGTACGAAGTAGACGTAGTCATCGATGAAGAGTTGTTTCAGATTGAAAGGGCTGATGCACTGATTATGTTAATCTGTAGAAACAATATCCATTCGGTTTAAGCAACATTTTGAAACATTTACGACATGAGCAACTAAAATCAAATTTTAAATCCTTTTTCCTAATTCACTTACCCAAGACATTCCTCTTCCAATTTTCATAATTATTTCAATTCATTAATTAGTTTATTTTTTTTAGCTGATCATATACACATTTATATGAAGATCGCTTTCATACCTGAGGCTGAGGCCGAGGAGGGTTGGGGTTGTCATCTTCCACATTTCTTCTTCTATAGCTTGCAGTATTTCCCGACTTCTTGATCGTTGTTTAAAAAACATTTTTTCATTAAATTAAAAGACTAATAAAAAGAAACTGCACGTATTTCAACCGCTTAATAAACGAGATACGAACCTCTGATTGGGAAATGTGTTTTCCAGTTGGAGATACGATTTGAAGCGGTGGTTGTGAATGGTTGATTGACGGTGTTGTTGCTATACTTGTGGCGGGCGGCGTTTTGGCACTTTTTTGTTGTTGTTGCTCGGTTATCACAAACAACTCACTTGGTAATGTAGTTTCTGATGCAACTGAACAGCAACAACAAAAAAGTACTTGCCAGAAAACGTAATGCCTTCGTATCTAATTTTATAAATTCTTGAATTTTAATTTCTCTCCAGGATTTTTAAAATAATGAGATAACCTTTTCCAAACATAGTTTAAGAAAAGTACAAGATGTAATTAACGAGATTTATCAAAGGTGATAATCCCACTCACGTAGGAAGTCTGTTTCACTAATTATTATTATCATTTAATTGCATCAATCAATCATCATTAATTAATTATTATAATGATTGCCGGATGAGCAAGACGAATATGTTAGTGTGGAGCAAGTTAACGATGGGATTAATTAAAATTTGATTTGCATGTATGAACCCTGAATTTTTTACGAAAAAAAATCTGATTTCAGGTGTATGAACCCTAAAGTTGTGTTTGCAATCGGGAAAAAAAAAAATCTGATTTGTGGAATTGTAGTGTATAAACCCTAAAATTTGGTTTTACAAAGAAAATAAATAATAATAAACTGATTTGTGGTCTATTAACCCAAAAATTGTTTGCAATCGAAAAAATAAACCCTCCGATGCTTGATATGCGTAATGAATTAGAGGGTTATGTTAAAATGATTGAATGATATTATGATTAAGGAGATCCCCTCTCTCTATATATATATAAGAAAATAGGAATAATAATAGAACTGGATAACTATTAACAAAAAGATGAGGGTTGTTATAATAATTTTAAAGATACGCAAGGATATCAAATTAAGATAAATCAAATTTTTTTTGATAATTATCCTCTAACAATACCTTTTACATTTGATATATTAGTTAAATTTCTTAATGAGAATTTATAAATTAATATATTTCTTTCTTTTATTAAAATGTTGAACCGAATATTGTTTCAACCGACATTTTTTTATTATTATGAGAAATGGTGATACAAATCAATCACCAACCGAAAGTGGTTATTGGAAAGTTATTTTAATGAAGAGAAATGATATTTATGTATATTTTATGTGTATATTCATATGTGACTCATTTTTAAATTTGACATGCGTCATTCATTAATTTTGTCTCTTCATATCCTTCCTTCATTTTGACACTTTTCATAATCAAATTGGTAGACACATTGAGTAGGCATAAATACCATTACTATTTACTGAATTCATTTGAGAAATGATATTTATATCCGTTTTTCTGTACTCATCTTAGATCATCTCCAATGCAAGCTTTTTATAAAGCTTTTTACCTTTTGAGAATGTCACTTAAAGGTACGTGACATTCTAGTAAAGAGTTTTTGCTTAAGAAGCTTTTTATTCTATAAGTTTTTGCAAGACACAAAATAAGCTTTATCCATATTTACTAGCTCTGTCAAACCGTGTTATCGTTTCGTGTTTTTGGGTAACACGACACGACACGAATTCGTTCAACATGAAAACAACATGACACGAAGTCGTGTTTTATTTTGCTAACACGAACACGACCCGATAAAAAAAAAGATAAAAACGATAAACACGACAACACAAAATAAATAACAAAAATAACAAAGTTCTTACTTATTACATGCTAAAAACCAGACAAACATGACAAAATGTTTCCAAAATCATAACTATCGTGTCAATTTCGTGTTAATCTCTGAACACGAACACGACACGACACGACTTCGTGTTTGTTTTACACAACACGAACACGAATTAAAATTTCAGTTTCGTCCTAATTTCATTTCGTTTCATGTATTTTTATCGTGTCGTGTCAGATTTTGACAGCCCTAATATTTACATGCATTGGAGCAAAAGTTTTTTTGAAAGCTTATCTATCAATATTGAGTGGAAAGTGTATGTGGCGAATTCAATAAGTTTTTAGAATGACTTATCTATTATCTATTTGGGATGCTCTTAATAGTAGATTTTGAAGTTCATTTACTGAATGTATTGGAAAGTTATTATACTGAATGTATTTATATGCGTTTTACTTTGCACAATAAAAAAGTAGATTTTGAAGTTAATTTACTTACATTTAAAAATTATTTATGTATATAAGGCATCGACGCAATACGACGATGGGTACCATATCCAATTATATTCTGCAGCGAGCAAAATTGTTTGATTACACATTTATTCTAATAATAATAGGCTACCAACGCTATGGGTCATTAACGAGATGAAGAATACGATGGTGGCGGGTGGAAGCAAAATTGGTGGTGGGTATGACTTATGGTTGAATTGTGTAGCGTTATTTTTGTTGGGAAAATTTTGTTGAAAATGAATTTCACCAACTTTGAACTCATGTAATTATATGTATATTTGTTATATATAATTAATGATTGATAGCTTTATGTTCACCTTTATTAGAACGAGCTAAAAAATGTCCAAAATGAAGTTGTAGTGAATTAGATATACACACTCAAAGTGAGGTTTGAGAACAAAAAATCAAATAAACGAAGTGGGTTGGAAATTGTCCCACATTGTATGAACAAATCCCAAGTAAAGTTTATAATCAATGAAATAAAAAGGAGGCCAAGCTAATATTTTGAGGTTTCCTTTGAGGTGCAAATTGCTGGATCAAAGGCTTGTCAAATACTCAAAGTTCCAACTCATAAACAATTGATTCCCGGGCTCGTGCGGGTTTTTTTAGCCAATTGCTTCCTCACCGGCTGATGGGTGTGCTTAAAAGTCAGTTTGCTTATTTGGGAAGATGAGACCCTATTATCTATCCTAGCAATATCACTTTTAGGGAGGTGAATGGGGTTCTTCAAGAAGTTCGAGACAAAGGAATAAAAAATACTTTCTTTATGGCCTCCTCGTTTTGAGACATTATGGCTTTGGTGCTGAAAATTTAAACTTCATATTTAGAAAAGTTTCAAATGCATTATGTATAGTAAAGATAAATATTAGATTATATTAGATATATAAATTAAATTTATCCAAAAAATTATAATAAATAAATCGATGGCTTTTGATTATTTAACATAGGGGTGTGCATGAGACGATTTGTGGCGATTTTAGGCTCAAATCGACCACTAATTTCAGTTTTAAGATTTTCAAACTCAATGGTTTCAGTTTCTATCGCTTATGGTTTTAGTGGGTTCTAACCAATAACTGTTCAGTTTCGGTTTTAAAACCAAACCCACCTGTTTTTCAACATTAATATATAATTTCATGTAATAACATTCCTTTTGCCAACATTTCCACACGAATGAGTTATCGGCAGTAGATACATTAAACAAAAAGGTACAAATGTACAAAACCATGATATAAAATTTTATATATACATATACACAATAAACATGTTTTATTAACAACACAAAAAAAGATTTAGTGTACATATTGCTGCAACATAAACCATTTCTTCTACATTATTATGTTGCAGCAAACATGGATAATTCAATTTCTACATTAATAGTAAATTGAATAAAAAGTTAATGAACTCTAATAGTTAGATATTCAAATATTAAAATGGGTAGACTTCTATTTAGTAACTAAAAAAATAAAAACAGAAATAAAATACTACCTCCGTATCAAAATAAGTGATACATTTGAGAAATTACGAATTTTGAGGCAAAAGATTAAAATGTGGATTAAGATGGATTAAAGTGGATAGTTAGTGGAGATTGGGTCTCACTCCTTTTGAATAAAGTGATATTAATGATGCTTAAAGGTAACGTATGGGTAAAAAAATAATTTTACTTTATTAAAGTAGATAGTTAGTGGGGAATGAGTCCCACTTTTTTGCCAAATAAGGTAAGATTTAGAAGTGTACCACTTATTTTGATCTACCCCAAAATAGAAAGTGTATCTCTTATTTTGATACAGATGTAGTATTATATATTAGCGGAGCAGTTTCTTAATGAGGGCTGATTTGCTTAGGGAACATCTTACTTCATTCAAGGAAATTTATATGTGAAGAAAATTTTATCCTGTAGGCTATTAATTCAGCTCTTTGTTTTTTTACCACTACAAAACCCATTTTAAATTTGAAACTCTCATCTATTCCAATTTTCCTTAATTCCACCAATAACGTCGCCATACTCCCATCTTCGTTTCCGGCACCCTATCGGAGAAAAACTACCTCAAAACTTGTAAAAAAGACGAGTTTCACTCGTTTCTTTGTACGACAACTTTATCCTTCCGTATCACCATCATCACCTTGGTCTCCACAATTGAATTCAACGGGGTGAAGATTGAAGAAACTATTTCGAGTTTCACTATGTTCGCGCCGCGAATTCCCAAGTTGGCGCCACGAATTCACCAGACCTGCACTTCCATTTTCCAGACTTGGTATTTCACCCAATTTGACCCGTTTCCGATTATCACGAGTCCTAATCATTCAAATACACAATATAACACTTCAAAAAGCATAACTATCATAATTCGCGTAAATCTCGAATTTAAAAATAATAATATGAACAAAATTTACGGTCGTTATAATCTATTCGATATAATCTTTTTGGAATGGATATATTCAATATAATTGTCTATTTAATAGACCTTTTTGATACAGATGATTATTTGATATTAGGTTTTATTAATTTGATGTCTATACTTGTTTTAAGTGTAGGGTTCTATTTTCTATATATTTAAAAGAAAATTAGATGTTTGTAGTGGTGCATGATTTGCGCAATAAAATGGGTGATGATTTATTGAATCAAACTTTGTTTTTTGCAGTAGAAAAAAAAACACTTTTAAATGTTACAATTGAAAGTGTAATTAATCGCTTTCAGAAAATGAAAGAACGAAGAGGTCAACTTTAGAATGTAATTTATAGACGTTTTTTTACATAATGTAATGAAATCGTATTTTCCAGCTTCTTTTTATGTTTTTTGTATAGTATGAATAAAAAAAATGTGCAACCCCTCAAACTTATTCCTGGGTCCGCCACTGCGGCACCACACCGCAGCTTAGCCATCTCCATAAAAGCATTTCAACTTCAGGTTTGGTTTGTTGCTAATTAGCTAAATTCGAACCTAATGTTTTTAATTTGACTTATTTGGTTATTTAATTTTGAATAGTGAAGTATTAACTAGTGAATTACGTTTTGACAAGTGAAGTATTGAAGTAAATAAATTATTTACTTTTGTTTAGCAATTGGTAATAGGTTTGTGATTTGTAAAGCATTCTAGTCAAATATACCTCTTTTTGGTCACATGTGGTCAGACTTGGTCAATGTTGGTTAAACTTGGTCGATCTGGTCCACTTGTCAAATCTGGTCAACTGGTCAAATCTTGCCAAACCTGGTCAAACATAGTCAACTGGTCAAATCAGGTCAAACTTGGTCAATTATGGTCAAACCTGGTCAAAATCTAGTAAAAAATATTGTATTAATTAAGTATAAATCTCTGTATGAGTTTAAAATATACCCGCCTTAAATTGATTTAGAAATCAATTTCGGACTATCCCCGTATCAGGACTGCTTTTTGAATACTTCATTTCATTTAGGATGTGAAAGCTTATTACATGACAATTTGTGAAATGACACTACATTGAATCTTTATGTTTATTTTGTTATTTAATTATTATTTGCAAACAACCATTAATGTTCGTATTTGGGATTTGTTCGTATATCTATATTTTTATTTACATATGGCAGTCGTAGCACGGGGACATGGTGGAGATTGTGGTGGTGATCCTCTAGGAGATCACCACTAGGAGACGGTGATCGGCAGTCAGGTCTAGGCGGTTCTGGCAGTTGCAGTATTAAAAAACTTCGGGATGTTTTTCTTAGTTTAATTTCATTACTTGTATTTTTAATTTCTTCACTTGAATTTGTAGGCCCGTAGAGGACGCGGAGAATCTAGGAATGTTGAAATGAGAAAATTGTGGAAGAAGAATGAGATGCGACCTTTCTTTATTCAGTTTGACGACGATACCCAAACGTGGAGAGCAGATGGAGATAAGGATCATCACTTCTCGAGCTTGGTGGGGACTTTGGTGCAGGAAATCCCATATCGATACTCATTGTGCGATAAAGTAATGACCGGCCAGAAGCTTCCTATTTTACCACAAACTGAGGTTTGCTTAATTAATATATATATTTTAAAATTTTAAAAAATATGCAATCTAACTATTATGTTTTATAATTCACAGATGTACTTTGATATGCAACCCCAATTCCAGGGCCCTAACGATCACTTGATCCGAGTTGATATTGACAAGATGTGCGCTGAGCGGTATAGGGATAAAAAATCAAAGCTTAAAGAGAATGGTTTCACCGGGGGGCTTAGATGCTGAGTCACTTCGCCACTTACCTCTGCCAATATGGACCAATTAGAGTGGTCTCGGTATATACACTACTATTTGGAATCAAACATCATTAGCCAGTCGGAAGTGAACACAAGTATTAGATCTAAGCAAGTACATCAAACTTGCATGGTAAGACACCATATGCACAGTATCGACACATGAACATAAGTTAGTTTATGTCTAAATTAGTGTAAGGGTTGACCCGTTAATGGTGATTTGGGTTACGGTTGACCCGTTTGTGACATTTGGTTAAGGGTTGACCCGTTAGTGTGATTTAGGTAAGAATTGACTTGTTAATGGTAATTTGGGTAACGGTTGACCCGTTTGTGTCATTTGGTTAAGGGTTGACCCATTAGTGTGATTTGGGTAATGGTTGACCCGTTAATGGTGATTTGGGTAATGATTGACCCGTTTGTGTCATTTGGTTAAGGGTTGACCCGTTAGTATGTAGGGTTTCATAGTAACTAATTGACCACTTGGGTCAACCTCCTAGTATGCTTGGTTCGAACCATACTGTCAAGAACATGACCTTGTTCTTGCCGGTTAAACCAACTAGCTAGTTTAATCCCTAAAAGCAGAACTGAGATTAAACTTAATCCTTAAACCCTAAAGTATTATGGGATATTGGAAATCTAAACTAGATTAACAAGCCGAACACACTCACATGCTTGTGGTGTTCGACGAACTGACCAAGAACCCTAGGGTTCTTGGTTCGACTTTCGTACAAAGGGGAGAAGGGAAAAAGGGTTTTTCCAGTTCATACCTTAGATTGCTCAAGATAGATCCACCAGTGATAAACACAACGAGAAGCCCTCTAGATAAGCTCTTGTAATGAAACTTGTTCTTCAAGACTTGAAGAACACGAAGAACGAACGAAGAACACGAATAACACGAAGAACACAAGTACTTTTTGGGTCGGGACTCCCGATTATCACCAAAGTAGATTAGACCATCTAAGACAGTGCGATGTTCTGCGCCGGGACTCCCGATTATCACAGAACCCTACGCACCCTAACACTCGCAATGATTTGAATCCATATCTAAGGTTCTTTCTCCTTACAATATGAATATCGTTGAACAAGTGAGGTGTTCCATTAGATGGATAGTACTTAGATCTAAGATTTTCTTGGGTTTGTTTAAGTCTTTAAACTAAACTTAAACCTTATTCCAATCTTAATCCTTTAAAATGTGTGACTTGTGAATTCAAGAATTCTACAAGACACCTTTTTAAATCTTAAGAACCTTTTTCTTTAAAACTTATAGTTTCAAAAGGTTTGCGCGATTTATATGTATACCTAAAATGAGGTGTACAAGACGTTTTACTAGGTTTTGTGAAAAACTTTTTTTTCTATAAAACTTTCTCGTTTTATATTCTTTGAAAAACATGAACCTTATGTTAAACTTTAAAATGTGAATTTTAATCCCTTTATGATTCATAAACTTGAATCATAATCCTAGTTTAACACACCTTGTTTTTCACTTGTTTAATAATGAAATTAAATATTTGTTTTAACTTATTAGATTTGACCAAAACTTGTGTCTTAGCGACACATTTATAAACTTTGTGATTTTCTTGTGTGGCTCCCACTAGCTCCAACAACCATGATGGAACTTAAGCAATCACAATCACCGGTCTATACTTGGTGAAACTAACAAACTTATTATATAAAAACTATATATAATAATCTTAGTTTGTTTGAACCATTCTTATATTCAACTTAGACTTAGTTAAATATAGGTTCTTAAATTTCCTATGTTATTTTACCCTTGATCATTAATCTAGTATTTTACGTAACTCGTAATATACTTGTATAAATAACTAGTTATAATTACTTATAACTTTATACAATCTAATTATAATATTTATAACTTTTGTATCATCTAATTATAATATAACTTCGTTTGTACAATTTCTAGTTGTTTACAACTTTGTACATTCTAGTTCAAATTATAACTTAATATAAATTTCTAGTTACTTAATATTATAACTATGATCAAAATAATATTTAATTTAATTGTTCCATTTAATCTTGTATTATATATATATAATTTATTTCTTTAAAAAACTTATAACATTCTTAGTAAGAATATTACACCTAATTTGTACATTTATATTTTAACTTAGACTAATTAAAATACGTACAAACTATTTTATCTTTTAAAATCACTTTTAAATAATTTGAAAAATTCCGAAAAATTATATATAATATAATATAAATACATCTTGTTAATTTTAAGACTTTAAAATTAACACTTCTCTATTAAGTTTAATTAATTAAACCCTTATCTTGTTCTTGTTCAATTAAAACCTAGTTTTAATTTTCTTGATCAATAACATCTCTTAGTTATAGATTAATCCTAATCTATCATATTCAAACAATTATTAAACTTTGTTTAAATTCTAGGATAGATTATAACTTTAATAGATTTATTTAAACTTATTAATTTAAACCTTTATAGACAATAAAACTTTGTCTAGATTTCTAGGTTTAAAGAACTGGTTTTAATAAACTTACTAAAACAATAATTAAATCTTATTAAACATAAACTTGTTTAATTTTCTAGGTTCTAGATTATGTTCTTGATTAATCATATTAACCAATTAAACTAAACTAGTTTAATGTTCTTGGTCCTAGGTTGAATCTAGGGTTTCGAAAAATTTCCTTAAGCCTAGGAAACTTTTCCACCAGTTAAACTAAACTAGTTTAATCAAACTTGGTGTCCAAGTATCCTCCATAATTTTCGAAATCTTGGGAGAAAAGGAAAGAATCCTTTTTGACCAATTAAACTAAAAACTAGTTTAACATACTTGGTCCTAGATTTTGAAGATCAAAGTAAAAAGGAAAGAATCCTCTTGACCAAAAATTTTGACATTCTTGATCCTAGGGTTCTTAGAGTTTTCGAAATATCTAGGGTTAGGGAAAGAAGACTTTTGACCAATTAAACTAAACTAGTTTAATGTTCTTGGTCCTAGGGTTCTTTCTAGATCTCGAAAAATCTAGGGGTAGAATCCTTTTGACCAATTAAACTTAACTAGTTTAATATACTTGGTCCTAGGGTTCTTTTACCCATCTCGAAATCTACAAGGAAGAAAAAAGAAGAAGGAACAAAAAATAAAAAAAATTGGAAATTAAATAAACAAAAACTTTGTTATTCTTGTTTAGATTTCTAAACCAACGCTCAGATACCACTGAAGGGTTTCATAGTAACTGATTGACCACTTGGGTCAACCTCCTAGTATGCTTGGTTCGAACCATACTGTCAAGAACATGAACTTGTTCTTGCCGGTTAAACCAAGTAGCTAGTTTAATCCCTAAAAGCGGAACTGAGATTAAACTTAATCCTTAAACCCTAAAGGATTATGGGATGTTGGAAATCTAAACTAGATTAACAAGAAAGAAGCCTTGTACGAAAAACCCGAACACACTCACATGCTTGTGGTGTTCGACGAACTGACCAAGAACTCTAGGGTTCTTGGTTCGACTTTCGTACAAAGGGGAGAATGGAAAAAGGGTTTTTCCAATTCATACCTTAGATTGCTCAAGATAGATCCACCAGTGATAAACACAACGAGAAGTCCTCTAGATAAGCTCTTGTAATGAAACTTGTTCTTCAAGACTTGAAGAACACGAAGAACGAACGAAGAACACGAAGAACACGAAGAACACAAGGCTTGTGTTCTTGTGTTGGTGTTTCGGCCGAATTAGGGGATGGGAGGGAGTGTAATTCGTGGCTTAGGGTAAGCATAAGGATGTTCAAGTGAAGCCTAAGATCTTCTATTTATAATAGAAGATCTTTCACTTAAGTCCTTCTAATTTAATTAAGAAACGTTTCTTAATTAAACTTTTACTTTTTACACTTCCATCCCTTATAGTTTATCTACTTATTATTGTTGCACTTAATTATTAAATGTCTAGTATTATACACTTATATATTTCGGTATTATATACACGAAATATATACTTTGTATTTTATACTTTTAATAATTAATTGTATAATAAGCCTTATATAATTTAGACAATAATATTATCCAATTTACCATATAATTTAATAGCTTTAAATCATATTATGGATAATCTATAATTAACACATTGTATATTTACTCAACTAGTAAATGTACAAATACTTGTATTAACTAGTTAGATAAACTAATCTAGTAATAAGTTGAACTTCACTTAATACTTAACGATTCAGAAATGACTATTATGAATCATTTCTCTTCAAAGTAACATTTCATATCTTTCTCGTATTACATGCACTCACCGATGTGACCCTTGAGTGTCCTATAGACATGGACGTGACATCATAGGTTGACTAACTGTGCACATAAATCCTTCATAGTAGGGGTGGCAATAAGTCGGGTTGGGTCATAAACGGGTTGATCCGTTAGGGTTCGCGGGTTGAAAATTGTTAGGACTAGTTTTGTGCTTAAATGATGTAATTTGGCTTAATTAAACTAGTTAGTGGTGATTAGTGATAGAGAGTATAAATAGGTATGTTTAAGCATGATGATGTAAGCTTTCCCACACTTTCTAATTGAATGATCATTTGAAAGCTCCAAATTCCTCCTCCTAATAGGTATGTTTAAGCATGATGATGTAAGCTTTCCCACACTTTCTAATTGAATGATCATTTGAAAGCTCCAATTTCCTCCTCCTTCTCTCTAACTCTCTTTCTCTAGAGACACACACTTACACACACTAGATCTTCAAATCACCATGGAATCCACATGAATTGCTTAGATTATGCATGTTTTAGCTTCCACAATTGGTATCAGGGCATAATCCAATAGGAATAGATCCAAATTCGTGTTCATTTGATTCAGATTTGAAGAGTTTTGAAGTTTGAAGATGAAGAGCTGTGATTTTTGATTTCGAGATCTAAGGTATAAATCGTTGATACTGGTTGATCATTGCATTCCTCATTCGATTCTAATAAGTTTAGAATCAAAATTCGATTCATTCCGTCAAGTATTGATCTCAATTTCGTGATTTTTGTCAAAACTATGAAAACACCCATTTTCAACTTAAAAATCAAAATCGAAATCAGATCTGTTATTGTTTGAGCTGTTTGATTGAATAAATGTTGGGATTTGAATCACTGATTTTGGTTAAGAATTGAGCAAACTAGGATCAATATAGTGAGATTTTGGAAAATACCGTTCGTATCACTGTTACGATGAACGGTGAATGATCTCGACTAGATGAAGGTTCTCGACCTCGACCTCTGATCAACTGTACTCGATCTCGACTTTGAATTTCTCGACCACGACCAGCGATGTCGACTTCGACCATAATTGTTCTCGACTCAACTGCTCCTCGACCTCAACTTCTAGACTCAAGATCTCGACCTCAAATTCTTGACTCTAGATCTCGACTCGACCATTCTCGACCCGAGATCTCTATAATCTCGACCCGAGATCTCGACCATCATCATCTCGACCCGAGATCTTGATTTCGACCCGATTAGTTCCCGACCCTAAAGCGTTTTCGACCCGTATTAGTTCTCGACCCGATTAGATCTCGACCCGATTAAGTTCTCGACCCGAGAACCATTCAAACCCGAGATCCTCTACTTCTCGACCCGAGAACTTTATTTTCCAACTTAAAATTATTTCAAAATGACTTCAAAAGAAGCACTATCAAACTGCTCCTCGACCTCAACTTCTCAACTCGAGATCTCGACCCCAAATTCTTGACTCTAGATCTCGACTCGACCATTCTCGACCCGAGATCTCTATAATCTCGACCCGAGATCTCGACCATCATCATCTCGACCCGAGATCTTGATTTCGACCCGATTAGTTCCCGACCCTGAAGCGTTTTCGACCCGTATTAGTTCTCGACCCGATTAGATCTCGACCCGATTAAGTTCTCGACCCGAGAACCATTCAAACCCGAGATCCTCTACTTCTCGACCCGAGAACTTTATTTTCCAACTTAAAATCATTTCAAAATGACTTCAAAAGAAGCACTATCAATTGGATCTAACCTTAACCACCAGTTTTATTCAGAGGAGGATATTTCTTCACTTTATTAAAAATTAGGAATTAGCTACTGAAATTTTTGAATCTCTTGAGAATGGGGTTGCTGTGTTTTTTGAAGATATTGTTGCTGCTCCAAATGCAAATCCACCAGTTATTGGTGGTCGATTCCCAATTCCTCCTGCTCGATATAATGTTCAACAAAAACAACGTGCTAAAGCAGATTCACAATCTTTTTCGTTCATGCTTCAATGTTTACCAAACGACATCTATAACAACTTAGATAGTCTTGAAACCGGTAAAGAACTTTGGGATGAAATCAAAAAATAGATGGAGGGAACATTATTAGGGAATAAGGCAAAGATGGTTACAACGTTAAATTCTTATGGACAATTTAAAGCTACAACTGGGGAAGATCCACAAACCACTTATCATCGTTATTGTAATCTGTTAAATGATCTTCGCAAAAACAATTTGAAGAAGGATAATCTAGAAATTAATATCAAATTCATTCAAAGTCTTCTCCTAGAGTAGGCAATGTTTGAAACAATGCTATGCAGCACAAGGATCTTAGTGTGATTGATGTTCATGAACTTTATGAATATTTGCTACAAAATGCTCCAATGGTACAAGACATGGATAAAACCAGACAAGAGCTGATACTCTGGCACTACTCACAAAACAACATCAGGCAAATGCTTCTGTTAAAATGAAAGAAAAAGTAGCAGAACCCACACCAGCTATAACTGATGATATGGAAAAAGAACTGCAAGAAGTACTTCAGGCTATGTCACTCATTACAAACTATCAGAATAAGTATTACCCAAAGTCTACAAATAACAATTGAGATCTTCACCTAAATTTAAGTCTGCTCCATCTGCTACAAACTCAATTGATAAACCAACTATCACACCTTTGGATCCCACGAAGAAATGCTATAATTGTGGAATTGCTGGTCATTTCTCCTGTGATTTCAAGAAACCTAAAGTTCATGATTCTGAGTATTTTAAACGGAAGATGTTGATGGCTAAGCAAATTGAGATTGGAAAGGTGTTATTAGCTCAAGGTCTTCAGTGGATGGAAGATTCAGATCCTGAGGATGAAGAGCATTCAGCAAACTTGTGCTTTATGGCAAGGGAAAATGCTGAGATTTCTGATAGATTTAATGAAGAAGCCAACAAGAAAATTGAGGTAATCAGTTCTCTCTTATCAAATTCTGATTCTGATAATTCCACTGCTCCTGATACTTGTTTTGTTAAAATTAAGATATCTGAAATTGATTCTTTAAATAAAACCTTTTACTTGATAAAGATTTTAATACTCAACTTCAGGATCGTTTGAACGAATTAGAAAATGAAAGTGAACAATTTGTTCATCTTGGTGAACAACTTGTTCATCGTATTAAACAAAATCAAACTTTCCATTTAGAAAATCTGGATTTACAAAACCAAATATCAGAATTGAGGCTCAAATATGAAAATGATATTAAGAATCTTTCTCATACAATTTCAGAAAAAGAACTTGAAATATAGAATCTTAAAAATTCGAATTATACAATATCAAATAATCGAAATGAGAAATACTACAAATTGTATATCGATACTTTTCAAGAACTTCAGATAACCAACAATTGGTTCAAACGAAAACAACAAGACTTTGATGATAATGGAAAAACAGTTTAAATTTTTAAACGATCAAATAAAAGAGTTATCTGAAAAATTAAATGAAAAACACCTCAATACATCACAAGAAATAAATAGTTAACAGAATATCATAAATCAACTTAAAAATGACAACGATCAATTGGCTTCTCACATCAAACACCTTGAAGAAATAATCGCCAAAGAGGACAAACTGATCAAACCATTCAAATGAATAAGCCTAAAGAATTCAGATACTTCAATTCTAAACAAGGGTTAGGAGCTGATAATCCAGGATATCTTAACAAGGTGTGTGATGTGCTCCCACCACTATATGACTACAAATACATGCATCTAGATATTTGGCAGAGCTTTATCCGAATGACAGATGAAGAAGAAGAAATTGAAACATTCAATAGAGCTAAGAAGGAGAATGCACAAATTAGTTTCAACTATGCTGAATTGAATAAAACACATGAAACTAAAAAGGCAAAACTTGAAAATGATGATTATTTTCCAATAATAAAACCATAAGAATTTACCACTAAAGGTAATGATGTTCTTCAACAAAAAGTAATACCAAAGATTTACGTACCATCTCTAATTCTAGAAAAGAAAATTTGTCAATTGGAAACTGAAATCGATTAAACACATAAGGCTTTTGATAAAGAAAAATCAGTTTTGCAAACCAAAATTTATAAATTAGAAGATAAATTTGGTAAAATAAATTCGGTTCCTGCTCAAAGTGATTCTCCAAGACCAAAGTTTTTCATTCAAAATTTCTCTTCTACTAAAACTCCAGTTATTTTAAAAAGAGATTCTAATTCAACTGTTTTGAATATTTCAGATAGAACCTTAGAATCCATGCTTAAGAAGCCCATGACTGTCGGAGTCAACGGTGTCGAGCAAATTAAGAAGTCTAATCCATCTAGGCCTAGTATGCTTAAGTCAAAGGAACTTAAGATGTCTAGTTCCCCTTTGTGTTTAGCTTCTTCTTTTTTAATACAAATAAATGTAATAACAAAACAAATTTTATTTCTCCACAAAAGCTTTATGGAATTGTTTATGATGCTGCAGTTTACTGTCCAGTTAATTACTCTGTTAATTGTACTAATATGTTTGTTAAATATGATAAAACTGACAAAAAGGTATATTTTGATAGAAAGACTAATAAACCAATTTCTCAGTATGATGATCGATATTTTAGTAAGATCATCCTCCATGTGGTTCTAGAAACGATGTTCTTCACAAATCTGGTCAAATTATTAAATCGTGTAATACTTGCTTTCCACATCCATGCAAGACATCAGTCTTTCGTCCACTAAAATCTACTCTTAAACGATCAAACCCACCAATCTCTGATAAATCTTCACCTATTCGTCGTCTCGTCTATTGAGGAGTTTCCGCACCTAAATCGTCTAATTCAGGTTCCTCGGCCAATTCACACAAGATGCATAACAAACCATCCAAATTTATTCACTGTAAATGGATCATCGTGTTTGATCTTTGATATACTCCAACAACTTGATCTCTTTTAAATCTCAAATGTTTGATTAACAATGTCTTTAACCATCATGTTCGTCATATCCGTAAACGATCTCTTTACTGAAGTTCTTCAGTAAAGATTGCATCTGTTTATGACTTCACGTGATTATTGACACTGTTATTCTTCATTTTTCAAATATTTTAATCCAAGATTCTTGGCTAAAATCATTATTTATATGGTTACTTCATGGGTATTACATGTTACTGGTTATCACCCATAAATCAACAGGGGGAGAAAAGAGCAAGAAATAGTTCAAACACCGGGTTTATAACTGAAAAACATCCAGAAGAACCACAGACATCTCATCAAAGAAGAAAATTCATGTCTCATGTACTCAAATTAACTATAAAATCTGAAATAGTTTATATCAAGTGATTCAGAGTAAGATAAAATGATAATCAATGTATTAAACGGAAACACAAGTGAAGAAGAAGAAACCGATTCATCTACATAAATTTCTTCCAAAATCTCAACCATTTCTTTTCAAATCTTAACATTACAAATCATTCTTACCAAAACCCAAAACATCCACATCTATCCAAATCTTAACATTCTAAATCATTCTTTCCAAAATTCAAAACATCATCATCCTTTACTAACAAAACCTCTACCACAAAATTCAAAAAAAACAAAATCTCCAATAACTGAAATCCCATACAAATACTTCCCAACTGAGATTCCATTACCAGAACTTTTCACCTTAAATGAGCCATTTTTAGATCTTTCTTACACCAACAGATTCAACGAAAAATATTTCCTTTGAGTGTTTAAAACTTCGAATTTCTGTGATGACACTTTCTTGAAATTTAGAAAAGTTTTACATGTCAAAAGCAGAAATCCTAATTGCTTCCACTGCCACTCAAATGTAATCATTGAAAAGCGAAATCTGGAGATGCTATTACAACTATTGACAAGAAATTAAATTGAAGAAGGAGGACTGGGGTAAGGTGCATCAAGCACAAAAAGGGGGAGATTGTTAGGACTAGTTTTGTGCTTAAATGATGTAATTAGGCTTAATCAAACTAGTTAGTGGTGATTAGTGATAGAGAGTATAAATAGGTATGTTTAAGCATGATGATGTAAGGTTTCTCACACTTTCTAATTGAATGATCATTAGAAAGCTCCAACTTCCTCCTCCTTCTCTCTAACTCTCTCTCTCTAGAAACACACACTTACACACACTAGATCTTCAAATCGCCATGGAATCAACATGAATTGCTTAGAATATGCATGTTTTAGCTTCCACAAAAATCTCAACCCAACCCTACCCGTTTAGCTAAACGGGCTGAGATTTTCAACCCAACCTAATTACTAAACGGGTTGGGTCATAGGGTTTACTTGTTTAGAGATTTTTCAACACAGCCTATATATAAACGGGTTGCAAATAGGTTAACTGATTTTAAATATTATAATATAAAAAAATTATACGAAAACAATACACATGCTTTTAGAGTTAAATAACAAAATAATTCGATTAAGAGTAAAATTCAAACATACGTTAACAACTAGAAGGTTAAATATCTAAATATAAAAAAATATTATATAAATAAATACATTGAAATATATTATGATATATATTTAAGACATATATAATATTTAAACGGGTTCGCGGGTCGTAAATAGGTTTTTAAATCTAAACCCAACCTAACCTGTTTATAGGCGGGTTGTAAACAGGTTGACCCGTATATGACCCGCGGGTCGAAAGTTATAACCCAACCCATTAATTTTAGGTTATAAACGGGTCGGGTTGACAGGTTGGGTTAAATTTTGCCAGCCCCCTACCCGTTTGTGTGATTTGGGTAAGGGTTGACCCATTAATGGTGATTTAGGTAACGATTGACCCGTTTGTGTCATTTGGTTAAGGGTTGACCCATTAGTGTGATTTGGGTAAGGGTTGACCCGTTAATGGTGATTTGAGTAACGGTTGACCCTTTTGTGTCATTTGGTTAAGGGTTGACCCGTTAGTGTGATTTGGGTAAGGGTTGGCCCGTTAATGGTGATTTTAATGATGGTTGACCCATTTGTTTGATTGTTATTAAGTATATACATTCATTTAATTTATTTATAGGAGACCTGGTTTTGTTGCAACCCCCTAGCATGTTTGTCGTGGATGTTGAAAATCGTTCACGCGGTGGCGTCTTTATTCACCCGGATGTTGCCGAAAATCGTTTAAGTAATTATATATACTACATACGAAATAATATCTGCCATATCGACTATCATTTTCTTATAACTACGTAGCGCTGATGTGTAAAATCTAGTTATAAATTAAATGTCCTAAATACGCCTTCCCTAGATTACCACACTATTAGGCAAGTATGACCTAATCGTGAGCAATATAGTTCTAGGTAAGTACTTTCGGGTATTTCGTCTCCACAGGGAACAATTTAGCTGATTATGTAAAGCAAAACTAATTAATGAATCTAAACAAGTAAATAAAAAGGGGTTTTCATTTGTTTAACTTTTATTTGCAAAATGATTAATTTAAATAAAATTGATTTTTAAAGCAGACAATTGACAGTAAACAAAGTGGAAGAGTTTTCAAGATTAAGGAGGATATTCACTATGAGTCGAATCCGTTTAGATCTAGGTTTGGTTGTGAAGTACCGATTTTATTCATATTCTAGGAATTTAAGGAGCTAGATTTCTCTCAAAACCTTACAATGTCTCTAATATGGTCTCTAGGAATTTCTTCTCTAAAAACCTGTTTAAAGTCACACTCTGGCTTATTACTCTTAACTAGGTCCAGCTTTCCGATGTTGGATTTATGTGCACAGTTAGTCAACCTATGATGTCGCGTCCATTCCTATTGGATACTCAAGGGTCACACCGGTGAGTATATGTAAATCGAGTAGTTATGCAATGATACTCGGAGATGAATGATTTATAATAGTTATTATAAATCAGCTAAGTAATAAGTTAAGTTTAACTTATTACTAGATTAGTTTAACTAACTAATTAATACAAGTATTTGTACATTTACTAGTTGAGTAAATATACAATGTGTTAATTATAGATTATCCATAATATGATTTAAAGCTATTAAATCATATAGTGTTTGGATAATATTAATGTCTAAATTATATAAAGTCTATTATATAATTAATTATTAAATGTATAAATACAAGTATATATAAATTTCAGTATTTATACCCAATTATATATAAGTATATTATACATAGTATTTAATAGTTAAGAGACAATAATAAACTAGTTAATCTATAAGGGCTAGAAACGAAAAAAGGAAAGTTTAATTAAGTATTGAATATTAATTAAACTAGAAGGGTTCTAAGTGAAAGATATTCTATTATATGTAGAAGATCTTAGGCTTAACCTTATCTCCTCTATTGAAGAACCCTAGCCACGAAATGTGCTCCTCCTCTCCCCCTCTATTCGGCCGAACCAAGGACCAAGAACACCAAGCTTGGTGTTCTTCGTGTTCTTCGAGTTTGTCGAATAGTTGATTATTGCAAGATCTTATCTAGTGGGCATCTCGTTGTGTTTATCATTGGTGGATCTATCTTGAGCGACTAAGGTATTGATTGGAAGAACTCTTTTTCCTCTTCTTCTCTATTCGACCGAAACACACAAGTTTGTGTGTGTTACGGTGTGTTCGATCGAACCGAAAGCCTAGAACCTTAGGGTTCTTGGTGTTCATCATTCAAGTCCTTTTTCTTATGTTAATCTAGTATAGATTTCCTACATCCCTAATCCTTTAGGGTTTAAGGATTAAGTTTAATCTCAGTTATGCTTTAGGGATTAAACTAGCTAGTTGATTAAACCGGTAAGAACAAGTTCATGTTCTTATCAGTCTATGGTTCGAACCAAGCATACTAGGAGGTTGACCCTATGGGTTGAACAGTATATTGAAACCCTACATCCGAGACCTTCTAATCCTAGGAATTTCTTCTCTACAGATTATACTTTAAGTTGTACCTATGTTATCGGTATGTAATCTCGGACCCCTATTTCTAGTGAGGCACTGATTACGTCAAATGATATGAAAAGTCAAGGGAATTACTAGATCAATTCAATGTTGTCAATATTTAGTCAATCAAGAAATAAACATATTAAATAATGCGAAGAATAAGGATTAACAAAAGGTTCTTTGTTAAAAGCATAAGTTTTCAAACAATCATCAACAAATCCTAAAAATAACCCAAACCTAAATCATAAACTTCATCTAATCATAGAGAATATAAGATGATTAGCACATATACATGCTAAAAATTATCAAACAAACATAATAAATCATAAACATAAACATAGTATCGATTAAAGACAATGGAAACCAATGTTTAAGCCTTGGATCTTGATGTTGAGAGCATCCTAGGGTTCGTTTTTTGGCTGCCACAATGCTAGGTCAAAAGTCCTTAATCCAGATCTGCAGTTTCGCTTAAATAGGTGTCAGATCGCTGGAAATCGCGTCGCTATAGTGGAAAATCGCGTCGCTATGTGGAACTCGCGTTATTTCGCGTCGCTATCTTAGAGATAGCGTTGCTATTTCTTCTTTTTTTGGGCGAACAGAGCTCCGAAATAGCGATGGCTTCAAAAATAGCGAGGGAAGATAGCGTGACAAATAGCGTCGCTATTTGTAGATAGCGGCGCTATCTTCCTCAGATTCTAGGATTCTTCTTTTTCATGTGCGTTTTTGACCCGTTTTTGTCACTTTTTCTTCTTAAGCCTAAAAAATACAACGGAGGCTATTTTTGAATGATAACATCGTATTCTAATTAATAAACATACACAAAAAGAGGAATATTGACATATAAATATATGTATAAATATGCCAATATCAAGATGCCCACACTTGAACTTTGCTTGTCCTCAAGCAAATCATCATAAAAATAATTCAATCAGCTAGATAACAACATAACACAATCGACACTTTATCTCAATTTTATTCTTAGTAGCACATTAATTTTCAGAACCTATTACTATATTTTATGCCCAAGTTTGTGGAAATTAGCTAACTTTTCACAAATCTAATTAATTTTTCAACTATGCTAATTAGACTACTTTTAACTTAGCTCCTAATCATTCTTGCATAACCTATAAATGCCATCTTTATGAAAATTACCCAACTAATAAGGTTAAATAAAGAAAACTTAGTTTATTTATTCATTATACGGCTCATTTGCTTTATTATTACATGCTTTGCATGCTTATTTATTTATTTATTTATTTGTTTATTACATTTATTTGTTTATTTTCATTTATTTATTTGGTTTAGTAGAGAGAACCACAACTTTATTTGAGCACCCGCGTAAAAGACTTTCAACCAACATATCCAGATCAGTTGACCTTAGTATGCTAGGTTTGATGGACCCCACGAGTCTACTTGCCCGAACCCAACAAGGCCAGATTGTTCTCACCGACTCTTAAATTTTTCAGTTATATTTATTATTTAGAAAAATTAGGCACGTAAACTAAAGGCGCTTAACCTAACCTAATGTCATCAGGAGTTAGCATTGCTAATCTTAATTTTCTAAAAGATGGTTTTTATATATTTTGCAAGACATTTCAAATTTTCCAACTTAAAAATGGTTTAATTAACGAGTTAAGAAAAATATTAGATCGATGAAAAGCCTCAAAAGTTGACACATAAAAGCTAGGTAAAATTTTGACCTTTAAAAATGAACTTTATTGTCCAAAAATTATTTTCTAATGTTTTGAGATGTGTCTAAACAAAATTTTCTGATTGAAATGGTTGTGTGTTTTATTTAGATGATTTAAATGAGAATTACAAAAATGGTGGAATCCACCCCCATGCCCACACTTAAAGAGTTGCATTGTCCTCAATGCAATAAAAATTATGAACAAAAAGTAAAAAGGCAAAAGGGAACGTTACTCCCTGAGGGTATTTTGTGTTTCCAGGTAATGTTATCATCCAGAAGCTAGATCCATTTCCGAGCAATTCCATCCAGTTCCAAAGCTCATCACATTCTATCATAACAAAACTAGAACAAAATCTAAAAAAACAAAAATGGTAACATAGATTAAACATAAAATAACTCAAACGACAAAAGTACTGAATTGTTTGTAAGAAGAAAAAAATTAAAGTACAACCAAATCGAAAATTGTTTTTAAAAACCAAACATGGGGATCAATGGTCACACCCATCGCGAGGCTGTGTCGGGTCGTACTGGTGGAACCAGTGCTCAAACGTGAAGAAATGTGGCGGGGCTGACAAGTTCGGGCCCCAATATGGTAACGGTTCATGGGCCTCGACTGTTGTGGTCGGAGCTTGCCAGTGCCGGTATGCTTGAGTTCTCTCACCCTGATAATAGTTTCTTTGCAATTGTAAGTTCATGCCTCCCAGATATTGCCGGATCCCGCCAACCTCGGTCTGCAACCCTGCCATGCCTACCTGTAAATTTTGTATATCGGTCTGGAGTGGTCATTTTCATGTCGACTTGCTGATATGATTGGTATGGGTCGAATGAGGATGGACCCGATTGGGATCCAGATGCTCTTGCATGCCCATATCGGTGACCCATAAATGGTTAATCCCCCTAGTGCATCTCCTCATCTTCTGGTTGCGGCTGCACCGGTTGTTGTTGTTGCCTTTGCTGCCTCGGTTGTCCACCCCTTCTCATATTTTCAGTTGAGGGGTTATTTTCCAACACATAGTTTCCATCTTCGACACCAGGTACCGCATTTCTAATTACTCCCATCCCTTTCATTTGGTTTTAATCTAAATACCCCATCTCGAGTTTAGTCAACGTTGCTCTTACACGGGGTGTCAGGGTAACTGCAGCGTTTGCAAGGCGGGTGATGTATTGACCTCCCGTGAATCTGCTCTTGCCTTTGTGCCCCTGTGCTGGACCATTTAAAAACATAGCAACAATAAGTGGGATGTTAGTAAAGCGATCCCTGTGAACCAACCGATGTAGTAGCCATACGCTATACATGTTCATCTTTTCGGCACCTTCTTTTCATTGCCGGATGGTGTTTGTGATCATCTGATAGAGATATCGGTGTTCACTATTGATGATGTGGTTGCTTTTTTAGAGTGCCTTGGGTCACAATTTCCTACCCCGATTTCTACCCAAATGTTGGACACATTTCGGGCCTCTTGCCATGCTCCCCGGTTTAGATAAGGGATGAAATGTCGGTTCCCTGTTTGTGCTTCTGTATAAAGCCCCAAATTAATTGTAAATTGAATCAGGGAACAGTGGACCCACGTGTTGGCTACCCTATAATGGATGGTTACAGTGTTTGGCTCACTGTGGGCTTTAGTGGTTTCGAGGCGCTATGTGGAAAAAAATTCAAGTACCAGCTCGGGGTAGATCGGTTCCCTTAAAGTAAGGGCCACTTCCCACGCATTGCGCGTGAATACAATGTTCCCATCTCTGTTTTGAACCTCACGGATTAGATAGGCACGTATCGCTTCTTCTTTTCCCAAGAATGCGAGTTGATCCCATCTCGGGGTCTGACCCCATTCACGGGTTTATGCATTATCCGATTCCACCTCTCTTCATAGTGGATTCTATTAGTTTCACTTGCCATATTCTTGAATTCTTCGAAGACATGACCGGCTTCGGTTTTTAGTTCCATCGGGAATCCATCCCTATGCATTGGAACTGCAATTTCCTCCTCATATTCATCTTCCGAGGAGGATGATGATGGAGATGGTGAGGGTGGAGGTGCCCTAGAAGATGAGGCCTTAGTCGAGGCTCTTATTCGCTGCAAATCACAAAATAGGAAAAACAATAAGGTCATCATTAGAAGTGTTATTTGACAGAAATAATTAAAAGATATATAAGGGAATTGACATAAGAATGTGTTAATTAACAACCCCAATTTCCCTTACCCACACTTAGTTGTTAAACTAAGTGTCAAATTATGTAACACTCAAAATGAATTTGACAATGAAAATTTTAAACTTTTATAAAATATCCTGAAACTTAAGTGTTTAACAAATGAATCCAATTAAAAATTGACCACAGTATATAAATTTAACAAGTCTTTCGACTAATCATATCAAAATTAAGCCAATAACACAATGTAGTCAATTTAATAAGCCAATCATCATAAATTTCGGATTTTTGCCTTAATCTCAACACTAGTTCACATGGTTTTTGCCTAAAAAGTAAATTTAAGCCTAAAAATTTAAAATTTATACTAGGGTATAATATAAACTTAACTAAACAACCATCTATGGCTTCAATCTACCAAGAGTCAAGAAACAAAATGATGAAATCCGAACAACAACTTCAATTTTCGGACTTAACATGAAAAGCTCAACAAAACCTAAGATTTTTACCCTAAAATATGAAATACATGAAGAAAAGATGGGTAAACTAACCTTAGATGCCATGTAGATGAAAAAATCGGAAGAAAAACGGAAGAAATCGGTCGGATTTCAGTGATTTGGGGTGTTTTTCGTCGAAAAATCACTGCAAGGGCTAGGGTTTTCGCGATCTGCAGAGCTGGAAGGGAAACGACGAATTTATACCTGCCAGAGACTACGTCTCTATCCAAGGATAGCGACGCTATTTTGCACGGACCCGTACAATGGCGTAACCGGGTCGGATAGGATAGCGGTGCAGGTTGAGAGATAGCGACGCTATTTCAGAAAGAGCGTCGCGATTTATGAAACGCTATTAAACTTACCAACGCTATTTAGGGTTTCTGTTTGGGTTCGATTTGGCCAGATAGCGCCGCTATCTAGGACAACGACGCTATCTAGGATAGCGGCGCTATCTTCATATTTTTTTGTATTTTTCGATTTTTTATTTTTTACAGCAAAAACTAAACACGGGTTGCCTCTCGAGAAGCGCTTCATGGATTTATGAGTCTAAAGCTTGACTAGGTGTTGCTCTTCTACTTCTTTTCGCCCATCATGGCGAAGTGCACCTCCTCTCTCTCGGTCTCGTCTTCGTTCTCGCCCTCATGATAGAATTCTAAGCGATGTCCATTAACACCAAAATGACCGTTCTTGGTAACAAGGTCTACGTACCCTGATGGGTGTTGTTGTAAGACGGTATAAGGACCCACCCATTTGGATTTAAGTTTTCCCGGCGAAAACTTATACCGATAGATTAAGACTTTGTCACCCGGTTGGAAGCATTTTTTAGTTTTTAATTTCTTATCATGCAGAAACTTACTTCTCTCTTTGTAGATTCGGGAATTTTCATATGCTTCGAATCGGTGTTCATAGAGAAGGTTGAGTTGATGGTTACGCTCGGTTCCGGCGTGGACGATGTTCATGTCATACTCTTTGATAGCCCAATAGGCTTTGTGTTCGATCTCAAATGGGAGGTGACAAGCTTATCTGTAAACCATGTGGTACGGAGTAAGACCGATAGGGGTTTTCTACACAGTACGGAATGCCCATAGAGCATCCTCAAGTCGTTGAGATCACAACTTGGGATTTTTCTCGATGGTTTTCTCTAGAATTCTCTTTAAGGCACGATTAGTGTTCTCGACTTGATCACTAGTTTTTGGGTGATATGCGGTCGAGAAACGATGGTGGACACTGTATCGTTGGAGAGTTTTCTCCATAAGATGGTTGGCAAAATGCGTGACACGATCACTAATTAGTGCCCTTGGGCAACCGAACCGGCAGAATAGAAATTTAAGAAAATTGATTACGACTCGGGCATTATTAGTTGGAAAAGCTTTTGCCTTGGCGCATTTTGAGACGTAATCAACTGCAACAAGTATGTATTTATTTCCTTGGGACCTCGGGAACGGACCCATGAAATCAATCCCCTAAATGTCGAAGACCTCACAAACTTCGATTCCATGTTGTGGCATTTCATCCCGTTTGGAGATGCTTCCGGTCCTTTGGCATGCATAACAAGTTTTGATCAATTCTTCTGTATCTTTGAAGATCGTTGGCCAATAGATTCCCGCATCAAGTACTTTCCTGGCGGTATAGTTTGGACTAAAATGTCCACCGGTGGGGCCCTTATGACATTTATTGAGAATGTCATGGGCTTCGTCACCGGACACACACCGTGTATGCAACAAATCGGGACCGACCCGGAAAAGATGTAGAGCATCCCAATAGTAGTGTTTCAGATCCGAAAAGAGTTTCCCTTTTTGTTGATGGGTCATTCCTTTAACAAGAACACCCGTCGCTAGATAGTTTGCGAAATCAGCGAACCACGGATCGTTGGTGTTTTGTAAAGCATTGACCGCTTCGAGAAATTCGTCGGGAAAAGTATCATGAATCCCGTCTTCATTGCACTCCTCAAGGTGAGGGTTCTCTAATCGGGATAGATGATCAGCCGCAAGATTTTCCGCTCCTTTTTTATCTTTAATCTCAATGTCGAATTCTTGTAAGAGAAGAATCCAACGAATGAGACGCGGTTTTGCATCTTACTTGGCGGACAGATATTTCAATGCTGAGTGATCCGTATAGATAATTGTTTTAGATAAAACAAGGTAAGGATGGAATTTTTCAAAGGCGAAAACCACTGCAAGGAGTTCTTTTTCAGTTGTGGTGTAATTCGCCTGAGCACCGGTGAGTGTGCGGCTCGCGTAATAGATAGGTTGGAAGTGACTATTGACACGCTGACCTAAAACTGCATCGCACATGAGTTCGAATGATAACTCCCAATTGGGAGATACCATGATAGGAGCTTCTGTGAGCCGATTCTTCAAAAGATTGAAGGCTTCCACACATTCGGGACTGAACACGAAAGGTGTATCCTTCTCGAGAAGATGAGTCGTGGGTCGGGTTATCTTGGAAAAATCCTTGATGAACCAACAGATAGAACCCCGCATGACCTAAGAAGCTTCTCACAGATTTGATATTAGAAGGAGGAGGTAATCGAGAAATGACAGCGATTTTGGATTTATCAACCTCAACCCCCTTAGCAGAAATTTTGTGTCCTAACACGATGCCTTCACGCACCATGAAGTGACACTTTTCCCAATAAAGCACGAGATTGGATTTCTCGCACCTAATGAGAACTCGCTCTAGGCTAGAAAGACATGACTTGAAGGAATCTCCAAATACTGAGAAATCGTCCATGAAGACTTCCATACAGTCCTCGATCATGTCTTGAAAGATCGCCGTCATGCATCGCTGAATTATTGCACGAGCGTTGCACAACCCGAATGGCATCCTTCGATAAGCAAATGTACCACATGGGCACGTGAAGGAAGTCTTTTCCTGATCTTGGGGGTCGACTGGGATTTGAAAGTGGCCAGAGAAACCGTCCAAGAAACAATAGAACTTGTTCCCGGCCAATCTCTCTAACATTTGATCTATGAAGGGTAAAGGAAAGTGATCCTTTCAGGTGGCTTCGTTAAGTTTGCGGTAATCGATGCAAACTCGCCATCCCGTGACAGTACGAGTAGGAACTAGTACGTCCTTATCATTACGCACAACTATCATTCTCCCTTTTTTCGTAACCACTTGGACCAGACTCACCCAAGGACTGTCAGAAATGAGATAGATGAGCCCTGCATCAAGCAATTTGAGAACTTCCTTCTTCACGACTTCTTTCATGTTGGGATTTAAACGCCTTTGACTCTGCACACTAGGTTTGAAGTTATCTTCCATTAGAATTTTGTGTGTACAAAAAGAAGGGTTTATACCTGGTATATCTACGGTTTTCCATGCTAGAGCTCTTTTGTGAGATTTTAACATTTTTATTAAATTTTCTTTTTCTGTAGGAGCTAGAGTATATGAAATGATTACAGGCAAGTCAGATTCTCCCTGAAGGAAACCGTACTCTAGATGGTCGGGTAACGGTTTAAGTTCAAGAGATAGGGGTCCTCAAAAGATGTTTTTATACGGAGTTTTTGGCCAGGGTCGAATTTCTCAAAATTTACTTCATTTTCTTCTGAATAAAGCGAAGTAGTTCCTCGAGCTCTAAGAGATCTTGGATAGATTCGGGAGAGTCTAGAGTGAGATCACCATGGGTAGTGATGTCATCGCAATCTAGGCCGAGAAATGAAGTAATTTCCTCCTCCATGCATACATCAATGATGTCGATGAAATTGCATGTATCATCAGAAGTAGAGGTATGCGTCACCGCGTTCTCAATGTAGAAAGTGACTCGGTCATTTCCAACACCTAAGCTGAGTTGTTTTTCCGCGACTAAGATGATGCACTTGCGGTATTCAAAAAGGGTCTCCCTAAAATGAGAGGGACGTTTGGTTCTTCTGGTATATCTAAGATCACAAAGTTGGCCAGAAATATGAATCTATCGACCTTAACTGGGATGTTCTCTGCTATGCCTAACGGGTATTTATGTGACAGGTCTACTATTCTAACACTCATCCTAGTCGGTTTAAGATCTATTAATCCTAATTTAAGGTACATCGAAAAGGGCATTAGGTTTATGCTAGCTACTAAGTCCGCTAGTGCTTTGCAAGGTGGTAGATTATCTATAAGACAAGGGATTATAAAACTCCCTGGATCACCCTTCTTTAGAGGCATATTTGGTTGGAGGATAGCTGAGCATTCCTCACTTAGTATCGCTGACGACGCCTCCTCCGTTTGTGTCTTGCTAGAGACCAAATCCTTGATGTATTTCCCGTAGTTCGGCATCCCTGCTAACATGTCAACCAAAGGAACGTTAATGCGCATCTACTTAATCATGTCAACAAACTTTCCGTATTTTTCTTTAAGTTTTTCTTTCCACAATCGTTGAGGGAAAGGAACCTTCGGTGGGTACGAGTTTGTTGTTTCCTGGGTTGGAGACATGTGCGTCTCCTTTGGTTTTGTCTTCTCTTGCTCTTTTGGAGTGTCAATCTTCTCCATGGCCCTCTCCTATTCATCAACTGGAGTCTCCTCATGAACCTGTATATCAGAAGAAATTTCATCAATATTTAAAACATGTGAACTTATCGTTTTACCACTTCGAGTAGTGATAGCTTTAAAATTTTCGAATCCTCGTTTAGGATTGTCTTATGTACGGGGTGGTAAACTGCCTCGCGGTCATTCTTGTAAGGCTTCGACCATCCTACTCATATTTCGCTCTAAGCTTTGAATTGTTGCTTGCTGATTTCTGATAATCTGATCTTGCTCCTCAGCTTTCTTATCTTGCTTTTCCATATATTTTTCAAGCATGATTTCCATTGAGGACTTCGATCCTTGACTTGCAGTATTCTCTCGAGGTGGTTAATTTGCTTGATTATCACGTTGGAAACCAGGGGGTTCGATTGTCGAGGGGGGTAGTTGTTATTTTGGTTATTGTTGTTATAACCTTTGTTGTTGTTATTGTACCCTTGATTTCCACCTTGATAATTATTTCGATACCCATTGTTGATATAATTCAACTCCTCCTCTGCTGACATGGGTTGTTGTTGTGTACAATCTTTGGTGAGATGTGGTGCTTTACATCTATCGCATCCAACCTGTATGGCATGTAAACAACTAGTTATTTTATCTAATTTACGTTCAAATACCTGTTGGCTGTTTTTTATTGCGTCCACTTCATCATTCTTTCTATCCTCAACAAAATTTAGTTGTCCAACTTGTCTGTCGGTCTGCCATTCCATACTGTTCATGGATAGATCCTCAACGAGTTGATATGCTTGGGTTGGGGTTTTGTACATGAATAACCCACCACTTGATGAATCAAGGAGGGAACGAGATGTGTAATCCAATCCCCTATAAAAGATGTGTACTATGTTGTTTTTCTCGAAACCGTGGTTCGGGCATTTCCTCAATAGGTCTTTCAACCTTTCCCAAGCATCCGTTAATTTTTCACCTGACTCCTGCATAAAAGCCGTAATATCAGTTTTCAGTTTATCAGCCTTAGCTGGTGAAAAATAACGAGTAATAAAGCGACTTCGGAGTTCATCCCAAGTCGTAATTGAGCACGGCTCTAACGATTTAACCCAGTCTCTTGCTGTCACACCCCGTCAAAACGGTTTGCGGAAGAACGGGGTGGACATCACGGGTAAACACAAGCATATGATTATCGTGAAACGAAAATATATTTAAATGCCATTCATGGTTTACAAAAAGTGATACAAATAAGTTCGGGAAATAATATAAATTCCCGAAGTTCAGGATTTCAAAAATATAACTCAAAACATTTAAATAATACTAATGAAATCCCTTCTTGACAACAAAATCCATGGCATTATATTACGTAGACACGATTTCCAAAAACTTGAATGCAAATTAGCTCTCCGGCTAATTACCTGAAAAACACAGATTAAAAACGTCAACAATAATGTTGAGTGAATTCACAGGTTTTTAAAATAAATTAATGATTTAAAGTTTTCGTATATTAAACTTGACATAATTAGTACGATGATGAAACATTTTAATATAGTTGCCTCACTGGCAATACGTACGATCAAAATCGCAAAGTAGAAAACATATGACGATGATCCCCAATAGGTTTGCAGGGCCTATGAGTTAATATGTCGACCCTAAGTCCATAACCAAAACAACAACTTTCAAACGTATTTCACTTTCTGGATATACACTCCACGGGTTCGATAAACATCGATAGTTAGCGTGACCAACTAAATACGGGGGAGGGTAAGTCTCAGCCAATAGTACTATTTGCATATCCAGGGCCTAGTCACAACTAGCTAATGATTATGGTATGTAGGCATATACGCACTTCCATGCACTACATCTAAACCTAGTTCGAGCATAACGATTCGTTGTCATGTTTTCAAAAATATAGTTTCATCGTAAATAATCATAAATAATTTCATATGTTTTTCACCCCGAAAGTAAAACAGTAAAAATATAGTAAAATGGGGCTGTGAACTCACCTCAGTCAAGTGCCAACAACAATAAATATTACAGATACGATGCCCAATGAATAATCCTCAACAACCTAAATATGATGTCAAACAGTAAGTGGACGGCTCTACAAGCATGTCTATGCATATGGGTCACTCCAACGATTAATGTTAAAATGTCGTTAGGCACGAGTGATCCGTTAGTGACTCTATAAAATACATATTTTGACATATACATAAATTTGTATTTTATAAACAAGTTCTACTTATATTTTTGCATGTCCTAGGTTTTATATTATTTATTTGACATATATTTTACATATACATTTTAGTATTTTATAAACATGTACGTTTTATTTCGGTGTAGTCTGAATAATATAAATTATCACTTTAAAGATCCCAAAATCCTAAATTCTCTCTTCTTCTTCTTTTATTTATTTATTAATTATTATTATTTTTTTTAGTCCAGCTGCTAACATATATTTTTCTTTGTTAACTAAAATGTGATATTTAATTTTATTTAACATTTTAAGCGGCTAAAATAGGATATAGTACTATTTCAAATAATCATTATCTATGTATTTATTTATTTAATCTGTGATCATAGCATATAAGTCATGAACTTAATATTGTGAATGATATATTTAATTTAAATTTAATATACAAAGGCCAATTAGACACCACATGTAGTACTATGTGCTTGATCATTTGTACATACATAAAAAAAACGTGATGGAGGGGATTTATACAGGGGAACCCACAACAAATCAATAGCCATAATCATCTCCTCAAATTTACTTATTGTTATTATTTTGTTTTCTAAAATATTTAATATAAGTTTTTATTTTATTATTTTGCATGTAACTAATCACATGGCTTTCTTTGTTTTGGTAATTCGGGGTCTAAAATTGGTACTTAGACTCACTATATAATTATCACAAGTAGTTTTAACCTAGATGTTTAGCTTTTTAGTTTTATCATAGTTGTCTTTTCATTTTTATTTTTTTTATTTTAAGCTTCGAGGTGTGGTTAAAAAAATTATGTTTTAAAATGTTTATCTTCATGTATGAATTTGTAGGTTGCTAAAAGTTGGCTTTTATTGACGTATCATCGAGTGTGAAACTAATGCACAAACATAAGATAACAATGTAAGGCTTTCTAAGAGATAAAAGTTTGTTACCAATTTTTGGTTTGAACTTCTTAGATTAGACGATTCTTTCTTCTTGTTTCAAGATTCAAGGGGTTCTTCATTTCTAATGCTCCTTAAAAAAATCTATTAGGATGAAAGTATAAAGATTTATGAAGAGGAGTTGCTAAAAAAAAATGAAAAACGTGAATGAGAGAAAAAGATGGAATGTGACTTACTCTTTCGACTTGGTATTTTAACATGAAATTCAAAGTTGAGTCTTTCCAGAGAGGTATTCGAGATAGGGATACTTTTAGAGAAAAACAGTTTCAGATATATATATATATATATATATATATATATATATTATATATATATATATATATATATATATATATATATATATATATATATATATATAGGGATACTTACTGACATTATAGTTCTCTGAAAATAATTGAGAGAGGGTAAGGATGCATTATTGTGTACCTTCTATTATAATGATAAAGAAAAGAAATGAGTATGGTGGTTGCTTGAGCCAGGCGAATGTCAGAGAAGAAATAGAAGGAAGATTTGAGTTGGTGAAAGTATGAGGTGATCTTTTAAGTTTGACCTTTTAGGGAAGGTATGGCAAGAAGATATTTTCATTTTGTTTTTAGTATTTAATTTTGTTAATTTGATGTATTAATTGATATAGGTTAAATTAAGTGCTTATTATGTATACTTAATATTTAGAGATTGATAACTCGGTTTAACATTTGGTTCCGTAATTTATCGGGTTTAGTTTCCGTTACGGTGCATTAAAGTTCATATTTATTAAATGTAAGGTTGTAAGCGGTTCGTGCTAGTTTTTTAAAATGATAGAAATAATTTTCATTAATGATAAGTTGGACAATGTGGTGTTGGCTTACATTGACGAGTACAAAATATATCCGATTTCCGAGGGTTGCCACATTCTCCCTCTGTTAAGAAAATTTCGTCCCGAAATTTAAGATGTATCATCTCTAGTTCGCGTCTCGGCGAACAATTGCGGGTATTTGCTTCTCATTTGGTCTTCTCGTTCCCACGTAAACTCGGGACCTCGTCTTGAATTCCAACGCACTTGAACTAATTTGACTTTACTCCTTCGTAGCTTATGAATCTTCCAATCCGTGATTTCGATCGGTTCTTCGGTGTAGTGAAGTCGGTTATCAATGCATATTTCATTGGTTGGTACTATAAGTGTTTCGTCTGATAAGCACTTCTTCAAATTCGACACATGAAACGTATCATGGATGCTACTAAGTTCTTTTGGCAGTTGGAGTTTATAAGCAACGAAACCGATTCTTTCTAAGATTTCAAAAGGTCCAATGTACCGTGGATTTAATTTCCCGCGGTTTCCAAAACGAGCTACACCTTTCCAAGGTGAGACTTTAAGAAGAACTCGATCTCCTACGGCGAATTCTAACGGTTTCCTATCTCTTGCCGCTTTTATTCGGTCTTTTATTTGAAATATTTTATCTGTAGTCTCTTGTAAAATTTCTGGACCGGTTATTTGCCTATCACCAATTTCGGACCAACAGAGCGGTGACCGACACTTTCTACCATATAGTGCCTCAAACGGTGCGGCTTTGATACTAGTGTGATAACTATTATTATAAGAAAATTCGACCAATGGCATGTGAGCACCCCACTGCCCTCCAAAGTCTATCACACAAGCACGCAACATATCCTCTAATGTTTGAATTGTTCTTTCGGTTTGACCATCGGTCTGAGGATGGTAGGCAGTACTCATGTCTAATCGTGTACCTAGGGATTTTTGTAATGATTGCCAAAATCTAGAGGTGAATCTGCTATCCCTGTCAGATATAATCGAGATCAGCACTCCATGTCGGGATACAACTTCTTTCAAGTAGACCCTTGTTAATTTCTCCATTTGATCAGTCTCTTTTATGGGAATAAAATGTGCAGATTTCGTGAGTCGGGCAACTATTACCCAAATCGTATCATGACCACTCGATGTTCGGGGCAACTTGGTAACAAAATCCATTGAGATCTTTTCCCATTTCCATTCAGGTATTTCGGGTTGCTGCAATAGGCCGGAGGGTTTTTGATATTCTGCTTTGACCTTCGCACACGTCAAACACTTACCGACATACATGGCAATTTCCTTTTTCATATTCGGCCACCAATATAACTCCTTTACATCTTTGTACATTTTATCAGCACCGGGGTGGATTGAGTACTTGGACTTGTGGGCTTCATTAAGAATGATTTCACGAAGATTACCATAACTTGGAACCTAGATTCTATTCATAAAATATAATGTTCCATCCGTTTTTGGTTCCAGTTGTTTTTCCATTCCACGAAGGAATTCCTCCTTTAAATTTTCGGCCTTCAAAGCTTCTACTTGGGTGATATGGATTTGGGCGGTGAGATTTGAATGAATTGACATTTCTAACGCTCTCACTAGGCGTGGTTTAACTCTTTCTTTCCGGCTAAGAGCATCAGCCACTACATTGGCTTTCCCGGGATGATACTTGATTTCACAATCGTAATCGTTTAACAACTCAACCCAACGTCGTTGTCTCATGTTTAATTCCTTTTGGTCAAATATGTGCTGAAGACTTTTGTGATCAGTGAAGACTGTACACTTGGTACCATAGAGATAGTGTTGCCAGATTTTCAAAGCAAATATGACAGCTCCTAACTCGAGATCGTGGGTGGTGTAATTCTTTTCATGGATTTTCAACTGTCGAGACGCGTATGCAATCACTTTACCATTTTGCATCAATACACAACCTAGTCCTTGATATGATGCATCACAGTATACGATAAAGTTTTCAGTTCCTTCGGGAAGTGATAAGATTGGTGCGGTACAAAGTTTCGTTTTCAATGTTTGGAATGCAGTTTCTTGTTTCTCGCCCCAGTCAAATTTCTTGTCTTTTTGTGTTAATATGGTTAGGGCTTGGGCCACTTTTGAGAAATTTTTAATAAATCGTCTATAGTACCCGGCAAGACCAAGAAATTGACGAACTTCGGTTGGGGACTTCGGGGTTTCCCAATTCTTAATTGCCTCAATTTTTGCGGGATCTACATGAATTCCTTTAGCATTAATGACGTGGCCTAAGAATTGAACTTCACGCATCCAAAATTCACACTTGGAAAATTTTGCGTATAGCTTTTCGTTTTCAAGCAATGCGAGGATTAACTTTAAATGTTCTTCATGATCGGCTTTGGTTCGAGAATAGATGAGGATATCGTCAATGAACACGATGACGAATTTATCAAGATAGGGTTTACATACCCTATTCATGAGGTCCATGAATACAGCTGGAGCGTTGGTCAAACCAAAGGGCATAACAAGAAATTCATAATGACCATAACGAGTCCTAAACGCGGTTTTGGGTACATCTTCTTCACGAACTTTCAACTGATGGTAACCCGAACGCAAATCGATTTTAGAATAAAAACTTGACCCTTGCAATTGGTCGAATAGATCGCCGATACGCGGGAGTGGATAACGATTCTTAATGGTTAATTTATTGAGTTCACGGTAGTCTATACACATTCTCATAGATCCGTCTTTCTTTTTCACAAACAACACCGGAGCTCCCCAAGGTGAGAAACTCGGGCGAATAAATCCAAGGTCTAACAATTCTTGAAGCTGAGTAGAGAGTTCTTGCATTTCTGATGGTGCAAGTCGATACGGTGAGCGCACGATCGGTGCGGCTCCTGGGATTAAGTCAATTCGGAACTCAACTTGTCGCTGAGGTGGCAATCCCGGTAGATCTTCGGGAAAAACGCCCGGAAAATCACATACAATAGGAATATCTTCAATTTTTCGTTCATCGGGTTTCTTATCAACGACGTGGGCTAAGAATGCTTGGTAACCTTTGCGTAAGTACTTACTGGCTTTCATGCAATTAATGATCTTGTTAGGGTAGAAAACCCGGTCAAACCTATTACTTTGTGAATCTGATGAACAAAGGAATATATAAGTTTAACTTAAATAAATAATCTTAGTGAAACTCGTCTCATACCGAGTTGGTCGGTATCTGGTCATACTGAGTTGGTCAGTATGAGGTAATACCGAGTTCACGGACCGAGCTCCACATACTGAGTTAGTCGGTATAGCTCAGTCTCATACCGAGTTAGTCGGTATAACTCAGTCTCATACCGAGTTAGTCGGTATAGCTCAGTCATACTGAGTACACGGACCGACCAGTCCATGAATGGTGCATTCCTTATTTGAATAATGAATCAAATCCCTTTAATCAAGGGATGCACTTATTAGAATTGTGAGTTACATATAGAATAGGGTTAAATGTAAAACCTCTATACATTATAAATAGAGGTTTAGTCTTTAGTTGTTAAGTATCCTTTTGGATCCCGGTTGATCATTTGTGTGGATCACCGG